>JARLTB010000105.1:6985000-7060000 GCA_030141615.1 Unio pictorum | reverse complement strand
CAACCTCCAACAGCCATTGCGGACGCTCTAACCACTAGGCCACCAAAACCGTCAAGGCATGAGTATATAATTGAAACTAAATATGCATTTTAAGTATGTTCGACCCGTTCTTAATTACGGGTGAAAGGAGACGGACTAATAAAACTGGGCAATTTTTAAAAACAAAAGTCTACAGAATAATGATGTCCTTTCCCTAACGCTACTTCAAAGCATTATGTTTTATCTACAACTAATATGTACAACTGCTTCTCATTACTGCTGATAAAAAGGTATTCAATGGAGATGTTATTTCATACTTTGAAATATATATATATATATATATATATATATATATATATATATATATATATATATATATATATATATATATATATATATATATATATATATATATATATATATCTTGGTAGTCTCTCGAGTTGAGGAAGACAAGTTGTGCACTTTCCTTCAACGATGGACGCGCATGTGACTCCGGAGTCCAAATTCCGATACACACATGCGATTGCAGGTGGGGCATGGGACACCGGTGGTTGTTGGTATCTGGGATACATTTCTGTGGCGTCTCTCACGGGTTGCAGCAAGACGCTGGCGACGGTCAGCCTCAAAGGAGGAACAGGCTTTTCTGGTCAGGGCTCGCCAATGCTTTCTGTCTGAGGCAGCGAGCTCGAGCTGGCGTGGATGAAGGTCTGCCCACTTGATGTTTGTCTTGAGGTTGTCTTTGTACCTCTTGTGAGGGCGGCCTTGGTTTCGGTTCCCCAGGAATAGCTCGCCATAGAACAACTGCTTTGGGATTCTGCTTTGATCCATGCGGATGACATGGCCAGTCCATCGTAGCTGGGCCTGGATTATTTTGGCTTCGATGCTTGTTGTGTTGGCTCTATCAAGGACTTCCAGGTTGGTGATTCGGTCCTGCCACTTGATCCGCATGATGGATCTCAGGGAGCGCTGGTGGAATTGTTCTAACTGTCTGATGTGCCTTCTGTAGAGTGTCCACGTTTCACAGCCATATAATAGAGTCGTGACGACAACTGAATTGTACATCTTCAGCTTTGTTGACAGACGTATGTCCTTGTGCTGCAAGACCTTGGTTCGGAGTCGTCCTAGTGCTTGACTGGCTATTTGGGTCCTCGCAGTGATCTCTTTGTCCAGAGAGCCATCACTAGATATTCTGCTGCCAAGGTATTTGAAACTGTCCACATTCTTCAGCTGCGTGTCGCCAATGGTGATACATGGTTGCGAATGGACAGTGTTTGGGGCGGGCTGGAAGATGACTTCTGTCTTTCCTAGACTAATTGTGAGTCCAAATAGGTTGGAGGCTTCAGAGAATCTGTCCACGATTGCTTGTAGGTGAGTCTCTTCATGGGCCATGAGGGCGCAGTCATCTGCAAAGAGTGCATCAATGATGAGTCTTTCTAGTGTCTTGGTTTTTGCAGCTAGGCGACGGAGATCAAACACTGATCCATCCAGGCGATACCTAATGTAGATGCCAGTGTCAATGTCCCGTATGGCATGGAGTAGTACCTGTGTGAAGAAGAGGTTGAAGAGTACTGGAGCGAGTACACAACCCTGTTTGACACCATTAGATATGGGGAATTTCTCTGAGGGTTCACCATCTGAGAGAATCTCTCCATTCATGTCAATGTGGAGGAGCCGGATGAGGTTGGTAAACTTTTGAAGACAACCAAGTTTCTTGAGTACTACCCACAGTGCATCTCTGTTGACTGTATTGAAACCCTTTGTCAGATCCACGAAGACAGCATATAGATTCATGTTCTGCTCAAGGCACTTCTCTTGGACTTGTCTCACTGCGAAGATCATGTCAACGGTGCTGCGGTCTGGGCGAAAACCACACTGAGACTCGGGGAGGTTATTTTCTGACACTGCTGCAATAAGCCTGTTGAGCAAGATGCGAACAAGTATTTTTCCAGCAACGGAAAGCAGGGAGATGCCTCTGTAGTTACTGCAGTCCATACGTGTGCCTTTGTTTTTATAGAGGGTCACAATTGATGCATCACGGAGGTCGTCTGGCATCTCTTCTTCCGTCCAGATGCTGATTAGCACGTCATAGAATGCCTCCAGAGACTGCTTACTGAGAGTCTTGTACACCTCCGCTGGGATACCATCCTTTCCAGGTGCCTTGCCACAGTTTGTTTGTTTAATGGCCCTTCTCAATGCCTCCATCTTTGGCGGAATATCCAGTTGGTTGAGCATTGACTGTTGGGGTATTTGGTCAAGAACAGATTGGCTGACTGATGAGGGCAGGTTTAGGAGTTGATTAAAGTGCTCTTTCCATCTTTCCTTAATGCCATTCTTGTCTTTTATTAGTGTACTGCCATCTGCAGCAAGTAAGGGCGTAGAGCTTGACTTTGTGTGGCTGAAAATTGACTTGATGGCGTTGTAGAACTCTTTGGAACTCTCTGCCTTCCACCCAGCTCGATTTCCAGAAGAGACTAGATGACATGCTGTCAACAAACGGACCGTTATGTGGAAACGCCTCTGAAAAATGGAACAAGCTCAGGGACATAATAAGAGAAACAGCTATGGCAACCATGGGTCCAAAGAAGCGAATACATCAAGACTGGTTTGATGAGAACAACGCTGCCATTGAAGATCTACTTGCCAGAAAAAATAAAGCTTTTATGGACTGGCAGAATGACACAAACTCCATCCCCAAAAAAGATCGCTTCAAATCCTATCAGGCTGAGGCTCAGAGAGAAATCCGCAAGATGCATGACCAATGGTGGGAAAAGAAAGCTGAGGAAGTGCAAAGCTATGCCGACACTAACATATATATATATATATATATATATATATATAATAATAATAATAATAATAATAATAACAAAACGTTAAATAAAGAATATTTAAATCATTTGATTGACAAACTAATATGTCTCGTGTTGATTGTACGATTATATATTTATCTTTAGGTCACAAAGTAATTTTTCGAGACATTTATTTCTGTCATGTCTTGACTCCGACAGAAACATGAAATCAGAATCACACTGATGTAGTTTGACATAAGTATAATATTAAGGTTCTATGTCACGAAACCTAACGGACGCATACACGTAATTAATCAAATTTTCTTGCTTCAATTTAAATAGTGTTAAATGTTTTTATGACCATTTAGCCAAGCCAAGTTGTGTGATGACCTGTGGTCACTTTTGATTTTGGTATTGTACTGACCAGCAGCGTACCTTTGCATCCCGGCACTTATTTGCAGAAAATCGTACTACCTTCCACCCACCCACCACACTCAACATTGTTGAAGTAAATTTGACAATTATTAAAAACTCGATATTGCAACATACTTAAATAATAATGGAACATACAATAAATCCGCATAGAACCAATTTTCCGTTCTGAGTGTCTTCCTTTTACTTTTATTGGTGTGGTCCGTCTCAGATTAACATCATATGACGGACCCCCTAGTGTCCAAAGTTGATTTTTTTATGTTTCTCTGTTTTCCACCCATAGTATGTGTGTTTGTTTAATTTTATTAATTTTTTCATTTTAGTAATTTTTATATAGGGTATATACACCCTAACTAGTGTTTCGATTCTCCTTAACCATGGCTGGTTTCGGAGTTATTTAATTTAGTAACCCATGCCTGTGGATCGATGTTGTCCAATGAATGTTATTGTGTATTGTGCTATTTGCGTTGTATGTTACCTTTGTATGTTTGTTGGACTGGCTTTTTTTGGGGGGGGGGGGATTTAATTCAGTTTTTATTTATTTTTAATTTATTTAAGGAAACATTTTAATGTATGTAAAGGTTATATTGTTGTATAGTTGTTGTTTGTTTTTTTTGCAAGAATTAAAATTTCCTATTTTACTCGATTATCTTAATTAGGTAGATTAGAGAAATGGGAATAAGTTACATTTGGATAAATGTTTAAATTAAATAAGTCTAGTATTTCCGTTGTGTGTTCAGATCCCAGTTTGTTGTCGTATTGTTATCACTATCTAATATGAAGTGTTCCAACAATTTCTATGTCCAGTTAAATAATATAAGTGGTAGTAATTCAGTTTACTTAGCATATGTGTCAGATCACGAAAGATGTTTCTGCACGTGCAGCATTTGCACCCAAATTCACACCGGTAGGTGATGCTAGTGGTGCCTCCTGTATGTATATATATATATATATATATATATATATATATATATATATATATATATATATATATATATATACATAATTCTCGTCCATGTTATTTCTTTCGAGTCATTTTACGTTATAGTTATTTCAAATCGTCAATTTTTCTAGTCTTAGTCATTTGCTTGTGTATGTGTAGTCCTTTAAAATCACACTAATACAAATTGAAATCAATCTTTTCGTAATCTTTCTATTTAAGTATGTATTGTCCGTTATTCCGAATCGAAGTCTGTTTTCATTTTCCAGGTTCGTTAACAAGTTGTGGTTATTATAAATGTATGAAAAGTTATATCCATTAAGACGAATCGATAAAAAAATCTTTTAGTTGTCATTCCATATATAGTCCGTTGTTCAAAATCGAAATCCGTTGTCGTTGTCCATGTTCGTTATCAAGCTTGCATTCTGTACTAAACAAGCAACCGTTGCTCCCTCTTGCTTGTTTACGTGGCATCTTCCTTTAACCCTTCTTCTGTTTTCAACAGATCATCTTGTTTTGATATTGACCGACCGTATTTACATCATACCACCACCAGAGAAACTTATTTTAAGGAGTGTAACTTATTTTAAGAAGTGTAACTTATTTTAAGGAGTGTAACTTATTTTAAGGAGTGTAACTTATTTTAAGGAGTGTTTGGAAGATACTCTTTTAATAACAAAATGACCCGCCCGCCCGCTGAAACATTTACATATTGTGTGGGTCCGTACTACAGCGCATATATGAAATATGTAGAAATTCGTTCCTCCACGCTCACCCACGCTATCTCCATTATGTCCATATAAAAATTAAGGGCATTCCGTGATCATTACTTACTTAAAGTGTCAAAAATGAAAAGATAATTGTACAGCTTTGCCAATAAATCGCTTGACATAGCAATTAATTTGAATAAGGTTCAGCTTATTTAATTATACTAAGTGCGTACTCATTGTCCATTTATTTCCAGACCTTCATATCCTTGTTTCCTCCCAACTGTTGCATTAATATAAAATTAATGCTTCACTGGTCAGAAACACTAGAACATGAAGTGGGATTTGAAAAACTAATTTGACTGAGTCGTTATTCTATAATCCTGATAAAATATCACTCACATGGTATACAGAATGAAGAAGACTACCTTAGTAGTCATCCACGTAATTAGTGTCCATAGCTATATAAACTGTTTTAAATAAATGGTACAGTATATAAACTCTATACTAGATTCAAGAAATCATATATACTGCCTTGATTTTGAAGTGCTCAGACAGAAAAGACATGATAAAATCAAAGATGCCAAGGTTTGCTTTTATCATAATCGGGATATATAAGAATAATTTAATATTTTCTTTGGCACATTATATTTCCAGGTGTTTTGGTGACAAATCGTCTTATATTTTTTGGCATCAAAGCCACCATGCCAAACCTAATACAGTGCAAGAGATATATCATTTTATTGGGAAATATTGTATATAGATATCATTGATTAGCCGCTGGAATCGACGTATGTCTGTCTGTTCATTAGAAAGCGCGCGCGCGCGCGCGCGCGCGCGTGTGTGTGTGTGTGTGTGTGTGTGTGTGTGTGTGATTTGGACTTGTTAACGTAGCATTAACACTTTTTCAGTCATATCGCTACGATGTCTGCAGTGTGACAGTTAATAGTGATACCTAGCGCTGGGCATCATGTCGCAGACATGTAGCATGATGTCCCACCCAGTCACATTATCCTGACACTAGGATGACCTGTCCTAACACTAACCGCTTAATGCTGAGTGCTAAACGAGGCAGCTGTTAGTACCATTTTGTAAGTCTTTGGTATGAATATACACCTAACTACACCATACAGCATTCTTCTGTGTGTGTGTGTGTGTGTGTGTGTGTATATATATATATATATATATATATATATATATATATATATATATATATATATAAATATATATATATACACACACACACACACATCCATCCATCCGTTTGGTCTTTCAAACATACATGGCTAATATATTATGAAATTCCTATGACAAAGGTCTAGTCTTTCAACACGATAATTTAGGAAATATCGACAACGCTTGTTTTATTTTAAACTCTTTATCGGAGAGGTGCTGACAATTGGATAATTTTATTTGACACACTGCTGTTAGGAACGACTCATTTCTCAAAAAGACGTTCCTGTAGTAGAGAGTTGAGCATGTAGGAAGTTGCAATGCAATTAAAAATATATGAACCCTCTTAACAGATAACCCCTATTATAGATCCCTGTTCGAATATTGTTACAACTTGAAAGGTCAATTCATAATATTCACATAATAAACATGTATTAATGGCAATGCATAGGTTCGCCAGAGTTTATTAGATTTAATTTATTTTAATATAAAATGTCTATATACAATATTATTAGTTTATGTTTTTATTTGGCATTATTCAACTTCTTAGTACAGTGAAAAACTTTTTCCAATTAATTTTATCACAAGCCATATTTTACTTGATTTTAACTCATTTTATTTTGAAACTTTGTATTAGTTGTTATATTTATTTTATTTTTGTTCTTTTTGCAATTTGTATTTATAGATGATAACGTACGTACGTAATGGTATTCTTAATTATTTGTTTTTTAAATTACGAAAATAATTTTATCATACTATAGTATGATAGTAGTATCATACTATTATTACATATTTAATCATTTTTTTAAATAATATTTTCTCTATCCGTTCGTTTTTCTGTATTCCAGGTTGCGTCTCTTCTTTGAGGATGATGTGTCGCCTGTAAGTTTACATACTTTTGCTTTTTATATGGTATGCTGCATTTGACTAAAGGATTTAAAATAATTTATCAAAAGGGCGGAAAAGAAAACATTAAATATCAGCACTTTCGTAATCGCAAATCCTCCTCACCAGCATTCTCTGACGTATCTTAGCACATTAAAGTGTGCCATACCCATTTGTTAAATAGCTTTAATTTATCTATAAGTATATTTGGTCCAGAATATGCCTCATTCAATATGATTTATATAGGTTTAATTTAAAATCTTTTGGCCGTTATTTGGTTTTACTCAGTTTTTTATGCAAAATGTTATCAATAACACCGCACAACCTCAACCAACATTATATTCTTCCGCATCATCGTCATTAAAATCATCATCAAAACTTTATTTCAGCTGTCATTGTCGGCTTTCATGCCGGTGAAAGGCGAGGACGATATACAAGATGTCAGTACACCATCTTTGAAGGGAGGTAACTCGGTGACAAATTGCGACGATGACTCTGGTTTAGGGTGGGATGGAGGCCTGGTAAAAAAATATTCTTACCACTAACCCTGTCTTTGGCGATAATTCGAAATTTAAAAATGTTTCTGAAATATATACAGTTTAATGATGCTATTTGGGTTGTGTTTAACACACACACACACACACACACTGACGCACACGTACACTCGCATTTTACATACATCGATAGATCGATCGATCGAACCATCCATCCACACACACACACACACACACACACACACACACACACACATTAAACTGAAGTAATGTTTTTTTCTGTTGTTAAGCAGTATGATGAATGCTTATTGACATTATGTTGTTTTGTTTCCGGATTGTTCTTATCTTTGGACGTATATTATACTCAGCCGTGAAAGACCCTACAGTATTCTATCATTATCTTTTTATTACGTCATGGGTACCCTTCTGTAGTGCCCTATCAGAGACAAATATGGAAGATATCTCTTAGAATCTGACAACAAGGCATTTAAAGCTATTTGATAACCTGAGAATTGCATGTAGATGTCTCTATTTGCTCCTTGCATTTGAGACCCGGCTGTAGAAAGGGAGATAAATCTGGAGGTGGAAACATATACATAAATAAACCTCGTGATGTTGAAGGTGCTACTTTACCTATGTGCTCTTAGGAACCGATACTAGAGCGACTTTTTAATAATAATAATAATAATAATAATAATAATAATAATAATAATAATAATAATAATTATATGTCTGCTAGTTTGAAATGAAACTTTACGGTAGGGATCCAATAATTAAACCAGTTTTCTTTTTTTGCAGAACTCACCATTCTTTTTGTCATGCAGAGTACGTAGAGATGCTATCATGGACGATGTAACAATATCAAAGGCATCTACGTTGTCACCGGCTGAGGTAAATACTGCACTTTGTAACTAGTTGGTGATAAAATTGCTTTAGCTGAATTAATTTCATTTTGCAAAGACCTGGCCAGATTTTTTTCTTTCTGATTTTTTTTAAGAGGGATGGTTAGAGATAACTATTTTTTTTCTACTTAAATTCAGGTTTTAATTCCAGATATATGACTAACTTACTTTTTTAAAAAAGGCAGTCAAATGTATTAAGTCTCGATTCAACATTGAGACAGGTATTGGTAAAAGTGAAGCGTAATTAAAGTATTTTGTATTTGAAAGAAAAACAACGACACGGTATTAACATGAGAATCTGTAGCATTGTGATTAAGTCTATTATACGCATACTGAATCTTAATTAGCATTGTGTTTTATTTCGTTTGCAGTAAACAATGTAGAAATTTAATTTTAATCGTATGTTCAATCGAATCGCTGTCATGCTATTTTATCGCTTATACTCAAAATCTTCATTCCCTATAGTTTCTGACCAGACGACATGAAAGTAGTATCTCCCTCATACACACATTGAATTATGAAAAGTCAATATCTGGTAGGAAGCGTCCTCTGACGGATACATATACACCTGCCTTTAAGAAATCTCGCGACAACAACGCCATCTTGGATGATAGAGATGTTAATGTAGAGGTAAGAATAGTGATTTTCTTCCCCATCAAAACGTTTTCCCAGCTGTCGCTCTGGATTGATTAGTATACTAAATGCCCAATTCTATTTTTATTATTCTTCAGGAAAAGGAATTAATTTTGCAATCTATAATTGTTTAAGTTGCAGACGCTTTTTTAAAAAAATCAATAATTATCAACTTTAAAATGTCTGAACTCATTCATGTCTTGATAAGCTTATAACATAATGTAATGATAAATTTTCACCCATGCATACATTGTATAACATTATCAGACGTAAAAGGATAACAACTAATGGCTTTATGATCTTGCCATGCATACATATATCATTGTATCATATCAGTAAATAATAATAATAATAATAATAATAATAATAATTATTGTTATTGTTATTGTTGTTATTATTATTATTATTATTAGTAGTAGTAGTAGTAGTAGTAGTAGTACATGCAGTAGTAGTAGTAGCAGTAGTAGTAGTAGTAGTAGTAGTAGTAGTAGTAGCAGTAGTAATTAAAATTAGTTAATAATTGGCAGGATTACATATAATCCTGTTTTGGCATAGTCCAAATTACCTGCTGTCGCTCGCTTTCTAGACTTTACCTATATCGCTATTTCGTATTATTTTTATTTTCAAAACATTAATTATAGGAATATGCATGCAGTACCTGGCAGAAATCAACCATCGACGCTGTAGACCGACTGAGTGATGAACCAGATCTAACGGCTGACGGGTCCAGACTCTACTGTCTTCCCACAATTCCAGGCAGACATAGAGACCTTAAGTCCATTTCCTGTCACACGGTAAATAAAAAAACACTTAAAGATGGCTGGGTGTGTGGGTGATGATTGATACTTGTTAAGAAAATTTGATACGAAAAGATCAAGATAAAACATCACAAATACAAATCATACAGAAGGTTCCTTCTTTTTGATTGGTTGAAAAAAAGAGAAGCAAATACAACTTTCCAGGCGCCTAGTGTGTCAAGACTGGAAAAAATAATTACTAACAGAAAAACGAGTAATCGTGAAGCTTTCAGTGCAATTACCAAAATCCATTTGAAAATAATATAATAATTACTGTTTTAATTAAAGCAATTTAGAAATTACAAGAATATTTCGACTCGAATGATTAGATCTCGTAAGGTTAATAAAAATGCATTCGCAGTTAGCATTTATAAATATTCTTCTCATGCGTATTATATTTATGATACTTGTATGAAATTTATATGCAAGTTAGGTCATTTTGATTCATTTTGCAAGCTAACGTATTGAGGGTTAAAATGCATTACTAATTGTATGCATAAAGAAATAAGTTAGTATTTAATAGCTTTCAAAAACTTAATGCAAAATATAAGGATTTCGGTAAATAAATTAAATGTCTGAGACGTGAAAAGTTAAAATGGAAATTATGAGTTTAGTAAGATACCGATAATTTGCAGGAAAAAATAATAAGTCACGTAGTGATCACATTCCTGAGCGTCTTTTCTTTATTTATTGATCAATTATCAGATTCTGACATTTTTAATACGAATTCTGGATTATGTGAAGGCAATTTATATTTTTTTTTCGGTCATTGCCAGATGGCAGCCTTGGTTCGTGGGAATTACAGTGATGAGATAGAACATTTCACCATCATTGACTGCCGTTATCCATACGAATACAATGGAGGTCATATCAAGGTCAGTACATGAAGATATTTATAAATGGATGAAAATGTTATTGCAGAAATTATTCTGGTTATTTACTGATGATGTTGTTTGTTTTGTTTTTTTTTTTGGGGGGGGGGGCTGAGGGGAGCGGGTTTAGGATGTCAAAGGGGAAGGGGCGGAAGTAGAAGCAATAGCTAAGTATGACAATTAAACACCCATCCAAATGGGCTGACAAAAGCTCAGCGGAAAATCTTAGTTTCACATTAGATCAACATACATGTCTCCTAAATCCAAACCCAGCGTAAATAATCCTCATATTTGAAATCAGATGACATGTGTCAAAATGGTACGCTCTAATAACATACGATTAAACCTCCAAAATGAGGTCTTTGTTTAGGTGTGGTCACAGTTGGAGATTTCATATACAATTTTAACATCTCGCTTAGTACATTTGGTAATTCACATCGTTCTAATTATCTTCGTAGCCCAGACAAATCTTCACACAAACAAATGATAATGTAGTAAAAGCGGTAGTTGTTTCTTTTTTCTGACATCTTAGGGTGCAATGAACATGTACCGCAGAGAGGAAATCCAAGAGCTTCTCCATCGTCCTAGAGTCCAGTCTGGGGGCAAAAATGGAATTCTCATTTTCCACTGCGAATTTTCATCTGAAAGAGGCCCTAAACTGTGAGTATGATTAAAAGAGACTTGCGAAAAACGCTTTTCTTTCTACTTCCTAAGCTTAGAATTTTAATATTTAACATTCATAAGTTTTACCAAATAATCGGTAGCTCCAGGTTAAACGAAATGAATAAAAGTGGCAAATACTTTTATTTTTACTTATAATACGTCATCAAAACATGCCACAAAGTAGAAAATTATACTGTTTGTTTGAAATCTTTTTTCCCCTGCCACAGGTATCGGTTTCTACGCTGTCTAGACCGGAACCTTAATAAAAAGAATTACCCACAACTCCATTACCCGGAAGTCTATCTCCTCGATGGCGGCTACAAGGCTTTCTTCGAGTCATACAAGGTAAGCATAGTAAGAAAGAAAACCCGTTTTGTCTGTGTGAAAATGTTTGCCTAAATATGGTGGAAATTTGTGACCCAATGTCTAACCGAGTATGTTTAAAACACACAAAATATGTTTTTTTTTTTAAAAATTAAAAAAACTCGTACATATAAAATCACCTAGAATTTCAGTGTTTTAATATACGGATGACGGTCCAAATTTAAACGCTTCAAACCAGCCAAGTAAGAACTATTATTTGAAGTGCCTCTGAGATTATTTTGCGCAAATGAAAACAAGGGTACTCACATTTGGTTGTTTATCAATGAATACTTTGAATACATAGCAACACTATGCAATCGCTGGTTGAGTTCAAAACATTGGTACCGCATGCCTTCTGCATGTGCAGGTTTCACCTTTTCAAATCTAACCTTTTACAGTTTTCATTAATTTTCTACTCTCTTGTCTAGTTCGGATTTTAATCATGACATTGTAAAGAGAATTTGGTGCTATATTTAAGAGCAAGATACTCACTTTGTAGAAAATATATTTTACTTGGGGGACTGTTTCTTTCTAAACTGCGTAGTGAGGCTGTCTGAATATTCATTTTATGTAAACAACCGCGGGTTGCCATGGCAATCTGGAAAATAATCTTCATAATCTTAAACGCATCGCCGATTTTCCTCTCATCTACATCTATTTATATAATGATCTTTGTTTGCTTTTTTAAAGGAACTGTGTGAACCTGATAATTATACGCCTATGCTCCACAACGACCATTCAGAAGATCTGCGTCACTTCCGTGTTAAGTCAAAGTCCTGGGCGGCAGGAGAAAAACGACGTCAATACCGACAGGCTTTACGATTCTGAACTATTTTAAATAAATAGACAAACGTAGATAAACATAGTGCAATAATGTGATGACGGTGTCAGAAACACAATGAACCGCATTGCTGTTAATAGATCGATAATTGTTTTTGATTGTTGTAAATTTTGAAATTTGTTTTATTGGAACGTGTTACTGAAGAATATATCGAAGATATAAAGATATTTGAATTAGACTTGCATTAAATGTCGATTCCACTGATCCATCCTTACTTATTTTTACCCCACCCCCACTCAAACGCACGTCTGCAACTCCATATAGGATACGTCGTAGACTTGTCGACAGTCGGAATCTGCTGGTGGAAGATCACCAAACATTGACTTTACAGAGAGAAAAAAGGACAGTATTGTAGATTCTTATACTACGATTCTAAATGTACAGATGCTTAAAAAAATCGGAAAATTAATTAATTTCCCACGAGAAGCTACTGGCAAGTTTTCTCACATAACTACATTAGCCGAATCTTATACTCGAACCCACGCAGACAGAGGTGAGATGGCAGTGATCCGTAACGGATAGCGCTTTAGACCACTCGGCCACTCGCCCCCCCCCCCCCCGATCATTTGTAATGTGCATCTTGGTTGAACAAATTCAAAATAGAACACCTGAATTACTCAGTCTGTTGCGAATGAGTCAGACATTAATAAAATTTTGATGGAATTGTAATTCTAGGACAGCAAGGTTTATGGCGTAGGAGAGAATCATAATGGTAAAATCCAAACAATACACACAATATTCAAATTCTGAATATTGTGAAGTATCGAATTTTGAATAAGCAGTGAACATTTAAGTTGAATGTACCTAGCATTAAGCATCACATTTATACCAGCGGAGTATTTGTAAAGGGTCATTTCGACCTTAATTCTTTCATATCAGTGTTAAATTTCAAAGGGGCCAGTGTTCCTATTCAATGAAATTGACCGGATATCTTAATACGGGGTTGCAAAAGAGACAGCTGAACTTCCAATCCGTGTCAAAGAGCCTTTCTTCAAAGGGAAAGGTTACATAACGAACCAAATGACTGACGAAACAAATGTTTGTCTTAGGATTTTTTTTTTAGAAACCACTGCTTATGATTGGCAATAGTGAAATTAAGGTGTACATCTTGGGAAGAAAATGGGCATTTAATGTGCCAAATTTGATCGAAATTCTTTAGTCCGAAATTTTCTGAGAAGGTTGGCTCCAAGGAAGTCTAGAAAAGAATAGTGTTTTCCTCGTTAAACGAGAAAGAGACTAGGTATCTGTTTGTGAGAAATATGGAGTTTAGTGCTGGATGCACAAGTTCTAAAGTTAACAGCATTAGGGTACGCAATTTTAATTTCACGTAATATTTTAGTTTTTGATTGTTAGCTGTACGTAAACATGTCTGATATGACTAGGTTCCATATTATGTATTGTTTATATAATTTCTTGGAAATGGTTTGATGCTAGAGTTATGCGATATGTGACGTATCTTGCAAAGTAACATGTATGTTAAAGAACATACTGTATTGTTATAAATAAAACATATATGATATTTATAAAGTAACAAGAAAAGCATCTGTATGATGTAACTACTGCCAAGCTTCTGTGTGCTATAACTACTAACTAGCTTTTGAACGATGTTACTATTGACTGACTTCTGTATGATGTAACTATTGACAAGCTTCTGTATGATGTTACTATTGACTGACTTCTGTATGATGTAACTACTGACAAGCTTCTGTGTGTTTTACGTGCTTTCGCTCGAATAAACAGTAACATAGAAAGACTGAAAATAACAAGCTTGTAAAAACTTAATAAACAATTTATTAAGCACAAATATTTTCCAGAAAAAAATAAACTTACGGTTTTAAGAATCAATTCCAAAACCAGTCCAAAAATAATTCAAAATATTATCCACTAGAGAAATTGCAAAAGTCCTGGTAATAAAATGTCCAAATAATTCTAAGTTCGAATTCCAGCGAAGTATCCAATATGGAAGACGATGTCACTTGATGAAGTCAGTTCTTGTTAATAAAAATCTGTGAGCACAATTCTTTTCCAGATAAATAACAAAATAATTCCTCTTGATCCAAACGAATTGACATAATTTCCAGTACAAGGTAATAACTCAAAACGAAACAACTTAATATTCTAACAGCCCAATTTCTTCTACTGAATAGCTCGCTCCAAAACATATTTTATATACCTGTTTTTACGTAAACAAGAAAGGGGTCACAATCTTCTAGAATCTCTCAGAACAAATTTACGTACAAGAAATCACGTAAACACCATATGACCCAACTAAAAACAGAAAGATGTTTATATAAAGCTCCATAATGTCCTTGGAACCACCCAATCATTTTAAAAGCTTGTTTACAGCTCTGAAGCCAGGTCAGAAATGAGGTCAACACTTGGTGTTTATTCTGTAAAGTACAGGTCACCCCACCCCCAATGATTGAATCTTTAAACTTAAAATGCCAAATTTGAATCTAACAAACAAACAATAAAAATAAATATAAATGACTTGTATCAAATATACATAAAATGTGATATAACTACTGATAAGCGTCTGTATGATGTAACTATTGACAAGCGTCTGTATAATGTATACACATGGCAATTTGTAACCTAACTTTTAGTAAGAAACAAATGCAGTTTAATGTAGGAAATACATTTTATTCCTAATGCTGCTGTGATTACATACATGTAGTTGTGAAACATATTCAAATCAATCACAAACACTTCTTACCCCATGTATTATATGTTATATTCATGACAACTACACAAAGTGTAAATTTATGAGTATGCAAACAGGTTGTGTAGCTTAGTAAATATGCATCGAGGGAGTAAATAATGCATGAATAGGCAATGTAACGTCATTCTTGCTTTGTCACCAAAATTCACGAGAAAAGACAAAGATAATGATACATTACACAAGCGAATAATCAAAAACTAAATTTTAATGAAACAGCAAATATAGACAAATATGTACTGATATTTACAAAACAGAAATTTTGGACAAGTTTTTTTCTGACCACATTTATATTTAGAAAATATTAATGCATTTAAAGTTTCAATTTTATCATCTGTAAATTAGCTTAGCAGCATCAAAATGTTCAAAGCCAGGACCGAACTTTTTTTCTTTTGTCTATGGTACCATTATTCTTCTATCTAACCACAACTAGAAGCCTGCTCCATAAACCTCTTCTAAATCTTTTAACATTTTCTGTTTCTCAGCTTCACTCGCAAAGCTTGACCTGGCAGCGTTGAAGATCTGTAACAATAGACATAAACAACATAAACAACAACAATAGATATAAACAACATAAACAACAGCAATAGACATAAACAACAAGACATAAACAACATAAACAACAGCAATAGACATAAACAACATAAACAACAACAAAAGACAAACAACAGCAACATACACAAACAACTCGATTGTAGATTTTTTCTCTCCAAATACTCCTTAAAAAATCAATTCGATTTTAAATCTTTGTTATCAATGTCATCTTACTATAAAACAAACAGAGGTCCATATAATACAAGTGGTGATCTGCTCAGGGTTTTTCCTAACAGAGGTCCATATAATACAAGTGGTGATCTGCTCAGGGTTTTTCCTAACAGAGGTTCATATAATACAAGTGATGATCTGCTCAGTGTATTTCCTAACAGCTTCTTTAACTTCAATTATAAATACAATCATCATATACCATATAGGGGGTTGGGAAGGGGGTCGGGAATAAAATTCGCCATGAAAAATAATAATATTTTACATATGTGTGTCCTCGTCATTAGAAGATGGGATTCCATTTTCAAGCCATAATTAGAAATGTCAAGTTTATGCCCAACTAAAGAGTGACTATGATCCTAGGAACCTAAAGACTTTTTCTCTTATTGGTAAATGTCCGATACAAATGCATGCAGCCAGTAAGCGATCAACAAGCATAAAAATTGAAGATAATATTAATATTTTTAAAAGCTTCAGGTTAGAATTAGAAAAATTGGTAAATCAGTATAAGAGTCAATAAAAGAACGGCTTTTATATTCAAATTTGTTTTTTAAAAAGTTGACATAAAAGAAAAACAAATGAAAAACGTGCGGGTTCTTTATGAAACTATCGACTGAACTATATAAAGTTCTTGATTTAAATGTGAAATTCTGTTTCTCACTTACAAGAAAATCAATTTAGTTACTTCGAAAATACTTCAAATTTCCTCAAAATTGTGAAAGAGTATTATAAACCAATTATTCCTGAATTAAATTCCGTTTATATGCAGTTACCAAGAACGAATTCTATATCAAATAAAATAGATCACGTGTGTATGCAACGAGATAAAGTAACAATAACTTTACCCCGGAAATAATTTGCCGATCAGTCAAACCAGCCTCCAAAGCTAGAGAGTAGTCGTCGACAAGTGTACTGTCGAACACAAGGGGATCATCCGAGTTGATAGAAAAATTGACCCCATCAGCAGCAAATCTGTAAATGATACGAAATGCAAAGTGACAGAAACGGAAAAGCAAACTTTCGCGTAACAACGCATCTCACCTAGAAAAACCGGTATGGTCGACCAATATATGAAAAAATAATTGACGCTTTGAGAGAAAATCTTTTATTACTGTCAATGGCAGGAATGAAAGATGATTATGCTTTCTGCTAATGAAGATTAGCAATACATGAAACATTGTTCAGAATATTCATAAAATCTGAAACGTGTTGCTACATGAAAATATCTTTTGTCTTTATATCAATAAAATCTTATTAAAGTTTCAACGAGTCTGTCCTACCAAACCTTTTTATCTGCCTATCCTATTTCTGTTCACTAAACTTGTATATGAAAGACTCATTCAATGTGTTCAGGAATATTTCATTGTATGGTTGGATCAAATTAATTTCTTTTTCTCTGTCCCATATGAACTCGTTATTGCTGTAGGGTTTAACGCCATTTTTCAGCACGCGATAGGCTATACATGGCGGCCAGTATCAATGGTGGTGGAAGAATCCGGGAAACACCCCAGAAAGAACCACCAACCCAGCAGAAGCTACTGGCAAGAGCTTTCTCATACCCACATTGGCCGAATCTGAGACTCAAACCCACGCAGACAGAGGTGAGATGGAAGTGACCCGCAACTGGAGAGCGCCTTAGACCAGTCGGGGCCCCTTCCCATATGGAATCATACAAAAATAGTTAAGAAATGTTTGTCTCACTTAAGTACTGGATGTTGCTTGATGTCTTCCAGTACTGAACCGCATCGGATGCTGGAAATAGGACAGGTTTCCAGGTGAATCTGTTTTTCTTTGACCTCTGAATATATATCTGGGTCATCTATACAATGGTAGCCATGTCCAATCCGTTCTGCATAGAGGTCATCCAAAGCCTAAACCATGTTGTAAAGAATACTTATTGTAGAATCTCATTATAAACGGACAATATATCAGGTCCTAGCTGACGTCAATTCGTTGTTATGCAATTTTACTTTAACAGAATAACCAAGTATGGCTACTTTTCATTATTTGCTAATATTTCTTTGACATCACTGGAGCAAATACAGAAATTGTTTTTTTCTTCTGTTGTTTTTTTTTTATTACTGTAATATTTTATTTATGCTTAGTATTATTATTACATGTAAAACTATATTCAATCAGTCTGCTCAAGGAGGCGAAATAATAAATTAACGCGTGCAATTGTGTGTTGTGTGTGTGTGTGTGTGTGTGTGCGCGCGATAGAACCTCTTTGACAGACGCTGCTGGTCCGTCTACCCCGGCATGAGCTGTTATGCGTATTCCGAGGTCTTTGGCTTTCTAATTTGAGAAAAGACAAATAGAGATTATAAACATGATTTTCTCTCCCTACATCTTAAATATGACATGTATTTCTAACCTTAAAAAAGACAAGTTTCCCTGATTTGATCAATAAACATCTTCCTGGTCTTCAACATGTCTCATCTTCTTATTCCTAAGGAAAATATCAAACTGATCTTAAATAAGAAAATCCACACTGATCGATTCACCAACATGACAAAAGTCTAGTTTGACGGGAGTATGTTGTTCACAAATGTCTCTTTCAATCTACAATCATGGACAAAAGTTAAAACAAAAAACACAATATGGATAATGTTACAAGTATGGTCACAAACTTAAAAGTAACAGAAAAAAGCAAAACAAACAACTTGTATAGAGTTCAACAATTTAATTATTAAAGTTAAAAATGAAAATGTGAGAGGAACACATAATATTACGAAATGAATCCTTAATAAAAGTCTATGAAAGTCTATGAAAGTCTATGAAAATCCTAAATGAATGAGAAGTGCCTTACAAATTTCATTACCACAAAATGTACTGGTCCTTTAAGAACCGTGATGTTGTCATGATGGCGTTTTTTAGAATTCCTTCGAATAATTTATAACAGTTCCAGAATAATAATATGGTTCAAATAATGAGCACTTTGTATTTCCAATGAATAGTCCAAACAAATGTTTTCTTCTCGACTAACATCTATGTACAACAGGAACACAATAGGTGTGAATGACTCCAAAAATTGGAATGACAACGCTCAATTTTCGCCTTATAAAGATGTAACAACAATTGATCAAATATTTATATATTTTTTTTTTTAAGTTAGTGAGATATCGATCCTGCTTGCAAAATTTGAGTGGTTTGTCACATTTTCTTGATCTACGTCTGCCGTCTTTAATTACTGAACTATCCGGAAGTGAGCTGCACCGATATGCCCTCTGGTGAGCTAGTAACCGTGAAACCCCCTATACACCACATATTCTGATTCTATCTCACACAAAAACCTACGTGACACTAATCATTTTGCATCAAATTGGGCCTATTCAGTGACCTAGTGTAACCAATGTTAAGTTACAAGATTATTCTTGAAAAAATCGAACTCCCATCATTCACTGAGAAATTATGCCATAGACGCCATTTTAAGTTTAATTATTAAGATTGTTATTACTAATTGTCAGCACATCTATTTATGGATCCTATGCAAGGTCACATACACAAATTTATAACAAAAGATATTCTATCCAGCTAACAATCGAGAATGAATATTACAAACATTAAACGAAAATCATATACCAGGAGTTAAAAAAAATATATATACCTATACATAACAATATTGATACCACAAGTTTCACCGGATTATTCAGATTTGAATTCACCTAAACGTTTCAATAAAGCTTACGAACAACAATTTTTCACAAATTTAATTTAAATATATTTAATTTAGTCTTCGCGTAACTGACCTTAAAGACTTCCTTGTGACCCTCGGGAATTCCTTCAATGTTCTCCTTCGTGAACCCACCAGCAATATCTATAGCAACAACGCCGGCAGACCGGAAGTCATTTGCCAATTTAAGGACCTCATCTGACCAGTCTGAAATCCAAAATATAGACAAGGCTTCAAATGTATCGATTTAAATTAATATCTTAAAACCCTTCAAGTAACATGAGTTAGACAATACAAACCTGAATTAAAATTTGGTACAACTAACAGGTTTAGATTCAAATCCAATTGTTACTTTATATTATTGTGACAGTGCTGAGTACGTGCATGGCCAATTACAAACATGCATATTAACATACTGAATTGAGAATAATCGATTGAGAGAGAGAGAGAGAGAGAGAGAGAGAGAGAGAGAGAGAGAGAGAGAGAGATACTTCATGTCATCTACTGTTAGCTGTTGATGGTTGTTATATTGTTTAACATTACTTTTTCAGCACAAGATAGGCTATATATGGCAGACAATATTAACCAGGAAAATCCCAAAAGAAACACAGACCAATGAAATGCTACCGGCAAACTTTCTCACAGAACCACATTGGCTGAGCCCGAGATTCGAACTCACGCATACAGATGACCGTGATCCGTAATGGTGAGCACTTTAGACCATTCGGCTACTCGAGGCCCTTCATCATACTAGTTATCATTTCTGATGACTCGAATAAAATAATTTTTTTTCTTTCGACATCGGTGTTGAATTGGACTAACGGCGACGTCGAATTAGATTAATTAGATTAGTGTTGACATTCAACCAAAAAGACAAGGTAACAAAGTCCTTAATAGATACCTGGACGATGTCTCATACAGCAAAGAATGCTTTTGACTACAATTCCATATTGTCTGGATCCTCTTTCAAATGCATCATTTACAATTTGCACTACTTCCCTTGGTGTAAGGTCTCCATGCTCCAAGGCGTACTCAGGCTTCTCTTCACTGTTGGACAGGAGATGTGGAGAGTACCGTGTCTCTACGTATCTAATACCATTGTTGGCACAGTCCTCACAAAATTCGTACGCAATTCGGGATATGCAATCTCTATCACCTCTGAAAAATACATTTAAAAAATGTTTAAATTTTATGTCTGCTTTTGTTTTTACTTGCGAGCAAATCTTAAAGTGTGCAAACTATGTTTTGATTTACGTAGGATGTCAGCTTAATACGCATTTAAGAAAATATTCAAAAACAAATGCGATCGTAAACCGTATAAGCAATAAACATGTTCAGAAATTTTCGTGAATTTCTAATAGCATCTTAGTTCATCACACCACACATGATAATAATTAATCACAACAACAAGAATATCAGACTGTTTCGAACACGCACACACACAGCAAATCAGCATTTTATTAAAAAATAAAAACAACTAGCATTTAAACTAGCCAATTAAAATGAATCTCTCTCAACATGGTACTTTTCATGCATTGAGAGAAAAAGCGCAAGCTCCCCTTGTAAGGAAACAACGTAACTACTGAGAAAAGGATTTTCACGTTTGAGTGTTTGATTCTTTCATACAACTTAATTTATAAAGCAATTGCAATATGAGAGAGAGAGAGAGAGAGAGAGAGAGAGAGAGAGAGAGAGAGAGAGAGAGAGAAGAGAGAGATCAGGAACTTACGCTATAACAGGCAGGAACAAGTCAAAGGCCTCCAGTACTTTGTAAAGTGACTTGGCATGATACACACATATTGACTTTTTCAGATCCACCAAGTTGTCGGCTGGAAGCAGTATATTCCGACGGCTGTATTCATAAAATAATTATCATTCCTCCATCGACTCGCCTGTCTATTTATAGGAATTTCTTATTGATTTAGTTAGTTATTTTCTTATTTATTTATTTATGTTTTTTTTAAAGTACATTATCATTCTCATGCTCGTTATTCAATCTGTATGCCAAGGATATGATGTATGGCTAGAAATCAGAAATGAAGAGTTAGGCATTATTAAACCATGCATCTTTTCCAAGGGAACGGGCCTTTACACCTGCATCTTTTCCATGGGAACGGACCCTGTAGACCGATGGAGCTCTATTGCTGAGTCTTCTTTAGTGTGCTCTGATGCAGGCTTTATAAAATCAAACCCGTTTAGACAAAAAAAATTATGTGTATAATATGTATTGAAAAAAAGACATGAATTAACGAAATTCTTAAATCCGTTAATGAGATACATTTGTTCCCTTTTTTCCAAGTTCCTTCATTTGTCAGATTACAGCAATTAAGTTAAATGTAACGAAATTAAATTTGCATAAGGTACAATATATACCTTACGAAATTACCTTGCCGTTTCCAAGATGGTGGACAATCGTGCAGCGCCATCTAAATGAACGTGAAGCTCAACCTAAAATGTATAATTAAGATGAGAGAAAATAAATGGTGAAAGAGTGAGACAAAGTCAATGCATTAAAGGGCAAGGTCAGATTAAAGGCAGAGAAAAAGGAACAGTTGCTCCGATGCCATGCTGGAGCAAGCACGACAAAACCTCGGCAAAGAAAGCGTGAAATATCGATGCCAGATATCATGCAAGAAAATTTCAAATCCTTGACGTTAAATGAGTCACCAGTGCGAGTGACCATTGACACCCAAGGATCGTTATAAAAAGACCGTTTATAATTATCAGTGCATGACATGTTTAGATATTTTATCTCGTGCGAGGCCTTTTTGGAAATGAATAGAAAACTTGTACATGTTGACGAAGCCTGTACCAAGATTGGATTTGTCGACAACATTATCATAACGATGTTGAGCAGCATAACATATCACGTTGGTTGGATGGAAATGAAATCGAAAAATGTTTGAGCAACGGTTGATACTGCTATAACAATTGTATGTGGCGTGTGTGTGTGTGTTCTTTGGATTTTTAACGTAGCTTTAACAATTTTTCAGTAGTATCGTTACAATGTCTGCAGTGTGGCAGATTATAGTGATGTCTAGCACTGGGACATCATGTTGCAGACATGTAGCATGATGTCCCACCCAGTCACATTATCTTGATGCCATGCCGACCAGTCCTAACACTAACATCTTAATGCTAAACGCAAAGTGAGGTAGCTGTTAGTACCATTTTAGTAAGTCTTTGGTATGACTCAGCCGGGGCTCGAACCGACGACCTCCCTTCCGAGGCGGACGCTCTAACCACTAGTCCACATGAGCGGTTCTCTAAATATGATAAAATCTTAATGCAATCAACTTTAAGGTTCAATACTTCCTCAGAATTACACACAATGGCACCGAGTGGTTTAAACGCTCTCCGTTACTGATCATTGCCATCTCACCTCTGTCTGGGTCTGTTCGAGTCTCAGATTCTGCCAATGTGGGTATGTAAGAAAGCTTGCCAGTAGCTTATCATAGGTAGGTGGTTCTTTACTGGGTTTTCCCGGGTTCTTCCTCCACCATTAATACTGGCCGCCATGTGTAGCCTATCGTGTGCTAAAACATGGCGTTAAACCTCACAGCAACAACACATACACACACATTATTCAATACAATTTTACTCCGGTTAACTGTACAATGTATAGTCATGATCAGTTATTGCCAGTCCACTGCTGTAGCGCTTCAAATAAGCCGACAATCAAGCCGGTAAATGCGACTTTGTAAATGATTGACATGTAAAGGACGCCCTATGTGCTATATACATGTATATCTGCGCCCACTAGGGAGCAATAGCGTGGGAAAAATCATAGTACAGCATGGGAAACATTGCTCTAAACCGTTCGGGTTTGAATGATTTCAAACCAACAAATGGATGGTTGGAAAGATGGAAAATGCGCAACGAAATTCAATTTAAACGACAACACTGCGAAAAACAGGATGCAGACGACTTTGGAGCTGAACGCTTTTTCTGTCGGAGTAGACCCAACAATGTCTGAAAGCAGTTTTCAAAAAACAAGCGATCTATAGAATTTCTTGAAATTCGCTATAATTCCTTGATCTATTGGTTGAATCAGCGAAGTTGTGTTCGGAGGAAGGAAAACAAGCTTAACATTTTAAGTAAAAGTTGAAAGAGTGGATTCTAATCATTGTTTAATTTATTTTTCACATATATTCGTGCCGTGTTGATTTAAAGCTGTACTGTAATCGATTAACTGCACACTCCGGTTAACTGCACAGTCTCGTGACGGGCCCGAGGGTGTGCAGTTAACCGGAGTCGACTGTGTTATAATGTAACGTTGTAAGCCTCATTTTGGCGCCCCTGTACCTTGGCGCCCGGGGACATATGTACCCCCTGCCCCTCCCCCCCCCCCCAGCTACGCCTCTGCTGCCATGTAATGCCTATCGTGCGCTGAAAATTGGCGTTAAACCCAAAAACAAACAAACGTATATAGGATAATTAATGTTAAAACCAATAGCTTGGGAGCAAACTTTTAAATAAGGTCATTGCAAACTACACGAATGCGGGTAAACATTAGGATAAAAATACACCATGTATATAGTACACTGGTTGACCTGATACGAATTATACTCTTTAGTTTACGGCATGTTTATAACATAGAAAAAGCATCTTTAAATATTACTACACATGTATCTAAATTTTATATTTACATATTTGTTCAACTTACCTTATACGGAAAACGGCTCTTCGGGTCAAAAAGTCCAGCCATCTTTAGCATGCTGTTGGCAACTCCTTCACCGATAGCTGCCTCGTTTATAATAGTCTAGTTCCCTGACCGCTCTCCACTCCGTTACTCTTCGTTATGACGGTCAGGTAACAGCCTCCGCCATGTTGAAATGGCGCAATGTTCATGGAAGGTAAACACGCATTTTGATCAGCATGGCTCACAGCATGAAATATTATTGTATAGAAGTGTTGAAAAGTGTGTCCTATGTGGGGAAATGATACACTACGATGAATTCTACTTGTTTCCATTCTTTAAAAGCTGTGTTAAGTCGTCGTAGAACTTTGTGCAGCGTTTTAATTTACAGATCACGCGTATGCGGGGTGGGGTGCAAACACCATTTTACTCGACCCTGCAAATAACTAGGCGCGGCTTAGTCTTTTTATACTGATTTATTTTTTTGCAACAGTACAGTTTTATAGCTTGAAATAGGTCCAGGCCATAAGACATCTGTGATTATTAAATTATCACCAGAGGTTCGATAAACAACATTAACACGTCCTGGACAAGTTTTGACAAACGCACGGTCAGTATGTTGGATTGTTGTGCAGAATGTTGAGCTTTGAGTTCTGATAGTAGAATAAGTGTTAAAATATATTTTGACCGCATCTTTCAAATTTCAGCCACATTACATTAAAGTGGCATAGAGGTATGCCAACTTTCTCTCCACTTTGCATGTTTTAAATACAAACAACTTCATCTTAACATACGTCACTCTCTCAAAAGTACATAATAACTGGCGAACGCCCTCTCATGTGTGTAAATGCAGGTGGCCTGAAGATGGAGAGAATACCAACAGTCTTCCAAACTTGTTCAAAGACGCCTAATGTTCCAAAAGGAAAAAGAGGAAAAGATTCCACATTGCCAACTGGAAAGACCCATCATCAAGAATTAAAAAAAAAAAATAAAATACTCAAGGTACCTAGTTCTATCATGAAAACAGTATTATTTAAAATAAGTATATACATAAAATAGTTTTAATCTTAAACTTGACTTCAAAAATGTCACTTTTACATTCATAACATGAATAAGAAGAGATGAAATGAAAAATATAGATTTAATTTTCTTTGTTACTGAAAGCATTTGTTAAAGAATTTTATTTTTGGAGTATGTCTTTCGATTGGTGTAATAAACTTTATGATCATTGTACCAAAAAAAGATGCAAAAATTTTGAAAATCAGTATTACACTTTATATTGTACTTTTCCAGCTGATATTAATAATCTTGTGTACACATGCTGGTATTTGGTTTTATTCAGGATCCTACTTTGTTAAGAATACACTGGTCAGAGAAAGAAAAAGATTTTCTGAACACATATTTTAGAAGCAACAGGAGTACCAACCACTAGAGTGAATCCATTTTGGAATGAACAAGCTAAACAAATACTGTGGTTCTTCATGCACTGGTAGAAGTATTGATATTGTTTCCTTATTGTCAAATAACTATTGAGTATTCTGAGTTTTGATTCTCAGACAACTGCTTACTTTTAAATTATCTTTTGTTTAGTTTAATTGCCATCTTATTTATATTTATATTGGTTTGTATGTTCTTTGCTAATGCAGATATCCATTTCAGTTTGACTATGCTGAAAATCCTAATGATTTTCCTTTTCTTGTTGTGTCATGATGAAAATATGTGTGTAGTATTCTAACATACATATTAAATAATTTATACATTAACTTGTTTACATTTCTTGACCAGTCAAAAAGAAGTATTATTTGGTACCATATTAACATTAACTAAAGGTGATTAGTTCAAAAGTGATTAAAACATTGAGTGAAAATTTATTTTTTCATTTGGTCTGAATTTATCACTTGAATAACTTCAATGTATTAGTAATGCTTGTAACTGTAAATATGTAACAAATAGTACTAATGGACTTTTTCTTTTCACAGAAAATCAGAAAAAAATAAAACTGAATACTTATTGGACCACAGTTCCATTTTTTCTTTGTCAAAATTTGTAATATCTATGTAATCTTTTTATTATAGTACTTTGAAATTATCTGCTTCAGAATTAATTTTAGCTAATGTTAGGAAAATGAATCACATAATCATGATGTTTCTATTTGATTCTATAAATGATTTGCAAATTCCATGAGAAATATTTAAACGCAAATTGGGACTTGCGTATGTATTATGAAAAATGTAAGTAGTGGCTTTAAGAACATAGGCATTTCAGTGTTGAAGTTTCTCTTGGTATCTGGTCATTTAAGTATATATTAAAACAGCATCTGTTTTGAATATTTTGCAGTAAATTTACGAGACCATTATTTCATATAGGTACCTGTTTTCATTTTTCTGTTGGGTATGGGGCAATGCATTTAATATGTACGCAAAGATCTGGCTAAGCTTGACCCCTCCTCCCCTCCCTGTACACATGCATACTTTTTTTTTAATTACACACACACACACAGTTCTTTAGAATGGTCTATATTTAATCCACACAAAAATGGTCAAGATTTAATTATGTTAATGTGTTTAACATAGTCGACCTATGCTGAATGTCTGGATGCATCAAAGAATCAAGGTTTCACCAACCCAACCCCGTTTTGTATGCGTACATACATTATCAATAGACCCCCACCCCCCATATGCAAGTGTATGCATTTGTGTTAACCCCCATCCATGCATATGTACTAAATGGCTAGCCCCATATCATTCAAGTTAGGAAATGTTGAAATGACTGCATGTGAAAACATTTTCATTTATATTTTATTTATTGTTTCTGTTGATTTTTTTTCTTTTTAGTTTTCTTCAATATCACAGACATTCCTTTTGCCCCATATGACAAGAGTATTATGCCTTTGGAAAGTGCTGGTCTACTTTTCCACATTTCATTGGCATACTAATTTTGTACAAATATGTCACAATTTTGTTGTCACTGGATGGGTCCTGCTTATCATTACAAAGTGATGTTTGCCTTACAACAGCAGGTTTTTGTAAAGCAACACTTCATTATTTTACAGATGAAATAATTACAGGTTGAGGAGACACGACAGATCTTTATAAACATTAGTTCGTTTGGTAAAATATACAAAATGACTAGACTTATTTATTTTAAAAAAATGTACCCTTGAATAACTGATTGCATGTTATTATTTAGCATGTCAAAACATTTTCATCATATATGATTGACAACAGTGACATGATGTAATGCAACTATTATTTTTGACACGGAGTTTTTTTCTTTCTTATTACAGATCAAAAGACTGAATACATTATATTGGACATGCTAACTTAATTTACTCCTTTCAAAGAGATAAAACAGTTCTATTTATTGTTTGAAAAACATTAAAGATTTATTCCTTGTACTCTCAACATTCAATATAACTTTACATTATAAGAGTTCTTTGGAAGTACATGTATGTTTTGTCTTCCAAGAACCTGTATGACCATCAAATTTATTGTTAAGGAATAAACACATATTAACAATTTGATCTTTATTCTGTATATACTCCCTTGGAAGTCTATTCCATCTGCAAACACAGAACCCCATTTGCTGTTGCAAAATGAATATATCAATCAAAGTCTATTTTATTTCTACAGATAACAGATGTCATAAAGCAAGATCTTTGGTACATTTTGCAACAGCAGATCTGGGTCTGTGCAGTTTGCAGTTGGACGTGACTTGTAATCAAGTAAATAATGCGTCAACCACATATTATGCATATGATCAATGCTATAATTACTATCATATTTTTTAAACCAGGTCTTTGACCGTCTTCAGGTAGTAGGTGTGACTACTTCCTACCAAACTGCCAACCGCCATTATAGAGGATATTGGGAAACATTGTTACAATGCTGTTGTGGAAGGAGTCAGAAATGGCCAGCCATTCAGGATTATTGGGGATGATATTAATGTTTCTGTAGGGGTCCAGCATGAAAGAACTGATCATCATGGTGGAATGTTAAACTGGTTTGGGTCAGCTGCCATATTACAAAGTCTTTTGATGAAATGCCACATGAAATTCAGGGACAGACTAAAGATTTACGGTTTTATCACTTTATTCCTTCTGACCAGGATGAAAGAAGATTAAAGAATGATTACAAAGTTCTCATATCAAGGGTAGCTAAGGAATTCCTTCCCCAGTTGGACTTTCTCTACAAGACCAAGCCCACTCCTATATTGGGTACATACAGTGAGGAGCTGACAAAGAAGAATGTAGTGGTGCCTTAAGAGGTTCTTCCACTGAATGAGCAAAAAGTATGCAGATGTTTCTATTTTGGACAAATATGAATCAGCAGTGGAAGAAATATATACAGTTGCTGGTAAAGAGAAACTGCCAGTACACATTTGGGGGGGGGGGATCAGCTTACCAGAGAGCGTTTTACTGGTGGCAAAGGACTTAGATCTGGTTGCTTCACCGAAATGGAGAAACCGAATCACCTTTACCTTATCATATTTGAAATGTGGCATACTGCCATGAATTGTTTGACTGTAATGTTTAAGTGCTTGTACAGGGAGGAGTCCTTTGACAAAGGCACAATGAATGCAGAAAGAATTTGTTTAAGTAGAAAAACAGTAAATGCAGATGTTATAAATCATTATGATCATGACAAAGACTGCTCCGTTTCATTTATTAAAGGTTACATTGTTGAGGCTCTCTGATTATTTTGGCCTGGAGACTTTGACAGATATCCTGACCAATCATATTCCACCAGTAGAAGCATGCATGGTGAAAATGGAATCCTGGTTCAATGATACTATGGACAAATTCATTGATGAATATGTCTTGGGTAGAAACACTGATGCTACCAATAGAATACAGATTGATACTGAAGAAATAATTGTTACTCCGCTAAGACTTCTACTACCAAATGGATCAATCTCAACCGTCTTCATCCCAAAAGAGCAAAAGATACCAGAGTTTTCTGAGGCTCAGCATGACAGAGTTAAGCATTATGCTCATAATGTACTACAGCTAGGACTGCTGTATATGCAATTCCTTGATGTTTGACAAATACCTGACCGGTCAAGGTTACTAACTACCCTCAAGTACATGATGGCAGTTTTAAACTTAGTCATTTTGATAGTCCTTCTGATTCAAATCTCTATTTCTGTAAAAGATGGCAGTCAGTCAGAACAAAAGTTCCATTTAAGTTTGAATAACCAGATTAAATTCATGGTGGTAGACCATAGTGACTCCATAAAGATTAGGTTGTATGGCTTACATTTATTCAGTTAGGACATACTAATGATGTGTATTATTTGACACTGGTGGCTCATTTGAAAGGTCAAGGTAACATTTTAGCCTGGCACTCACAAGTGACCATAATCACACCAAAAAAAAAATTAAAAAAACTCTTTCCAATGGCTGTATTGTTTATTTTATACTTATTACTGTCAAGGTGACTATTCAAAGTACAACACTGGCATTGTACATATTAACTGAATAAAAGATTAAAAAGGTATTATTGTAAAAATTGTTACTTTTTTAAAAAATTGTTTCTATTGATTAATCATGCTTATAAACTAAGAAGGGTTGAGAGCATATATACATAACATGCATCTTATTGCAGTACATGTGTGATTATACTTTGGATTGCTGACACCTCTAATGGTGGTAGGTGAAAGTTAAATTCAACTTCTTGAGCAGTATTGCAGAACTCAAAAGTTTCTGAAATTAAATATGTGATGTGTTCATCAAAACAACCTATACCATCTGCTGTCATACAGTCTTGAATTGCATGCATTACTTGATTTCTTTGCTCCAGGGATGGAATGATGGTGGGTCTCACAAACTGTTCATAATTGGCACGTGTCACAACTTTAATGAATAGTAGTTGGCTGGAAATTCACATTAAAGTACCCTGATAAAAACAATCTTCTGTACTTATTTGACTTAAAAAAGTCTTTGATGGCCTTGTCAATACGTCTTTGTGCCAAGTCTGTAGCATTATAGTACAAAATGGTGTGGCCTCTGGAACCATCTCTACCAGCACAGCCAATCTCATGTGTGTAGGCTTTGAAACAAAAATCAAAGAAAGTATGCAAATATTAATAAGTGATGTGAATACACATTTTCTACACATGCTTACACAAGAGTTATAGTTGTATTGAAATGGGAAAAAATGTCATAATAAATTTGTTTGGAAATACCTATGATTGAAAATTGATCCAGTAACTATTAAAGTAAGGAACATCTTTTTGGATTTTAAATATCGATACAAGACAAATACATAATGAAAGGTAACTTAAATATAAACAATTAAACATGTATTATATATTCAGATGTTTAATATACATGTACTCTTATTAGCTTGAAACATATAGTTCTGTACCTCCCCAAATTATTTTTCATAAATACGAGTGGCCGAGTGGTCTAAAGCGCTGTCCGTTATGGACCACTGCCATCTCACCTCTGTCTGCGTGTGTTCGAGTCTAAGATTCGGCAAATGTAGTTATGTGAGAAAGCTTGCCAGTAGCTTCTCGTGAGTCGGTGGTTCTTTCCAGGGTTTGTCCGGTTTCTTCCTCCACCATTAATACTGGCAGCCATGTATAGCCTATATTGTGCTGAAAAATGGCATTAAACCATAAAAAAACAAAACAAAATATAAATACGATAGTTTTACCTTTAAACCTTAAAAAATATAAATAATACCAAGCTATTGTATTGAATAGTCACATGAACTGACAATCAAATCCTCTGTCCTATGCCTTGTGTCACATTAGTTGAGGTGATAAATTAACAATACAAATGTTTGGATCTTAATTACTATTATACCTTCAAGAGTTGATGGAGGACCTGTATGGATTACTCTCTTCACATGCCTTAGGTCACATCCCATGCCAAGGACTATAGTTTCAAACACCAGTTGAACTGGAGTCGCATCTTGGGATAATTTTTTTTCAGGATTTTCGGATTAACCTATGGAAAAAAAACCACACAATATATAAATATGGAACAAAACAATGTATTCAGTCTCTAAGTATATAATTTCTAATTTGCATCATTTCCTTTAAAGTGTTAAAGTAAAAATATAATTTCTGATTTACTTCCACCAGAAACATTGAACATTGGTAATTAAAATATCACCTAGAAAAAAAAAGAGTAATTAAATATTTATTTTTGTTCTTTTAGTGCAAGTTTTTAGTATGCATTAATATGTAAATATTTAATAACAATTAGTGTCATACTGTATATAGTAGTAATTTAATAGCAATTAGTGTCATACTGTATATAGTAGTAATTTATAGTAACTTAGTGTCATACTGTATATAGTAGTAATTTATAGTAACTTAGTGTCATACTGTATATAGTAGTAATTTAATAGCAATTAGTGTCATACTGTATATAGTAGTAATTTATAGTAACTTAGTGTCATACTGTATATAGTAGTAATTTAATAGCAATTAGTGTCATACTGTATATAGTAGTAATTTATAGTAACTTAGTGTCATACTGTATATAGTAGTAATTTATAGTAACTTAGTGTCATATTGTATATAGTAGTAATTTATAGTAACTTAGTGTCATACTGTATATAGTAGTAATTTATAGTAACTTAGTGTCATACTGTATATAGTAGTAATTTATAGTAACTTAGTGTCATACTGTATATAGTAGTAATTTATAGTAACTTAGTGTCATACTGTATATAGTAGTAATTTATAGTAACTTAGTGTCATACTGTATATAGTAGTAATTTATAGTAACTTAGTGTCATACTGTATATAGTAGTAATTTATAGTAACTTAGTGTCATACTGTATATAGTAGTAATTTATAGTAACTTAGTGTCATACTGTATATAGTAGTAATTTATAGTAACTTAGTGTCATACTGTATATAGTAGTAATTTATAGTAACTTGTGATGTTCATATTTTGGTACAAATATTATGGATAGAACTTGAGCAATGTTGTATGAACTTAGATCTTTAAAACAATCACATGATTTTTAAAAACATGTCCTCTTTAATTAATATTTTGTATTATTAATTTTAGGCATTTTAACAGGTACTACTCGGAGTCTTCATATATTTACCAATATTTAAACAGAATTTGCCATGGTAGCATGAAAAAGAACTGATATAAGACATACTTGCAATATTTCAGTGTGTATAACAGAGCCATCTGATCAACTTTTTTTTACAACTACTATCATATTTTACAGAGCAGTCAATAACATGCTTGGCTATAATTGCCACAGAGTTCACAGATAGTCAGCTGTGATACACACAAAATTCAGCATACATCTCTTTGGTTGAATTATAAAATCATTTTGTGGGTTTTAAACATGGGATGAATAATTACATGTTCAGGTTGCTGGGAATGAAACTACCACACATGCAGTCTCATCAGGTCTTTCACAATACATCCAGAATAATGATCCTAGGAGTCTCTTGGCAAGTTCATATGCACACCATTATAACTTGCAGTATACAATTGTCAATGGAAATTCTTGCTTATTTCTGTGCAGATCCAAAAGTAAAGTCTTGTACACAGTCATAAGCACCTTCTACAGTATGCCTTTCTCCAGTTCATGGTATATGAGACCTAATATTAATGGAAATATTTTCATTCAGAACTGGTGTGGTGCTTAAAATAGTACACCTTTTCATTCCAAGGCTTCTGTGAATGTCCCTCTGTGCAGTCTGACTAGCTGTTGCAGTAACTGCAAGGACTCTTAGGTAGTTTTGTATACTAGGCCTTATATTAGAAAGTCTCTTTAACTCTGGTCTAAAGTCCTCCCTCCATTCTAAAATGCAGTGGGCCTATCAACTACAAGATAAGTGATGTCATATTTGTTTTTATATTGTCTCCAGATTTTCAGCATGATATATGACATCTTCAGGATGACCAATAAAATAGGAGATAGGACTAGTTTGTTCAAAGTCGCTACTGGTTTTAAGATGCAAAACTTGAGCTTTCAACTTCTGGATCTCCTGATGCAGAATTGAGTTTAATGACAACTATAAAGACAATGCATGTTTTGGCAAGTACATATTGTGAGTAATAAGGCAGTATTTCAAATATGAGCTACTTCCCATATCCTGTTGGTAGTATAGCAACTGTGTCATGTTTTTCTAGTGACTTGAGACAATTCAGCTGCTGAGGCTTTAAAAACTGAATTTCTGTGCAACATGCCTTGTTCAGCATTGCTAGCGCCATTTTATGCTGCATGCAACTTTGTAGCATTTTACTGTTATTATCTGAAATGAAAAATGTTCTTTTAAGGTAAAATAAACCTGAATAGTCAACACTAATTTGATAGATTTTTCAGCACTAAATTTCACATTCAATAAAAATGTTCAGCAAGTAAAATTTGAGCTGAGTGTTTACTTTAATGCAAATGGAGGTAGTTAAAACTGGGGAACTCCAAGATAATACTGGTTAATATCTAGTGTAAGAATGTTCTCTAGCTAAATATAGTAATGGTGCATTTCAAAGCTTATAAACTAGCATGTTATATCCAAACATGAATTATTATTAATAATGTATAAAAGGGTTTCAATAATGACCCTTCAAAATATCAATCAATTATATTCAAATAATTTTAAATTTAGGTACATAACTTTCATCATCTGAGTACTTGCAAATAAGAATAAGTGGGGGGAGATTTAGGCATTATTAAAATCAGGCTCTAGATGATATCTAACCCAATAATAAATGAAAGATAAATTTTTTCATGTTTACTGAACATATGGAATATGGTAATCTGTTTCATCAATACATGTTTCAGACTTTCATGGACAATTTATAACTTCATCTCTGATTTTTGATAATTGCAAATGATTTGTAACTGTTAAGTGTGCAAAACACCTATTTGTAATAAAATAAATTCTAATATATTTTACCAAAATGTGTACAATGAAAAAGGATTACAGTATAATTATACTACATAAGACAGTATTGATACCCATGCATTGTATACAGTTGCTTATGAGATCAACATGTATGTTATGAATGCTGATCTACATAATTTTAATGATCAGACATAGACAACCATTTTGAAAGAACATGAAATGACTTGGAATATCACATTTCCAACCAGTAATTGGCAGCTTTGGAGGAAAATGGGGAGGGGAGATTCAGTCTGCATACATACATCCTGAATAAATATGCAACAGCTGACAGAACTTCAAATCTCAACCTCATTCTAATCAACCCAACATTAATCGTGCTTTTATCAAAACTTGTCATGGACTTGTTAATGTTGTTTATCAAAACCCTGGTCATAAGTTAATAATAACGATTGTCTTATGGCCTGGACCTATTTCAAACTATAGAAATGTACTGTTGCAAAAAATAAATCAGTATAACGAGACTAAGCCGCGCCTAGTACAGGGTCGAGTAAAATGGTGTTTGCACCCCTCCCCCACCCACCCCGCATACGCGTAATCTGTAAATTAAAACGCTGCACAAAGTTCTACGACGACTTAACACAGATTTTAAAGAATGCAAACAAGTAGAACTCATTGTAGTGCATCATTTCCCCACATAGGACACACTTTTCAACACTTCTATATGTGAGCCTGGTCTTATTTCGGGATGAAATGACAACACTCGCTTGTTAGTTATGGGATTTATCACAGATGAAATAATACGAGGTAAACCTAAAACAATACAAAGCATATACTTAATATACAAGACAAATACAATACAGTATATAACCGACATCAATACAATACACAATATACAACCCACGCGCTAACATTTATAATTTTATCACAAACAATACAAATAATACCTTACCAGACTCGAAGAGTATAATTATTTCTAATTATATTCAATCTCTCGTCTTTCACGCTAGTGAAAGACAAGTTCTTTAATTATTCACTAATAATTCTGCTTAGATGTTGTCCGTCCACGAACCAGAGTAAGAATGCCAGAAGATCTTGTTAGTGTGGCGGGGAGTAGATGTTAATACTCGTGAAACCCGGGAATCATGCATCGCGATCACTCACTCACTCGCTCACTCACTCATGACGAACACGCCCATAGGTATACGACACAAGTCCTGGGTCACATACTCCCTCCCTCCGTGTAAATGTCTCCTGACATTTAGCAAAATTGTGCTTGCTGCGTAAAAAGTACAAGAACAAATAACCCTGCGGAACTATACTGGAATTTTTTTTAGAAAAACTATTAATCATACATATGAAATGATTATGAATACAGAGCTTAATCAGTTTACTCTCCCTGCAGACAATACATAAACTACTGAAATTGGGATTGTAACTAACTAAAAATAATAACGACTGAATTGTCGTCTTAAAATATACTCGCTGTGTTTATTTTACATTAATTGGACTATCCGTAACTCATACATAATAAACCGTTTGCGCGTACGCCCACTGGCCTAGCCGGTCGGGTGGTTTTCGGTCTCTAATTGAACTCCTCAGCAGTTGCTGGCCTAAATCTTCCCGCGGCGTCGGTGGGCTTAGGATCAACCTCACGGACTGGCGGTCCGGGTCTCCCTGTAACACGGTTGGGCTTCGAACTGATTTGTCGGTAGATATCTCTGAGGTACTGAACTGAGTACCATTTTGCGAGACACGAGAGGGAGTAGAAAAATGACTCGTGGGTTCACTTAAACTACTGCCATATTTCCTAGACCAACTGGTTTGAAAGTTTACGCTTTCAAGAGGCTTCATAATATGGGGATCGATAATAGATGGTGATCTACTATCTAGGGCAGTTCGTGTAGAGTGTTCACGGGATTGAACATTCTCCTTCTCGGCCCAACCGGGTCGTCTGTGTGGTATCACATACCGGTCGGTGTCCGAGTCAGAACTCGAAGATTCAGAACTCGACTTTAAAGGGGTATCTTTCAGTACACCCAGTTTCTTCTGAACCGGTTTCATGGGGACTGGGTCACAAGGAAGGTAGTCAAAGGGCAAAAGCATATTACGATGCAACGTGCGAATGGATTTCGAACCCTCGACCATCCTTAACTTGTACACAGGTATATCTAAATTGGGGATTGTTATCACCCGATATACATCCTTGGACCACTTGTCGGCTAATTTTTGTTTCCCTTTTAGTCCAACGTTGCGCACTAGGACTCGGTCCCCTACTTCGAGTTTGGACTCACGGACCCTTTTCTCATACTGGGCCTTGTTTTTAGCATAGCTATTACTCGACTCCCTCGCCGCGGCCGTGTAAGCAAATTGGAGGCGGTGTTTCAGTTTTTCAACGTATGTCTGAGGCTCTGCAGCAGCCTCGCCACTATTTGGTGTCGTGCCCAGGTAAACGTCAACCGAAAGCCGGGGGTGCCACCCAAACATAAGAAAATGGGGCGAGAATCCGATGGAATCATTCTTGGTAGCATTATATGCATGGACTATTGGGGCAATGTAAGATTTCCAATCTTGTTTTTGTTCTTCCTCCAATGTCCCTAGCATTTTTAAGAGCGTTCCATTGAAACGTTCGCAGGCACCATTCCCCTGTGGGTGAAACTGGGAGGAGCGAGACTTCTGTATTTGCATAGCTCCTTTATAACTCCACCCTCGAAATTACGTCCCTGGTCGCTGTGAAGACTTTCTGGGAAATTAATATCGAAAAAAGTGTTCATAAAGGGCTTTAGCGGTAGTTTGAGCCGTCTGGTTGCGACAAGGAACAGCCTGAGCATACCTGGTGAAATGATCAGTTATCACCAAGATATTCTCAAACCCTCCCTTAGATCGCTCAAGAGACAAAAAATCTATGCAGACGAGCTCCATCGGGCGAGTGGTGTAAATTGGGGTTAATTTGGCCATTGCCCTAACCGGGGTCTTTCTACGTATGCACCGTTCGCAAGACTCCACCTTACCATTCACGTCCTTCTCCAGGCCCGGCCAATAAAATCTTTTCCTAGCTAACCAGAGTTTTTTCCTTGCCCTGATGACCCATATCGTTGTGGATACCTCTCAAGGCCAGGCTCCGGTACGACTCTGGAATCACGAGCTGTTTGATCGATTGACCATCAAGAGAAGTAGTCCTGTAGAGAACGCCGTTTTCAACTACAAGGCGGTTCCATTCGCGGAGAAATTTTTGCACGGACGCATTTTCTCTCCGGAGATCCTCCTCCCTGGGCCGAAAACGCTTACTCTTGAGGTCAATAATTTTCGTTAGAGTTTTATCAGTCAACTGTTCTCTGTCCCACTTGATGCTATTCAAATGTTTAGATGGAAACACCTCATCGGCCGAATGAGGCGCCGGATCATCTGAAATACTCCCAATCAAAGGTACAGAGACAGTGGCTGCACGGCAAATGGCTGCCACCACGTCTGGGAACATTTGTGGTAAACGCGAGAGACTGTCGGCGTCAATGTTATTTTTGCCAGCTCTATACCTGATGGAAAAATTGTAGTTTGCTAGAGCCGCAACCCATCTATGCCCTGTAGCGTCGAGTTTTGCCGTTGAAAGGACGTATGTTAACGGGTTGCTGTCCGTGACTACATCGAAGGATGAACCTAAGAGATAGTCATGGAATTTATCTGTCACAGCCCATTTCAACGCCAAAAATTCGAGCTTGTGAGCCGGATAGCGCCGTTCACTGGGTCTCAATCCACGACTCGAGTAGGCAATTACTCTTTTCACATGATCTTGTTCTTGATATAGGACCGCGCCTAAACCAGAGCCACTTGCATCCGTATGCACGATAAATGGTTTAGTATAGTCGGCGAATGCCAAGATGGGGGTAGTGGTCAACTTATCTATAAGAGTTGCAAAGGCGGTTTCTTGGGCGGTTCCCCAAGTCCAAGGAGCTGTTGGTTTGTCTTTGGATTTATTCTTTCGAGACGCTTTGGTCGTGCCATGGCCTTCTAATAGAGCATTTAATGGTTGTGCTATCTGCAAGAATCTCTCGACAAAGCGACGATAGTACTCTGCGAACCCTAAACATTAACGTAGCTCCTTAATGTTTTTAGGTTTTTGCCAATTCCTAATCGCAGCGGTTTTCCCTGGGTCAGTCTGTATACCTCCCTCAGATATAACGTGACCCAGATACACGACTGAGGACATGAACAATTCACATTTAGAGGGTTTCAACTTAAGACCGTGCTGACGTAAGCGTGCGAACGCTGCCTCTAAACGTTCCATGTGCTCGTCGAACGTCCTGGAGAAAATGAGAATATCATCTATGAAAATGAGGCACTCTTTGAGGTGCATTTCTCCCATGCATTTCTCCATAAGACGCTGAAAAGTAGCCCCAGCGTTGCACAGACAAAACCTCATGCGGTTCGCTTCATAAAAGTCGAGCGGACCCACCGAGAAGGCTGTATATTGCTTATGTTCTTCCTCCATCTCAACTTGCCAATAGCCTGACCTTAGGTCCAGCTTGGAGAAGAACTTGGCCCCTTGTAATACATCGACCGTATCATCAAACCGTGGAAACATAAGCATCCTTCCGAGTCTTTGCATTGAGGGTTCTGTAGTCTATACAGAAACGTAAGCTGTTATCACGTTTCCGGACCAACACAACATTAGAGGAGTACGGACTATCCGATTCCCTGATTGCACCAGCATCTAACATTTCCTTAATATGCTGACGTACCTCCTCATACATCCCAGGGGGTATTCTCCTGTATGGCTGTTTGAAAGGCTTATCGTTATCAAGCACTATCTTGTGTTTGATGAGATCAGTCTTTCCCAAGTCTGTGGGCCCCCTTGAAAATATGCAGTCCCATTTGCCCAATACTTGTCCGAGTCTATCCAGTTGCTCCGGGGTCAAATTTTCGACATCGATCTTAACCTTGAGATCCTCCAGAGGAGAATGTCCACAGTTTTCGGACATGCTGGGAGTAAAATCAGAAGCTATGTTGTCAACCACTTTGACTTCACTTATCTGGCATATATCAGATTTGGGTCTTATCGTCACACATTTGGCGGACATATTGCAAAGTTTAACTTGAACTCTGGAATATGCCCCCTTTTTATCAACCCTGATCACCCTTGGGCAGACCGTAAACTGTTTAGAGTTTCCCAAGTCGTCTGTAACTGCTTCTGCTATATGAGCATCAACATTGCGGGCAATGCCGTCGATAGTGATGGTTTCATACGGCGCAACGTTGACAGTATGCTTATTAGTAGATCCAACTGTAAATGACTTGCACTCAATGCTATCAATAGCAATTTTCCATGTATCTGGAATTCTATCTGTAGGAGGGTTATTGATCATGTAATCCCTACATAAACGAATGACATTTGTTCCAATAACGACAGGACAGGTATGGTTGGACTCTGTATCTGGTACAACTAAAATTGGGACACTGTTCGTAATCAGAAAAAACGACATTAATATCGGGTACTCTATGTATCCCAGATAACTCAGAAAAGAGCCGTCTGCAATAGTCACTTTGAGACCCAGCGATTCAAGAGAGTGAAGCACTGGCTTATCACTAAGCGACAAATAAAAACTATTTGATACGGTAGTCACCATGGACCCACTGTCAATAAGGGCAGTAATTGGAACATTGTTAAAATAAACAATACTAGTGTTGGAAGAACCAACCAAGCGCTGAAATAGCGTATTCTGGCCCTTAGGATGATTACCGACCCCCGTATGGACATCTACAGAGGCGGTTACTCTTTAACTGCTGCACTCCTCTACTATTGTCACGCCCTCGGTTGCCGTTACCTCGGTTACCGTTTCCCCGATTTCCCCGGTGGTTGTCGTGGCCTCTATTGATGTAATGGCATCGGTTGTTGTAGTCATCATTTTGGCCCTGTCTTTTGCTGTTATCTTGAACTTTGTTAATTCCAGTCAGTTCTCTGAGGAGTATCGACTGTTCATGCAGCTGTTCAGCAAGAGCGTCGATTCGAGATCCTAATCTCTCCTCTGTTTGTTGGATCCTTAAGTCGAAATCTCTCTCTACCTTGCATCTCTCGTGGCCGCTTTCTACCATGGGCTGGTGGTGCACTTTCTTAGGGGGGATTGGTCCGGGGTCCTTCGGCAAGTTCAGCTGCTTGTCGACCATCCTAATTTCTCGCACTAACTCGTCATAGTTAGTGATGGAGTCGAACTTATGGCGAGTGTGGCTCTTAAGTAGTTCACTCCTCAATGAAGACCAAAACTTCTGTCTGAGGAGGCCATCCTTATCCTCTTCTCTGATGTGGCCCGTTTCGATTGCAGTCTGGAGAAGTGTTTCCAGCCTGCAACCGAAGGTAGTCACCGATTCCTCTTCTCTCTGGAAAGAGTTGAAAAACTCTTGCATAATCATGCCTTGAGTCGACATATCCCCAAAGGCAGTATCTAGGCGCTTCAATATGGCTTCAATGGATGCTTTCTCGCCTAATGCTATGACGGTATGTCTCGCCCTGCCCCGCAGAGACCATCTGATAGCCTGGATCATGACTGTTGGGGGATATTCAGGCATAAGGCATTTCACCTCGAATCTCCACTCATAGTATGTGACGTCACCTTTCTGCGTGGGTTCGTCCCCTGAAAAGAAAGGGATCTTCGGTACTACGGCGGAAGTGGGTGGGGTGGGTGTATCAGTGGCTGCGGTTGAAGTACCTTGATAACCACCAAATAGTGCTGAGGCACCCATTTGGTCCTTAGGCTTATTATCCATACTGGATATACTAAGCTGCCTGGGCGAGCCTCTCCCAATACCTGCGATTGGAGTGCTCTGCGACACAGGGGTAGGTGGGGTTATATAAGATTTGGCTGGGGTTACTACATACCCACTGGCCTTTAATGCCTTTATCATCTCCATATCCGTCATGGGGTTCTTACCTGTAGCCATCTTGGAGAGAGATCTTAAACAAAAAATCGCGCGTATATCTGATTGCGACAAACAAATCGCACAACCGCGATTGGCTGTTTAACCACGATTCAGGATAACTAAATTAAAAAAAAAATCAATCTAATTTACCAACGATAAGAAAACCAATAACGGTATGCGTTTCCTCAAGGTGGATATCAACGTTACTACCAATTTTACTTTATGTATTGAAATATGCTAAAAAAAAATAACTCCCTAGAAACTGTCTGGCACGCCTGACAATCATGCACGCAAGCTTGCACATATAATAAACATATAATGATGTATTAGTTATGGAGGTCAGAGAACTGTCTAGACAATTTAACAACAGTTCAATAAAGCAGACAGAAAGTACACATACGCATTTCAATGACAATTGCTATAATGTCATTGGAATGTCCATTGAATGAACGCAAAATTCTATTTGGGTATTTGAGTAACAAACAAGTCTTTGCATTTGCTAACGATTATGCTTTGGCGTGTTATAGCCAATATGTCAACGATATTGAATAAGTGAACAAAAATATATTTAAAATAAACTTACAACATTTCGAAATCCAAGAGTCCTTCCTGTCGCACTAACTTAATTCACACGGAACACAGAACAAACATCACTATGCGTCCTATATATTGTATATATGTAGAAAGTATGTCCACGGTATCTCCACCTTATGTGCACAATTTTCTTGTTCTTGTCCGGAACAGAACACTACATCACTTGGAAGCCATGCTGGAACTTTCCAATTGGACTCCTTTTCGAGCCCGGAAATGAACACTAAATCACTTGGAAGCGCGTGTTAGTATCCTTCCCCATGCTGGAACCTTCCAATTGGACTCCTTTTAGAGATCCCTTAGTAGCGGTCCTTCGGTCTGGTTTACCCGTTAATACGATCTTTTCTTTCCCCCTGAATGTGAACTGTCAGACGGTGGGCGCCAAATGTGAGCCTGGTCTTATTTCGGGATGAAATGAGAACACTCGCTTGTTAGTTATGGGATTTATCACAGATGAAATAATACGAGGTAAACCTAAAACAATATAAAGCATATACTTAATATACAAGACAAATACAATACAGTATATAACCGACATCAATACAATACACAATATACAACCCACGCGCTAACATTTATAATTTTATCACAAACAATACAAATAATACCTTACCAGACTCGAAGAGTATAATTATTTCTAATTATATTCAATCTCTTGTCTTTCACGCTAGTGAAAGACAAGTTCTTTAATTATTCACTAATAATTCTGCTTAGATGTTGTCCGTCCACGAACCAGAGTAAGAATGCCAGAAGATCTTGTTAGTGTGGCGGGGAGTCGATGTTAATACTCGTGAAACCCGGGAATCATGCATCGCGATCACTCACTCACTCGCTCACTCACTCATGACGAACACGCCCATAGGTATACGACACAAGTCCTGGGTCACATATACAATAATATTTCATGTTGTGAGCCATGCTGATCAAAATGCGTGTTTACCTTCCATGAACATTGCGCAATTTCAACATTGCGGAGGCTGTTACCTGACCCTCATAACGAAGAGTAATGGAGTGGAGAGTTGTCAGGGAACCAGACTACGTTTATCATTGACCAGGTGCATTGTTCACTGTTGAAAACATGCGAACATAAAATGAAAATCGCGCGCGCGTCTGTGTATTTTTCACGTAGTTTTAAACAATGTAATTCATATCACTACGATGTCTGCATTGTGGCAGTTTAGTGATATATAGAACTGGGGCATCATGCCGCAGACATGAAGCATGATGTCCTACCCAGTCACATTATCCTGACACCAGGCCTGAGCACCAAGCGAGGCAGCTGTTAGTACCATTTATATATCTTTGGTATGACTCGGCCGGGCTCTAACCACTAGACCACCGGAGCGGTAATGAAAATCGCACCACCAAGCCCAACAGTTTTGAACAAAAGGTTCTATTGTTTTATAATTAAGTATACGTTCATTTGTGACAAATGTACCTGTCGCGATGATGAAATAAAAACATTCAGAGAAAATGTGTAATCTTGAAAAAGTCTTTGTATATTATTCTTAATTTCGGAATATCAAGAAAACTGTCTGAAACATCTATTATTTTCAGCAATGTTCAACATTTTAAAAATGCTTTGGAATGTATATGTTTTCATATCTTTGTCAATTTTGACATTTCAGTTGTTGATTCAAAATCAACTACTTTATATAATCAGTCTAAGGATTCGAGTGTCAGGTTCAACCAACTTTGGTACGTGAGAAAGCTTGCCAGGAGCTTCCCGTCGGCCGTTGGTTCTTGCCGAGAAAGCTTGCTTCCCGTGGGTCATTGGGTTCTTGCCGGGTTTTTATTCCCAGCTTCTTCCTCCATCTGGTATAATGGCCGCTACGTGTATTTACCACCTGAATGCCTCATTTATTCATTTTTCACATGTCACTGTTTAAATGTCTTATTATAAAGGCTAACGCTACATATCTCCATGACAACATCATTAAATGTAATTTGTATCTTTTCTAATACATAACAGTATATCTAGAACTCATTAAATCAACATTTTTATTCTCTGCAATACATTTGTTCAACACAGTCGAAAATTGCAGAGATCGCCATTGTTTCTCAATATTGTTGCTGTAAAGTAAAAAAATAAATAAATACATTTTTATCATTGCCACTCTGAGAACTTTTAAATTTAATAAAATTTAGCTTTGTTTCCAGATATTATACATGATCGTTTATTCGTACATACACATAATAGACATACACATAATATTTTATTGTGCACATACACATTATTATTTATTCTGTACATAGACATCACAGTTTATTCTGTACATACATTTCGAGGAAAACGAAAACAGGTAAAACTACCGTCTAATGCCACCTCGGGTAAGTAAAGAAATAAATGATATAGTAGCTCAAAAATTGGCCCCGTTGGTAGATGATGATTCCCAATTAAATGTTGTTGCTAATTTGGTCGCTGATTCTGGTCTTAAGAGATTATGATTTAGATCAGCGGTTATATAAATAAATGCTCCAGTCGGTTTCAGACGATGCCTTTGATATGAATGCACCCGTATAAAGATATGATTCTTTACGCGATTTTCAATTTGTCTCGTATAACGCGATAGATCCCAACGCTAGATCACGAATTGAACTTCGATTTGATGATACCTCTAAATACTTCTTGCCGTGTGAAGCTTTCATCGAGGTGGAGGGGCGACTTGTACAAAATGATCAACATAGTACTCAATATGATAATCTTTCATCTACCCCGATCGGATTTGTCAATAATGGTTTTATGGCGTTATTTAGTGGTGTACAGTATTTTATTAATTCTAATTGAATAGAATCCATCGATAACGACGTCGATATTGCAAGTATGATACTGGGACTAGCGAGATACTCCGATGATTTTATTCGATCTGCCGGTCATTCAATGATGTTCGCGAAGAATATCACCGATCACGCTGATATTAATCAATTTAGTATGATTAGAACACCACAAGCTACTGCAGCTGATCCTCAACCGGATGGATATCCAGCTAGACCGGCTACTGCTTTTTTGATATAATCAAGGGTGTTAAGAATAATTTTAATTTGTCTCATATTTGGATTTTGTAGAGATGTTAGAAAAATTATCTTTGATGCTAGTCATACCGTGGTGTTTATGAGAAAATCAAATGATGATGATGCTATTTGGCATGGTAATAGTGTTCCCGATGGTAAAGTACTTCTATCCACGCACTATGGATGCCAATAATGACTCCATCGCTCGATATAGAAACTTGTTTGTTATAATTTATGGATCACGGAGGAAAATCATTATTGTCATGGTTGGATGTTACAACAGCTACTCAGACGAGTAATATTGTTGGGACGTTTACTTGGCAGGTCGCGTTAACAAAAAATATATCCGCGCCTAGATATATTTTTATTGCGTTGCAAAGTAAAATCATAGTAGTTAATAAACAACAGCGGAGTCATATGATATTTGATAAACTAGAAATCAGTGACGTATCAATGCGAATAAGCAATCAACAGGAACCCGCTGAAAATCTTCTGATCGATTTTCCTAATAACCAAATAGGCCGTGTGTATCATCGTTTGTGGTCTTATCTGGGACGCGATCAAAATATTGATATCGGATTACAAATATCACAATGGGATTTTCAAAATTTATATCCGATCTATTATTGTTCATTGCAACAATTTGATTTATCTCAGCACTCCGTCGTCGATGTAAAATTTCAAGCTCGTATAGGAGCACCTCCCCTTGATGGTGGACAATATAGAGTAATCGCTGTTATTCTTAGCAATAGGACGATGACACTCGAAGGTGGTAATGGAAAAATGAGAATAGTTGATGCACCATTAGAAAACATGTAATGGAATCCAAAAACATGTAACAAGTAAATGATCTTTTATCTAAATAAAAAATGTCGTATAGTCATGTTAATGTTACCTAGATACCTGATCAGATAAAGAAACTACAATAAAAAAAACTCTGCTACATACGGAGCAAAGATAACTTTGAAACGTGAACAGATAGCTAATAGAGGACCAAATAAACTATCATTGACCAAAACTCAGTTTAATTATTTTAATGAAACGTTAAATGCAAAAAAAGGAGTACAGTTAGAGTTTTCATTCTCCGCGATTTCAAATATGATTAAATCCGGTTGATTATTTCCTTTTCTCGCCGCGATTCCAAAATTGGTTACCGCTGAGGCCCCCTCAGCCGCTAAGGCTGCTGAGCTAGGAGTTATTGGAGTTCTTGGTGCTGTAGGTGCAAATAAAATTATTGAGTCGGTAGCACCAAAAGAGAGTTATCAAGAGTATTGGAGAAGAAAGACGGGAGGAATACTCTCATTGACAGCGGCTCCGATGATTGCAAAAGCATTGCTTACTCGTAGGAAAACCGGACAAGGATAAAAAAATGGAAAGGGTTTCCGATTACCGGGCAGCCGATTCGCCAGATACACAACCAGATAATAAAACCAATGTCAAATTTTGATTGAATCACCGCGGTGATAAACTCCCCGATAAAACATATCAGAGGTGTTTTAATGAGGGATCAATCACAAAATCGTCCACGTATCCCAGAAACAGGTATAATTAATCTCGATGATAACACCGGACCTGGAACATATTAGGTAGCTTATGCGACAAATCCACGATCAATTATTTATTTTGACTCGTATGGACTATCACCGCCAAACGAATTTCTTAAATACGTAACACAATTAAAATTACCTGTTTGGTATTCAACGCTACCCGCGCAGACATTAACCGATCCTCCGATATGCGGCCGAGAAGTCATTAACGTGTTAACGGTGATATCAAATTCTTCCAAATTACCTCATAAAACCGTGTATCAATACACCAGTGATAACTTTTTAAAGACAGATCATATAACATAACATGGTAGATATTTGGGGAAGATCATTACCGCGTATACCAAAAACCGTGGGTTTCCCTCGAGCATGTAAATAATCTTATATCAAGAGCGATAACAGGTAGGTTAACGGCAGTCGATGATAATTATGTATCATCGGTTGAGTCGTTACAAACACTCAATGATGAAATTCAACACCCACATAAATCAATTTGCGGGGGTACAAAAATCTGTTATAGATATCCAACTACCTATTTTCAATTTCTTTGGGGTTCCACCGGTGACTACGCTGAAACTCGCACAGATAAAAACCACCATTGATGAACTAGCAACACTTCAATCCGCGTATGAAGACCATGTAAAACAATTTGTAACTTTTCGTAGAAACATCATTAATAAATTCTTTGGAGGTCCAATAGATAACATCGATGTAAAACTCCCTGATATTAAAACATCCATCGATGAGATCAAGAAAACTCATGATACCCTTGATGAATTTTTTGGAAAACCAGCGGCGGTTCTTATGAAATCTTCCTTGATAAATACAAAATTACCCGAGATTGAGCGTAGACTCTTCGATATTGATCTGAGATGTGGAATTACGGTTTCAGGAATAGTTTCAAGTGTATAAAATAATATCACAGATATTAAAACATCCATCTATGAGATTAAGAAAACTCACGAGGCCATCAAAGATGATTTTCCGAGGATGATAACCACGCTTGAATAACAAAAATTCCTCATAAGAAAGCAAATATTGTAAACGTGCTATACACGATCCAACATGGATCATTTGCTTGGACACCAGAGAGTAATAAATTATATATCACCGCGACTGTTAGGGAGGTTTACAGACTAACATTGGTTTCTACACACCAGTTTAATATTTTGTCAACTAAATCAACCGGTACCAATAATACAGTATCAAAGATCATTGACAAGGATTCAATTGAACGATTCACTATAATACACCCCCCCCCCCCCCGAAAATGAACCCATAATTCTTCGGTTGTTAATAATGTGGTATGTAGAACTTGTAGCGGATTTGAGTAAACGACTGAATTAAAATCGTCTTTTTTAATAATATGACAACAACCCAACAATATCGATATAACCAGGTGTTACAATTACAAGCTAAGCTCAAGTCGCTCACCAAAGAATATCAAACAAAAATTTAAAAAAATATCAGCGAAGGATTACCGCCGTTGATATAACCGTGTACATGGTTTCAGGTGTAATCACCTCCGCGGGGATAATACTTTCTTCGGTGATAATGATTGCCTCCGGTCGCTATTCCGATTTGAATAGCCGCGGCAACAACCATCGCGGGGACGATTTCCATAATAACAAAAAAATAGCATCGTGTAGTCAGCGTAAACTACAAGATTACATCGTTAAGTTCCATACGGTATTAACCGCGTACTCACAATTATCCGCGATGATCTCATCGTCGATTGACGACACAACAATATCCGATAGCGAGTTCTCCGCGATGTCAAAATTAGAAATACGCATAGAAGATAATGGCATCAACACAAGAATTACTTCAACGAATAGCAGAAAACACCACTCCGGTGAAAACAGTGTTGATATCGATGTTATCAAATAAATCGAATTTCACAGTTGAATTTCCAACTCCGATCCAAGCAAAGGAGATCGCGTTAACTCATCTTCGAGTATATAATAGTTGGTCTAATATCATATCGGAACATTTTGGAAATAAACAACCCAATAATACTTTTGTGTTCTCATATAAAAAAAAACCGATGGAACCCCTGATTGGCAAACAATATATATTCCAAAGGGAGGTTATGCTATCGAAGATATCAACGATGAGATTCGAAACCGAATAGAATTTATCATCGGAAAAAAAATAAAGGAAAGGGAAGTTCCTCCTATCAAGATAACTAGTCATGAACATTTGTTGTCATCCGCCACCAATATAAACTCGCCGGATTACGCCGTGGACATATTTAAAAGTTCAATCAGAACTATATTAGGATGGCCTGAAAAATCACCGGTATACGCTGATCATCCGCGTTTACAGGAACCCAAAAGATCTGATTTTATCACAACTAATAAATCCGCTCATGATGTTGATTTAAATTATGGACGTGAGTTTCATTTTTTAAAATCCGAGCCAAATTTACCATGCGTGTACGTCGTCTATGATACTCCAGGAAGCTATGAAGAATTAACGTACGGTAATGTAGTATGGCCTGTTGATCTTCCAGATGATCGAGGAGGGGTTGTTGTCACAGCAAATAATTTGCGTGTTATTTTTGGTAAGATCAAACAAGCATATCAAACAAATTTACAACAACTACGGCAATATTTTCAAGAGTATATCAGCAATACAACGGTTTCACTCGATAAAATTATTAAACGCGTTGAGATGTTCGATATGGATTATCTCAACGCGAGATTACTTAAAATAATAGTCGATGATAACGGTGTTAACAAACAAAAAATTTTAACGATGAGATCATTAACCAATGACACACTACTCAATTATAAATTTCCAGAGTATAATGTTCCCGAATTGAAAAAAATCTCTCAATGATCTCATCGACGAGTATTTCTCACTCATACACGACAGTTGGAAAACACCAACTCCCCAAATCGAAGAACCAAAAAAATCTAGTTGGATCACAGACAAAACTCTTGAACCGGAAATCCATTTTGATTACGGTCATCTCACCCTTAACTTTTTAAAAATGCATCATGATATCCCATATGATTATATCGTCTACGAACCCGGAGATTATCATTATAGTCTAGCTGGTTTTATAACATGGCAATCCCCCGCTGAAGGTGGTTGGTTTGTTACAGGAAATACTGTACAAGATATTTTTAATAACGCTAATAAATAATATCAAACAAAATTACAACAACTACGACAATATTTTCAAACTTCTACGCTGGGAAACGCGATACCCTCTCATGAGGAGGTAATTCAACAGATTGGGGCATTAAATCAAATTATGTACGATATGGATTATCTCAGTGATCGATTTCTTAAAATAATCGATGATGACAAAGAGAGATTTTTTTTTTAAAAAAACGATCATTGACAGCAGAAACAATAAAAGAATATAATTTTCACGGATATAAAGTTCCCGAATTGAAAAAATCGCTCAACGATCTCATCAACGAGTACTTTCCACGAATACATCATCATTGAGAAGTATGAAACCCATCGTATATATTCTTCGATGGAATAACGCCCCTGATTTAACGGGTAGACATGTATCGCCGAATAACGTCGGCATAAAAGGAATCATCGCGTTACATCTTATTTGCGATGTGGTACTAGTTAGTTATATCGATATATCATCGACGAGTGAAGCTAATCAAGGTTACATCTTATACAGGTTTTTTCCAAGTGTTTCCAGGGGAAGTTTGATTGTAGAGAATCCAACTAATTTAGTATACTTGACAACGATTAATTCCTCGATATCAAGAATGAATTTTAGATTAGTTGATCATGATTTTAACTTTATTAATCTATCAGGGGATCAACTACAAATTACCCTCGATGTGAAATCGTAAACGATTTATATCCTAAAGGATTTACCTCTTAAGTGAAATCCAAAGGATTTTCAATTTAGAAAATTACAACAATAATAATATGTATACTCACACACAGGTATTCGTCTACGATAAGGATAAACTTGAAGACGCTATTAGAAAATCATTCGATGAAACAATCGTAGGTAATTTTGAATTTTACGTAGGCAGATTTGGTAATGAAATTTTTTTTACCGATGGATCATCAGATGAAACAACTTCAGCGTGATCCTATAACGATGATTAGTTGTAGTCACAATCAGATAATGAATTATGTTCACTCGTGTATGACCGTGGATCGTCTTAAAGAAATACTAAGCGTGGAAAATCTTCAATTAAATCCTAAGGATTTCCACACATTAATGTGATTTCCGAGTACAATTTTTTTATTCCCATGAAAATCGTTTACGATTTCCGAGTGTAATTTCCGAGTATAATATTTTTGGCATAAAAATCTGCGATTGATATATGAGAGCGCCAACTTATCTTACCACCGACGACGCAAAAAAGAGGAGTTAAACGCCCCCTGGAAGTATCCCGGGAATACAAGATTGAATTATCGCGGTTGTATAAAATATGGTCAAAGGAACCAATGTCAGCTACAACGAGTTGATCCACCGAGGATTCTCGCGCTGCGATAGAACATCAGCGTGTGAAACAACGAGAACATCGTAAGGAGAATTCGAAACTGCGAGAAAAAATCGCAAAATTAACTATGGAACGGAGTCAACTTAGAGCCACCATGGAAGATATTACGATGAAATACAAATATTAAGGATGAATGGGGAACACATGATAAGTTTGTTAGAACCAACGGGGACTTATATTGAACAGTAGCTCTTTAAACACAGATGAATAATCTCGCGTTGAAATACACTGAAAACCCCGATGAAATCACCAAAAATTGTTTTATGGTACCTGCTGTCGCAGCTCATTTTGCTAGAAAAAAAAGAAACCCCACTCTGTGTTGATCTTCTAGAAGATGTTAAAGCAAGTTGTATAGAACCTCCCAACGGCGGATTATGGAACACAAAATACGATTCACAAAATATGATATGCGTTGATGTTGTAGCGTGTTACCCCGCGAGTTTTCTCGCATACGGTGAATGTCATGAATATTTTACAGTTTGGTCATCCCACACATGAGCTAACAAGAGTGGCGATAAATGGAGCATTACCAGACATTGATTTAACGGGATTTGCTAAGGTGACATCGTTTAAATTCGCAGATGGTCTTCATGAGGTATTTTATCTCCGGGTAGGAAAACATTTTTACGTGAAGAAATGGGCTCCGATAGCGCTATTAAGGTTCTTGTTAGATAAAGGGATGTTAACGTCGTTAACCGTTTCCTCCGCGATAATCTCATACCGGAAACAAACCGATGTTTGGTTACCAACTCCTGAAGAACACGATGACCCGAGAATAAAACAATATCTAGAGGATCAAGCAAAAGATCTTGGAAGGATAATAATCGGGAAGTTTACTCAAGGCGGAGCAGACGATTATAAAAGAACTTCCCGATTAATAATTGACGATGCTGAATCAGATTTTATCATCGCGGATACAATCGCGAAGGGAACATTTATATCAAGATCTACAGCTTATTTATCCAACAAAGAAAAACTCGGAACCATCCGTTGTAGTGCAGTTGGGTCAAGTTTGTAACGTGCGGGTCTATTTTTAGATGTTATCGTGGAAAATATTTTATGTGTGGTGATACTCTATATCGGGTCAGTTGATCTTCTTGTACCACCTTCAAGCTCACCGGGTTCGTACAAATATCTCACTGTGACATTGCTAGGTAAAATCTGTGATTGGAAATCCTTTTTTAGAAAATCTTTGATAACTGGGATATATTTTTTTGTTATCGCGGTGGCCGGTTTCGTATTTATCGTTCTAGTGACGTCGTTGCTAAGTGATGCAACCACCTCTGGTAATCGTTTAACCCATTCGCGAAATCGTTTATCATCGATGAATTCTTCCGCGTACTGATAATGAAATAATTTATCCGCGGGTGTTCTATTAAACCGTTCAACAATTGCCTGGTCACGATGGAATGCAGCGTGTCCTGGTCGTATTCTAGTGTTATGTTTTTTCATCGTTGATGATACTTCACCCTGAAATTCTTTACCAGGATCAACCTGAAGGAGATTTGGCCATCGCAGAGGTCCTCGACGATAAATCTTTTTGAACGCGGAAGCAAACTCGGATGACGATTTTATTAACAACGGTTCAGCTTCTTTGGATCTACTCGCAACGTCAACTACCGTTAACGCGTAATTGCAAGTACGTTTTTTATGGTATCATGCAGTAGAAATAATATATTGGCCTGATGAACTTCATTGGGAGTATTAACATCAAATGATGCATATTGAATCTTGTCAGGCGGCGGTAAATAAATTTGCCATATAGCCTGTCGGGATAACCAATCCGCCGCTGTTGCACTTGTAACTTTAGCCGCGTTAGCGAGTTTATCGATGGATATTTTACCCATGTTGTATCCGGTTGGAAAAAAATAAATCGATTCCATATTAAATACCACGTCCCGCAACTAATTTACCCTTCATGGCAGTTTTTATTATCCAGGATGCTATTTTTTCTCTGAAGGATTAATCAGGAATAGAATTTAGCGCGTGAATTAATTTTACATCCGCGAGATTGCGTTGATTGAGATCACAACTACGATATGCGATATCATGAACACGACAGGCTTCATCGATGGCGTTTATTGGGTGTTCACCCGGTCAGAGATTATTTTCATCATCAAGTCTGATGTCTAATTAGTGTTCCCGGACCACAATAACTATATCCCCGAAGGTGTTTTGTTAACCCGGCCGCGATATCACCTCCCTTTTTCAACAAATCTAATTTTTGCTATACCACAGCACACACTTGCCAGTGATAGCTTCTTTGTTATTACTCGTTGTGGTAGGCGTTGGGTTAATCGTTGGAGCACTAGCTTTACACTTCACACAATATAAATTCATAATACTTGTAAGTTATATTTAATGGAAATTACCGATTTTTCAGCGTTGAAAAGACGAATACTTGTCAAACATCATCCGATGTTACATAACTCCGTTAGAGTGATAATTACTGGACCATCGGGTAGCGGTAAAACACAGTTGTTACTTAACTTAATTATGAAATGGATGAAATGGGACAAACTATATTTGGTGGCACCGAGCGTGGATGATCAACATTGCTATCAGGTGTTAAGGATTATAATGAGAAAGTATCGGAGATCACGGGGGAAGATATCATTGAGTTTATCACAGACATCGATGAAGCACCCTCCGTGGAAGACATCGACAAAGATATCAATAACTTGGTCGTATACGACGATGTAATGCTAGATAAACAAAAAAAAGCCGCCAGAATATTTTCCCGTGGAAGACATAAAAACACGGACGTGATCTACGTCACTCAAAAATGCACATAAGTACGTAAAGTGATCAGAGAAAATTGTAACGTGCTAGCGGTGTTTAACGGAGTTGACACTCATACACTTAGAATTATTTGGCAAACTTGGTGCTGTGGGGATTACGACTATAACAAATTTAAAAGCTTCTTTAGTGGTGCTCAGGCAACCCCACACAGATTTGTAACAATACATTTATCTGACCCCAGAACACGATATCGGATAGGACTGGATAAAATATATGGTTAATTCATTAAATCATCGTGGATGGAAAAATCCCAGGGGGTTGATCATTTGACAAAATAACATTGTTAAATTACTAGAAACCATTGTTTTAACAAAATAAAACCCACATAACCTTTTGTAGAGTTGCGCTCTCCTAAACATGGTAAAAACCCTAAAATTTTGTAACCGTTATTTTAGCAAAATAAAGGCTGCACAACCCCCCTTAGGATTTACCCCTCCTGCTGCTTCCTTTATTCTGTACATGCACATCATCATTTATTCTGTACATACACATCATCATTTATTCTGTAGATACACTAATTCGTTTATTCTGCACATATGCATCAACATTTATTCTGTACGTACACATAATTTTTATTCTGTACTTACACATCGTCATTTAGCCTGTACAAATACATCATCCTTTATTCTGTAATTATACATCATCGTTTATTCTGAATATAAGCATCATCATTTATAGGGGCCCGAGTGGCCGAGTGGTTTAAAGCGCTCTCCGTTAAGGATCACTGTCATCTCACCTCTGTCTGTGTGAGTTCGAGTCTCGGATTCGGCCAATGTGGATATGTGAGAAAGCTTGCCAGTAGCATCTCATGGGTCGGTGATTCTTTCTGGGGTTTTCCCGGATACTTACTCCACCATTATTACTGTGCGCCATGTATAGCCTATCGTGTGCTAAAAATGGCGCTAAACCCTAATACAAGAACAACAATCATAATTTATTCTGTACATATACATCCTGATTTATTCTGTACATACACATCATCATTTATCCTGTACATACAGATCATCCATAATCATTAATTTTTTTCCATATACATTATCGTCTATTATGTACATAAACATCATCATTTATTCTGTACATACACATATTGTATCCTTTACATTTACATCATGGTTTCTTCTGTACATACACACTATAGTTTAGTCTGTACCTACACGTCCTCATTTATACTGTACATATACATCATCATTTATCGTGTACATACAAATCATCGTGTATCATATACATACATATTGTTTATTTTGTACATGCACACCATCGTTTATTCTGTACATACATGTCATCATTTATTTTGTACATACACATCATCGTTTATTCTGTACATACATGTCATCGTTTATTTTGTACATACACATCATCGTTTTTAATGTACATACACATCATCGTTTATTCTGTACATACATGTCATCGTTTATTTTGTACATACAACATCATCGTTTTTAATGTACATACACATCATCGTTTATTTTTGTACATACATATCGTTTATTCTATACATAAAAATCGTTTATTCTGTACATACACATCGTCGTTTATTCTGTACATGCACATCGTCGTTTATTTTGTATATGCACATCATTTATTCTGTACATACACATCCTTGTTAATTCTGTACATAGGCATCATCATTTATTATGTACATACATATAAATATTCATTATATACATATACATCATGGTTTATTATGTACGTACACATTATAGTTTATTCTGTACATACACATCATTTTTATTTTTTATATACACATGATCATATATCCTTCTTCATTCTTCCCTCAATGCCAATACTCACGCAAATCATCAACATTGAGATTAGCTGAATAATTCGTCGGTGTTCGTGTATTTATTGCATATACAGTCGAACCCACTTATCTCGACCTCTGTTAACTCGCCAACCCTATTAAGTATACGTTTTTGAAGTGGAACCGCCAAATTCTCTCTTTTTCTTAGCATTTTCTCATCGGTTATGTCGATTCTTGCATTGTGGCAGCTTATAATAATGTCTAGCACTGGGAGCATCATCCCACAGACATGTAGGATGATGTCCCACCCAGTCACATTATCCTGACACCTGGCTGGCCAGTACTAGCACTAACCTCTTAATGCTAAGCGGCTAGCGAGGGAGCTGTTAGAACCATTTGTATGTGTCTGGTATGACCCAGCCAGATTTAAAACCCGCGACCTCCCGCATATCGAGGTGGACGTTCTTTCTTTTTTACCTCTTTCTTTCTGTCCCCTCTAAACAAAATAGATATGTAGTTTTATCTACATCCTCCACATAAGCAAGAGTCATCTCTTATAAATTTGTTTAAACTCCAAACATTACAAGAGAATGATTGGCTGAGCGTGTAAACACTGTAGCAACTATATGTCTTACAAGATATTGATCAAACTGGTTAAGTGATTATAAGCAAAATCGACTCCATATCTATGTCTTAGGTTGTATCGGATTGGTTGACCTTTGATCCTCTCTGAATACCGAATTTCAATGTGATTTCGCTGAAAGATAGTAAATAAGTTTATTTCACCACTGTCGTAGGTCTTATCAAAAGTGATATATGCACATCTTAATGGGATGATCTTGCTTTATCGCCGAGCTACCTCCCTTGATTAGGACTACCCTTATTTTCTCCTCTGCTTTTGATAAAACTTGGGAAATGGTTAATATCATCGCGATCTTTTGACAACATACTATTTGATTGTATTGATGCCTCTATCGTTGGAAACAAATTAGCTATCAGACCATGGTAGAATAGGCCTATATAATATGATATAAAGTTTGTGAGCTAGTTTACAATGGGCTATGTATTTACTGCTGGTTAACAAAATGGTAAACTGTTAAGTAAGGTAACCCTGATGATAGATGCTAGGCCCATTTGGGCCTCTTGCTTAAATAGTAGATGGTATTTGCATGTACTATATTACATGAATAATTGTCCCTAACTGGAGAATGAATTGTAAAATACATATTGCGAAATAAATAAATAATGGATGAATAAAGAGAATAAGATCGGGAATACTGCTGGAGTGTGCAATAAGGCTGGATGTACTAAGAACACAAATAAATTAGCTTTTCTTTTAACACTTATTATTCCATTGTGTGTTTCAATCTTTTGTGGGGCCCAGAGTGGCCGAGTGGTCTAAAGTGCTCTCCGTTACGGATCACTGCTATCTCACCTCAGTCTTCGTGGGTTCGAGTCTCAGATTCGGCCAATGTGGGTATGTGAGAAAGTTTGCCAGTATCTTCTCATAGGTATGTGGTTCTTCCAGGGTTGTTCCCGCACCATTAATACTGGCCGCCATGTATAGCCAATCTTGTGCTGACAAATGGCGTTAAACCCTACAACATTTCAATCTTTTGTATCAAGTATCTTACAAAGTAAGTTACGAATAACAACATATACGACATTTATGAAATAACAAACATAAGCTTCTGTATTTTGTAACTATTGACAGGCTTCTGTATGATGTAACTATTGATGACTTTTGCATGATGGTGGCTCACAACATTTTTTTATTTTGCATAGGTTAGAATTTTAAAGAAAACAAATTTTCTCAAGATTACTAACTGGGTATACTGGCTATTTAAAAATGAACTTGTATATCTTGTGTATTGCTCAAAGAACCTTTAGTTAACTTACAGCTTAGCCTTACTCCAGATGTAGGGACCCCAAGTGGCCAAGTGGTCTAAAGCGCTTTCCATTACGGATCACTGCTGTCTCACCTCTGTCTGCATGGGTTCGAGTCTAAGATTCGGCTAATGTAATTATGTGAGAAGGCTTGCCAGTAGCTTCTCGTGGGTCAGTGGTTCTTTCCGGTGGTTTTCCCAGGTTCTTCCTCCACCAATAATGCTGGCCGCCATGTATAGCCTATCGTGTACTGAAAAATGGCGTTAAACCCTAAAAAGAACAAAAAACAAACAAATACTCCAGCTGTGAAACTTTAAAATAATGTGCTATCTCCACTTGGTCATTTTCACTCCTGAACTTAATAGATAAACTGTAAAAAAAAAAGAGCCCATAACATTTTTTTATTATCATATATATTTGGTAATTCAGTCATTGCAATTTCAGAAGCTGGTATTGTCTAGTCTGGCGAAATTCATTTTCCCTATTTTAATAGCTGCTAAGGATAGTGTACTTTTAACAAACTCATGCTGATTTTTGGAGCACAAGGGAGCAGTCATTTTAGTTAGCTGTGTGCTTAGATCCTGTAAAATTTCCAAAAGTAATGTCAGCCACATTCCATCAAAGCAGCATAGAGGCATGCAAATATTCTCTCCACTGTGCATGCTTTAAATGCAAACAACTTCACATAACATGCGTCATTCTGTCAAACGTACATAATAACTGGTGAGCATCCCCCGCAATTTATTGGCAAGCATATGATGAAACTATTTAAAAGGTTATGTAGGATATATCAAAGTAATTTGCAAGTTAATCTGTATTATGACGTAACTATTGACAAGCTTCTTTATGATGTATCTAGCAAATTAATCTGCACGTTAATTTCTAGTAACATGCAACAAATGTAGCTTCATGTATGAAAAAACATTCCATTGCATGTGAATGGATCAAAACCATATAGCCGCTGTAATTAAATGATGAATTTGTGAAACATATTCAATACACACGCAAATACTTCCTATCTCGTATATTATACGTTGTGTTCATGATACCTGTATCAAGGAACTTTACTTTATTAAGTATGCACAAAGGGAGTTAACTTCTTAAGTATGCACAAGGGGAGTTTACTTCGTAAAACATGCACAAACAGGCAAAAGAACATTATTCTTGCTTTGGGTGAGCGGGGCCTAGAGCCTGACAGTGCGCACAAAGCATAACAAAGCTACACAATAGTCTGACAAAGCCACTCAAAGCCTGACAGTTATGCGAAGTCCAATTAGGAAAGTATATTGTAAATGATATTTATGAAAAAATTAACCAAATCGAAAGACAAGATTTCACAATTCGAGCAATGATAAAGAAATACAAAAAAATCTTTTAAAATCATATTTGAAATATTTATTATTTTATACACTGTCAAATTAACTATTATCGAATGAAATGCAATTTTTCAATACATGTTCAAATCTTTTATCAATTTTTTTATCGACAAAACTTGATATGATATGCATGTGTTCTATAAAGCATAACAAAGGCACACACAGCTAGACAAGGTCACACTAACTTATATTAGAAAGGTGAATGTGTATTTGATGAATAAATCAACCAAGTCTGCGGCGATCTTGATAGAAGCAGGACATGGAATACTATACGCCAGCGAATGGAATCATCCCCCTCACCAAACACTCAATGCGATTATGGGTGTCGGCTTAAAATTAGCCACTGGGTGGAGCCTTAGGGCAGCGGAAAGAAGAACTACTCTTCTACTCGTGTGGGACAAAGATGATAATTTTGATGGAGAGAATCTGAGTTTCAGCAGAACTAGAGGAACAAAAAGCAAGGCAGCGGAGAAAGACCCAGCCAGAAGTCACCTCACCCTCAACACCACGAGCACCTGATAAACCAGACACTCAACTTCACCTGAATAAAGGGGAACCTGAAACAGAGGGTCCTATGGATATCGGAGGCCATTTGACAAATCTTGTCAACCAGCTTCAACACATACTTGAACCTACGTCAGCAGTGGGGGCTACGTCAGCAGTTACAGTTGAAGCAACACCACCACCACCACCACCTACAAAGAAAGCCGCTAAAACTCCGGCTAAGGGTAGAGGTAAACCATTAACCTCTACCCCTAAGCACTCTCCAAAAGTGGCAGTTAGTTTGGAGAAAGACCTTGAAGTTTCATCATCTTCAGAAATGGAATTTCGGCCCGCCAAAAAAACAGTTAGAATGCCAAAAAAGACCCACGAGGAGCTCATGAATCAACTTTACAGTGAAATGAAAGTCGAGAAATTGTTTGAAGATGAAAAAAAGGCAACCAACTTCGTCAATGCTGTGACCTACATTGGGTTTCGTTCACTGCAAACATCACCTCCTAGAGCAGCGCAGTGGAATTTTGCCATAACAATACTATCACAGTATTACTACAATATTTTTGAGAAGAGGCCACTCACCCACCTGTTTGATGCGGCGCGCCACCTGTCTTCTCTACATGGCATCTATTTTCCGAGGGCACACAGAGAAGAAGAAAAAACTGCTACCCGCATCGTAGCAGCTGAAGAAAAAAGAGGTAGCTTCACCAGAGCTGCTTACCAGCCCTTTTAAGGGCTCCAGTACTGCCATTTTTTCAAAAAAGGGCTCTCATTTGGTACGAGAATCCTATTTGAACAAGCTTTTTTGAAACACTGACTTGATCATTTTTGAACACCGCTCAAAATTTACAATTTATACAATCTAACAGTGACAACACTTCATATGTCGCTTAGACATATTAGAAAAAAAAATTTGTTAAGGACTTATATTATGTAAACTTTTGTACTAGAATATTGGTATGCTAGGAGATAGGAAAATTCTACAACTTTTATATTCGATGCAATTGCACAGGTGGCTTACACACTATTGGTACTTTTTATGTCCATTAGTATACCTGGACTGAATTTGGAATAAGTACGGCTAGGGCATTCCGGGGCGTAAACGACATCCATCTACGACAACGGCTGGATCTCCGGAACCTTTTCCACCTTTTTCATGACCGGACTCCAACAAAAATGACGATATGAGAAAACTATTTTCTCTCATCACCATTTGGTGCCATTGCACCCCTAGTACAGTACTTTTGATTGGTTGATAGGGTTGAGTGTGTGTTGGGTCTATTCCCACTCACCCAGGTCTTACATACATTTCATTAGCCCCTTTTTAGGGGTATGATATGACGACCAAATTTAATAGCGCACTCTGTGCGCATAAATGCCTGTGGGGATGTGGCACCATTCCTTCCCCACGGGAAAATTAACACACTGCCATATTAAATGGCAGTGAAAACCTGTGAACATATGACCCTTTAATTGAACTATCTAAGTCAACCAAACTGAAAGACTAGGGTTAGACCTCAGATCAAAATGTTGACCGAGAATTAGGAAATAATTCCAAATTTGGATATAACAAAGTCAGACAAAATCATATTTGAAATATTATTTTTATATTTTAAATTTTTATTTTGGATAAACTATGGAAAGAAAATATCTATGTACGTATTTTTTGAGCTACCAAACATGTCGACAAACGCAGCATCTGTCAATGTTTTGGAAAGGCACACAAATACTGACAAAGTCATGACAAGTGATAATATTATAGTGTACTATTGTTATAGGGTGTTTTCGCTGCATATATTAACAAAAAAGAAAAAATATTAAATTTGCAACATATTTCCTTGTAATTGTTAAAAAAAATTCAAATGCATTGCACCTTAAAAAGGCACACAAAGCCTAAAGGAATCTTAACTAAAATGTTTATCATTATTTTAAAATACGCGTATCCGATCAATTATTGACAGAAATGGATTGATGTTCACACAGACACACAATGTTATAAAAGGGCATATTAAAAAGGTATATTATTGATGAAAAAAAATAAATCGCCTAAAGCAGAAGGATATGTTTTAACATATGTTGTATTGAGGGACTTACAAATTATGAGACAGAATCATATAAACATAGTTAATTGGTCATTACTTGAAACTTTGGTCATATTTTCTCTGCAATCTTTTCAGCTGTCACCTTGTTCTTTGGCTTGGCTTCTCGGCCAGTTTAGCTTTCCATACACTATACATGCCATCTGACAACTTCACCACTATTATTAATTCAATGCTTGATTTGTGCAAAAATGTCATAAACAATTGACTCTTCTATTCCTGAGATTTTTAACTGCACGCTAGTTTACTTATTTTAAATCGTGAGAATGTTGTATTCAGAATAAAGTTGCCTGGCCTGTACAGAGATCGGCAGTGTGTCAACAAACTGGACCTTGAGCAGTTTAAGTTTGTCAATTTTCTTTGGTTCCCAGTTTAGGTGAACCCTTAGCCTATGGTTCATGTATTCCATGCTTTTGTTTGTCCACAGCAATTTTCTCCTGAATGTATTTTTCGTAATAAAACAAATAAAAAAAATCCTCGTGTTTATTTTTACATTTCTTTTTAAAGATTCCGTTACGTTCATCGACAGTTGCCGTTTCGATGGCTTTTGGCAACAACATTAAACCAGTACGATCATTTCAACTTATTTGAATGCGATTGTTAAATTTATCTTAAATTTGAGTTCATGAATAGTTAAATATCCTTTTTATAGTTTTAAATCTGATATGAGAGATGTATTAAACATGCATTGGTACATGTACTTAGAAAAACACTGTGTATGAAGCCCTGACGCTACACATGTTGTTGTTTTTGTTGTTGTTGTAGGGTTTAACTTCATTTTTCAGCACAAGATAGGCTTTACATGGCGGCCAGTATAAATGGTGGAAGAAGAACCCAGGAAAATCGCGGAAAGAACCACAGGCAAGCTATTGGCAAGCGTTCTCATAAAACCACATTAGCCGAATCCGAGACTCGAACACACACACAGACAAAGGTAAGATGGCAGTGAACACGTCAGACCACCCGGCCACCCTCGCTTCACATATTAAGAATACTTTAACATAATTTTCACGCATATATCCCGCATGTTATACCAGATTTTACAAACCCCGCAAGGGGGGGGGGGGGGGGGTTGCGGGTTATATAAGGGTGCGGGCTATATCACAATTTTTTTTACACATAATAATATTTCAATATATTGTTTGAAAAACATAACTACATAACATATATTGTTCTAGTTTTGTTTTGCTAGGGTTTGATATTATGGCTACTACGGTGACTTTACAACAACTTACGGTATCGGGACCAAATCAACATTTCGGGATAAAAACTTAAAATTTCGTATCCGTCACGTTTTCATAATCAATATTTTCTGTTTTCAATTGAAATAACTACCTAAGTTTAGGTCAGCTTCAAGGTGAGGCCATTTTGCTTTAGGTCCGCGACGAGCACGTTTTCGTGGATTCATCTTCTCCAACGTTCCTTTTTCTTTTCTCCAACCTTGGATTACACTCTCATCAATATTAAATTTTCTACCTGTGGCTCTATTGCCATGCACTTCAGCATACGCAATGGCAGTTAGCTTGAAGTCGGCTGTGTAAGACTTTCGTTTCGGCATTTTTTAAATTAAACAGAAAGAAATTATTTAAACTCGAATCTACACTTCACAAGAATACAAGATTATTTAGAAATGTCCGTGTTTATGTAGCCTGTAGTTGAGGCACAGCTCCTATAGACAGCCTACGCGCACAAGCACTGTGTACCGAGCCTGAATAGTTACCGGTAAATGACGTCATGCGAGCTACATTCGAAATTGACAATTGTGGCATTCAGTCTCAGAACCTCACACCATCGCATATCCGGCTCACAAGTACCTGGCTTCAAAATTCAAATCTGCCGACTGCCAGCCGGAATATAGTGGAGGCAGGATGACTAATTTGAACTGATGCAGAGGGATGATTATGGACCGGGGCAGACTGACTTGATAGCGTAAATACAAATTTGCATGTTGGGCGGGTGAGTGAAAATTTATTAGTTGTAGTATCGTTCGTCATCCACGTGTAAGCATTGACGAATTCGGTCCTTCTAAAAACAGTAATGGTAGACAATGTGAACATACACATAAAAGTTCATGAATCTATGGTTGCGGGTTATACAAAGGTGCCGGTTATGCCAACGATTTTTTACACAAAACCCCCAAACCCGCGGGCTATATGAGGGTGCGGATTATCTGCGTGTGCGGGATATATGCGGGAAAATACGGTAATAAAGTTTAGAAACTACTGGTAGACCACTGAAAATCGGTATTTGTGTATTCTACTTTAAAGAAATAGTATTCTCAAGAGATGTGCATGCATAATTAACTGTTTTCGGTGAATTTTTTTAAACGTGGTAGATGCTTTGGGGGAGGTGGGACCTTTAGTTCTCGGTTATTTAATTCGACATATTTATGTTCAAACCTGGTTTCTCGGTTTGGCTAATTTATTCATCAATATTATTTACAATATAAGTATACTTTTTTAATTTGGTTTTTGCATGACTCTTTCAGGCTTTGTGTGGCTTTGTCAGTCTGTGTCAGGCTTCGTGTGGTTTTATCAGTCTGTGTCAGGCTTTGTGTGGTTTTACCAGTCTGTGCCAGGCTTTGTGTGGTTTTATCAGACTAGCAGTGTTCAGCATGACCGAACATCATTCTTGATTTGTCATCAAAATCCGTGTGTAAAGACAAAGATAGAGAAACATGATATTCGTAAAAACAATATAATATTCCATCAAATAATATTTCATTAAACAGAAAATGCGGACAAATCTGAAAAGTCTTTCACCAAAAAGAAATTACGGACAAGTTATTTTGAAAAGTACTACATAGCTTAGCAGCATCAATATGTCCAAAACCAGGAACGACTTGTTTTCTCTTTCGTTTCTGTTACCATTATTCTTCTATCTAACCACAACTAGAAGCCTGCTCCATAAACCTCTTCTAAATCTTTTAACATTTTCTGTTTCTCAGCTTCACTCGCAAAGCTTGACCTGGCAGCGTTGAAGATCTGTATCAATAGACATAAACAACAGCAATAGACAAAAATAACAACCATAGAGTAAACAACATAAACAATAGCAACATACACAAATAACAACAATATATATATATAAACAACAGCAACAGACATAAACAACTTCATAGCAGAAATCAAATATCCTTGAACACATTTTTGTGCAAATTATAATATTTTAAAATCAAAATAATCTTGCTATTAACCAAATAGATGTCGACCGTAACAAATTTAAAGAGGTGATCTGCTCAAAGTTTTGTTTACATAATCTTTAACTTGAGTTACAAATTTATAAAATCATTATATACCACTGGGGCTTTGCTGGGGGTGGGGTTCGGGGGTGGAGATATATAAAATTTGTAATGAAAACTAATATACTACATATGTTTTTACTCGTTGTGGGAAGATGTGATTCATTTTTAATGCCGTATTTAGGAAAGCAAATGTACGATTATGTGCATGCAATAAGATACAATAGCAACTTTACCCCGGAAATAATTTGTCTGTGTGTCAAACCAGCCTCCAAAGCAAGAGAGTAGTCGTCAACGAGTGTACTGTCGAACACAAGGGGATCATCTGAGTTGATAGAAAAATTGATCCCATCAGCAGCAAATCTGTAAATGATACGAAATGTAAATTTACAGAAAAATTACCCCCTCTGCAGCAAATCTATCAAAGTTACGAACTGTGTGTGTGTGTGTGTGTGTGTGTGTGCGTGTGTGTGTGTGTGTGTGTGTGTGTGATTTGGATTTTTAACTTAGCTTTAACAATTGTTAAGTCATATCGCTACGATTTCTGCAATGTAGCAGTTTTAAACTAATCTTTTATTGCTGAGCGCCAAGTGAGGCAGCTGTTAGTAACATTTTTGTAAGTCTTTGGTATGACTCGGCCGGGGATCTAACCCACGACCTTCCACATCCGAGGTGGACGCTCTAAGCTCTTAGCTACCGGAGCAGTGTTACGAAATGCAAAGAGACAGAAAAAGTTATACCATCTGCATAAAATATCGCCTAGTGGTAAGAGCGTCCGCCTCGGATGTGGTAGGTCGCAAGTTCGAACCCTGGTCGAGTCATACCAAACATTTATACAAATGGTACATGCAATTGCCACAATATGCACTCAGCATTAGGAGATTAGTGTCAGGACTGGTTGAAATGGTGTCAGGACTGGTTGAAATGGTGTCAGGATAACGTGACTTTGGGACATCATGCGCGGCATGATTCCCTAGACATTACTATAAACTATAGACGTTAAAAGAAATCAAAGATAATCCAAATCCTGTCTCTGTGTTTCTGTCTCTTCTTCTAAAGCATACATACAGCATTTACTTTTTAAAGTATTCACTAAACGTTGATGTTAAAGAGACATTCCATATTTTTCAGGACACATTAACTGTATGAACCAGACACCTCTCTCTCTCTCTCTCTCTCTCTCTCTCTCTCTCTCTCTCTCTCACACACACACACACACACACACACACACACACACACACACACACACACACACACACACTTCAAATCAAACAAAATATGTTAAAGAAATGTTTGTCCTCACTTAAGTAAAGGATGTTGTTTTATATCATTTAGAACTGCACCGGTTCGGATGCTGGAAACAGGACAGTTTTCCAGGTGAATCTGTTTTTCCTTGACCTCTGAATATATATCTGGGTCATCTATACAATGGTAGCCATGTCCAATCCGTTCTGCATAGAGCTGGTCAAGAGCCTAAATCATGTTGTAAAAAGAATACTTATTGTAAACACTAGTATTAAAAACTGGTATATCCAAGGTCATTGCTGATGTCAGTTTTGTATTATATATTGGTTTGCTTTGAGATTGAGAGCATAACCAAATATGCACATTACTTTGGTATTAGTTGTGCACATACAGAAATTCATCTTTTTATCTGCTGATTTTTGTTACTTTTGTGATTTTTTAAATTTTTTGTTTTACTATTACTATTTGACTAGTCAAGCAGGTTTGATTTGTGAATCATGAATACATCTTAGTACATGAGCGTAGTGCGCGCGCGCACGAGAGAGAGAGAGAGAGAGAGAGAGAGAGAGAGAGAGAGAGAGAGAGAGAGAGAGAGAGAGAGAGAGAGAGAGAGAGAGAGAACCTCTTTGACTGAAGCTGCAGGTCCATCTTCTCCGGCGTGAACAGTTATGCGTATTCCGAGGTCTTTGGCTTTCTGATTAGAAATAAAAAAAGAAACAAGATAACAAACAAGATTTTCTCCATACATCTTAGAAACCGTTCCGCTGGCCAAATGGTTAGAGCGTCCGCTGCTGAAGCGGAAGGTCGTCGGTTCGATCCCCGGCCGAGTCATGCCTAAGACTTACAAAAATGGTACTAACAGCTGCCTCGCTTGATGCTCAGCATTAAGAGGTTAGTTTTATGACTGGTTGGCCTGACGTCAGATAATGTGACTGGGTGGGACATCATGTCTACATGTCTGCGGCATGATGCCCCAGTGCTAGATATCACTATAAACTGCCTCACTGCAGACATCGTAGCGATTTGACTGAATAATTGTTATAGCTACGTTAAAAATCCTAATCAAACAAACATACATTACAACTTAGGTACGACACGTATCCATGATCTTAAGAAAGACACATCTCCCTTATATTAAAAGACATTTACACATCTCCCAGATCTTAAAGACACACTGACAGATCTCTATTACCTTAAATCAAACACAATGACAAGTCTCCTTGATCTTAATATGACATTTCCTCCTGATCTTAAATATGCACCGCTGACACATAACACTAATCTTAAATAAGCATCGCTGAGATCTTAAATAAGTACCACTGACACATAACACTGATCTTAAGTACGCACCGCTGACACATAACAGTGATCTTAAAAAAAACACCACTGACACATAACACTGAACTTCAATAAACACCACTGACACATAACACTGATCTTAAATAAGCACCGCTGACACATAACACTGATCTTAAAAAAACACCACTAACACATAACACTGAACTTCAATAAACACCAGTGACACATTACACTGATCTTAAGTACGCACCGCTGACACATAACAGTGATCTTAAAAAAACACCACTGACACATAACACTGAACTTCAATAAACACCACTGACACATAACACTGATCTTATATAAGCACCACAGACACATAATACTGATCTTAAATAAGCACCGCTGACATCTAACACTGATCTTAAATACGCACCGTTGACACCTATCCCTGATCTTAAATAAACACCACTGACACATAACACTGATCTTTAAAAAAAACACTGACACATAACACTGATTTTAAATAAGCACAGCTGACACATAACACTGATCTTAAGTACGCACCGCTGACACATAACAGTGATCTTAAAAAAACACCACTGACACATAACACTGAACTTCAATAAACACCACTGACATATAACACTGATCTTAAATAAGCAACGCTAACACATAACACTGATCTTAAAAAAACACCACTAACACATAAAACTGAACTTCAATAAACACCAGTGACACATTACACTGATCTTAAATAAGCACCGCTGACACCTATCGCTGATCTTAAATAAACACCACTGACACATAACACTGATCTTAAATAAGCACCACAGACACATAATACTGATCTTAAACAAGCACCGCTGACACATAACACTGATCTTAAATACACACCGTTGACACCTATCCCTGATCTTAAATAAGCACCACTGACACATAACACTGATATTTTAATAAGCACCGCAGACACATAACACTGATCTTAAATAAGCACCACTGACAGATGAAACTGATATTTAAAAAATCACCACTGACACATAATACTGATCTTAAATAAGCACCACTGATACATAAGACTGATCTAAAATAAACACCGCTAACACCTATCCCTGATCTTAAATAAACACCACTGACATATAATACTGATTTTAAATAAGCATCAATGACACATAACACTAATCTTAAAAAAGCACCGCTGACACATAACACTGATCTTAAAAAAAAAAAACGTGTCACTAATCTTAAATAAGATACGTCTCCCTGACTTTAGCTAATGCAAGGTTCATTCATCTAAAAACAACAACGTCTCATTGCGTTTAAATAAGACAGATATCCCTGATCAACATAGTTCCCTGCAGCAAACATTGTAGTTATTCTGTCTGGAGAACCGTGCACTTGTTTACTTAACATCGTTTTGCACATGAAAATCTCATGCACTATTCTGGTTAAACCAAATGTTGGTATATGAGATAAATGTTGCCATCTAAAGCAATCTAAATGTACGGAGTTTATTTTCATTTGGCTTTTTTTGTTTTTCCATTTTAATTATAGGCTGGTATATAAAATCGGACCTTAGTTACCTAGGGTAAAGTTGTTCTTGGGGATTCATTTTGTTTCTTATAGATTCACTTCCACTGATGTCAGACCGATACCTTAGTATTCCAATGACACATGCTGATACCAGTAGAGGCAAGAAGTTAAACACCAATCTATCTTACAATCTTGAATGTTCTGGTGTACAGCTAGTTTTGAATGTTCCGAAGTAACAAATAGTCTTGTTATTTCATAAAAATATAATCCAGAATGTCTTTGAATAAATTCAATATACTCCCAAAGTAGTATTTAGTCAAAACGTTAATGAACACTTTGTAATTCCACTGAATAATTGAAATAAATAATATGAACATAACTAAAAGTAATTCTACTAAGACTAATATTAAAATATATACCCTCATATAAAAAATACCAATCACAGCAAGATGACCAGCACGTATGTGATTTTCCCAGAAAATTCATAAACAAGTTTGGACCTTTAGCTTAAAATCCATTAAACATCATGATACAAATTAACATCATGATACAAATTAACATCATGATACAAATTAGGTGCACAATAGCTTTTCAAATGGAAAAGACAAGGACCTGAACTCAAATACAATTCGATATTGTTGTGTTGTTCAGAGATAATCAATTTCTTAAAGTATTATCTACACTCATGGGCAGACAGTAGCAATGTAACATATTTATAATCTACACTCATGGACACACATTAACAATGTAACATATTTATAATCTACACTCATGGACACACATTAGCAATGTAACATATTTATAATCTACACTCATGGACACACATTAGCAATGTAACATATTTATAATCTACACTCATGGGCAGACAGTAGCAATGTAACATATTTATAATCTACACTCATGGACACACATTAGCAATGTAACATATTTATAATCTACACTCATGGACACACATTAGCAATGTAACATATTTATAATCTACACTCATGGACACACATTAGCAATGTAACATGTTTATGAATGACTTATAAACTTCAACTAAGGACAAAAGTCAAACCACAATACTGACAGATATAATGCTAACTTCATCGGAGTATTCTGAATTAAATTCATGCAAACTTGTTCACAAAACTCTCACCATCACAAAATTCACCAGAGATACACGATTCTTCGTGTAACCGACCTTAAAGGCTTCCTTGTGACCTTGGGGTATTCCCTCAATGTTCTCCAACGTGAACCCGCCAGCAATGTCTATAGCAACTACTCCGGCAGACCGGAAGTCACGTGCCAATGCAACAACCTCACTTGACCAGTCTGGAATGCAATTATAGAACAAGATTAAAATACTTAGAAAATGCATGGCCCATTTAAAAGATATCTTATAATCCTGAACGCAAATTTAGGTACAAATATAAACCAGGATTAACATTTTTAAAATTTAACAGCTCTGGATTCGTGATTAAATGTTTCGTTGTATTCCACATATCGAACCTAGCGTCTGAGTATTTTTAACACGAAATATTTATGCTACATACAAGCATAGTAACAGATTTAAGTTTTTTTTTAAAAAAATGTTTAGTATACATGAGAGCTGTTGGGAAAAGATACAGAAACGTTTAGAACGTTAACAAAAATACACATCGTGTAATCAAACAGACATCATTTAAAATGTTTGGAGTAAAGTCAGATTTCTGTTTGATAGCGTTGTCAATTTTTATTAATACTAGCATTGTCATTCCACAAAGAAGAATAGCTAACAAATCCCTTTGTATGTACCTGGACGATGTCTCATGCAACAAAGGATGCTTTTGACTATAATTCCATATTCTCTGGATCCTCTTTCAAATGCATCATTTACAATCTGCACTACTTCTTTTGGCGTAAGGTCTCCGCGTTCAATGGCGTACTCAGGCTTCTCTTCACTGTTGGACAGGAGATGTGGAGAGTACCGTGCCTCTACGTATCTAATACCATTGTTGGCACAGTCCTCACAAAATTCGTACGCTATTCGGGATATGCAGTCTCTATCACCTCTGAAAAATATACAAACATTGTTTGGCTTTTTTGTTTGTTTGTCTGCTTTTCTTCTTATTTTTGAACTCGTCTTTAATTGTGCAAACTATGTTTTGAGTTGCAAAGGATGTATGTGTACTACGCATTTAAGACAATGTTTATAAAACAAATGAAATCCTAAAAGTGTTAAGTAATGATCAGATTATTGAATTTTCGAGATCTTCCTTCAGCACAACACACATGATAATTATTGTCCTTAACAACAAGAGCATTAAATGACGACACACAATATAATGAATGGCCTTAATAATAAGAGTATTATATGACGATACACAATATAATGAATGGCCTTACTAACAAGAGTATCATATGACGATACACAATATAATGAATGGCCTTACTAACAAGAGTATCATATGACGACACACAATATAATGAATGGCCTTACTAACAAGAGTATCATATAACGACACACAATATAATGAATGGCCTTACTAACAAGAGTATCATACCACACAATACACATGGTAATTATTGAAATATATAACAAGAATATTATGATGAAACACAATATAATTAATTGCATTAATAAAAAGAGTATCATACCACACAATACACATGGTAATTAATGGCCTTAATAGCAAGAGTATCATACGACACACACATGATAAGTATTGGCCTTAACAAGACAAACATACGACACACACACACATGAAAATTAATGACTTTAATAACAAGAGTATCGTACGACACACAAATGATAATTATTAACCTTAATAACAAGGGTATCATACGACACACACACACACACACACACACACATATATATATGCTAATTATAGACCTCAACAACAAGAATATCATGCCAGACACATACATGATAATTATTGGTCTTAATACCAAGATTATCTATCATACGACACACACACACACATGATATGCATTGGCCATAATAACAAGAGTATCATAACACACACAGAGACACACACACACATGATAATTATTGGCCTTAATAACAAGAGTATCATAAGACACACACACAAACATGCTAATTATAGGCCTCAACAACAAGAGTATCATGCCAGACACACCCATGATAGTTATCGGTCTTAATACCAAGAGTATCATACGACACACACACATGATAATTATTGCCTTTACCAACAAGAGTATCATACCAGACACATATGATAATCATTGGTTTTTACCAAGAGTATCATACGACGACACAGACAAACACGTGATAATTATTGGCGTTAATAACAATAGTATCATACCAGACACACACATGATAATTATTGGCTTTAATAACAACAAGAGTATCAAACGACGACACACACACACACACACACACACACACAAACACACACACTAACTCACTCACTCTCTCACACACACACGCGCGCGCACACATACACATGATAATTATTGGCCTTAATAACAACAAGAGTATCATACGACGACACACGCACACACACACACACGATAATTATTGGCCTTATTAACAACAAGATTATCATACAATGGCACACACACACACACACATGATAACTATTGACCTTAATAACAAGAGCATTCTACGACAAAACACACACACACACACACACACACACACACACACACATATATATATATATATATATATATATATATATATATATATATAATAATAATAATAATAATAATAATAATAATAATAATAATAATAATAATATATTAATAATAAGAATGGACTTTGTATAGCGCCTAATCTTTCGAAGCTCTCTAAGAGCTTTACACCATCAATAATGATATGACTACACTACAGAATAATCAAATGACAAAAACAATGAAACCGGAAAACATAAAAACATGCTGAAAACATATAAGATACAAAACATGATTAGGTCTCTAAGTTTGTCCCTGCAGTTGAAACAGGTGAGTTTTAAGAGCACTCTTAAAAGGGACCACTGTGTCTTCGTGTCTAATTTCAATGGAAATTCGTTCCACGTCGCCGGGCCCTGGCATGCAAAAGAACGTCGTCTATATGACTTTGTTTTCACCGTGGGAACAATGAGTATACGATTGTCAGAAGAAGTGCGTAAGTATCTTGCTGGTGTATACACATAGGTAAGGCTGGATAGGATATGTTGGACTGGAGTCTGTCAGTGAAACATAGCACAGAGAACAAATTTTGTGTTTGATTCTGTATCGAATTGAGAGCCAGTGTAGGGTACAGAGGCAGTGGTGAGGTGTGCTATGATTGAGGTACTCTAAAGATGATCCGTGGAGCTGTGTTTTGAACTTTTTGAAGTTTCTGGAGTAAATATTGTGACGAACCAGACAGAATTTAGTTACAATAGTCCAGTCTTGAAATTACTAATGAACTCATAAGTGTTTTAGTGGCATCAACTGAAAGATATTTGCAAATGAGCTGATGCGTCTCAATTCAAGGTATGCAGACTTGCATATCTTCAATGACATGTTGGCGCAATGTGAGAGTACTGGCTAGAGTAGCACCTAGGTTTCGTACTGACTGTGTGAATTTAATGTTGGTGTTGCTGATATTTATTGTCTGAGGAAAAGGATGTGAATGAGAAAGTCTTTGTGTTGTGATCAAAATAGAATCAGTTTTATCATCATTCGTCTGCAGCTTGTTACATGTCATCCATGATTTCACATCAGAAACGCACCTCTCTACTCCATGGAAGGTATCATCAATTTCAGTTGGGTGGCTAGACTTGACTATTTGGGTGTCATCAGCATACAATTGGTGCGACACTGGGTGATGATCTATGACACTTGAGAGCGTCTGAGTGTATAGAATGAAAAGAACATGTCCAAGAACAGATCCCTTTGGAACACCACAACATACAACTGGGCTGGAATGTATTCCATTTGCAGATATAATATGTGTCCTGTTCACTAAGTAGGACTTGAACCACTATAAGGCTATATTTTCTGAATGCCAAATACATGCTGGAGACGGTGAAGTAATATATCATGGTCTATTGTGTCAAATGCTGCAGATAAATCCAGGAGAGTGAGGACTGTAATCTTTCCACTATCCAAAGCAGAGAGAATGTCATTAAATACTTTCAGAAGAGTAGTTTTCGTACTATGGCTAGGGCGATATGCAGACTGTACATTGCTAAAAAGACTGTTTTAATTCAAATGAGATACATGTTGGGTTAGAACAACCTTTTCTAAGATTTTTTATATGACATGGAGATTAGAAACTGGGCGGTAGTCCTTTAAATCGTTATGGTCAAGTGTTGGTTTCTTCAGCAGAGGCTTTACGATGGCAGTTTTGAAAAATGATGGGAATTCCCTGGCTGAAAGAGAGATATTAATAACATCAGTTAGTGAAGGCAATATTGGGTCTAAGCACTCGAGCAGCAGTGATGTCGGAATTGGATAAAGTTCACAAGACTTTGGTGCACTTTTCATCATGATTGTCCATACTAAATCAATAGAAACAGGTTTAAATGCTGCTAACGGTTGTCGTTGAATTTCTGCATCTTAACTGTATGGTGACGAATCAGTTGAAATTCTGCTGTCAAGAGAATCTCTAATGGTTTGTACTTTGTTACTGAAGAAATTTGCAAATTGGTCTGGTCCGGAAGGTCTACTGAAGAGAAGGTTGTTGGAAGTGGTGTACATTTGTTCCTCAACATTAGTTTGTTAGCTATCTCGAAGAGCTCTTTGCAGCTGGAACTCCCCGTGATCTTAGTACTGTAGTGGGATAATTTGCCTAAATGCACTATGTTTGTGACGTTCTTCTTAATGGCTTCATAGATTTGTTTATGAATAGTGAGTCTGGTGGAAAGCCAAAGCCTGTGATGTCTTTTAGCAGTGCGAAGCTGGTCCATAACACTGCTATACCATGGAGAACACTTTTTTTTTTATTGATACTCTACATTTGATGGCTGGGGCATGTTTTTCAAGCAATGAACGCAGGCAGTTATCAAGTTGTTCTGCTGTTGGATGTAAGAAAATTGTTAGGTTTTCTTGGATGTCATGCATGAATTTGATTCTATTTATCATACGGAGGTTTCTTTTAGTAGCAAATAGAGGTGGAGAGTTAGGGACTGATACGTCGAGATGGCATACAATGCAGAGGTGATCCGATGCAAGTTCGTGGGATACAAAGGGTGGATTGCAGAATATTATCATCAGGTCTATAAAGAAACCAGTCTAAAATGTGACCAAGTTTATGAGTGGGTTGGTTAAATGACTGTTTAAGATTTAAAACATGAATTTAATCTAGGAGTTTTGACGTGTATGGTTTTCCAGGACAGTCAAAGTGAAAGTTGAAATCTCCACGAATAATTAGGTTACCACCTATCGAATTTCCATACTCAAGAAGTTTTGGAAACTGCTCCAAAAATAGAGATTTAGTCAGCTTGTTTTTTCTACTATGAGGAGGGCGGTAGAGATGGAAAAAATGGACTGACCATTGTTCCAGTGTGAGAGTTATTTGGACTAGTTCAAACGATGTGTGGCAGAAATTGAAGGTTGTGTTGTACTTAAGGCATTTGATCATGGAATTCTTTGTAATTACAGCAATTCCACCTCCGCGAGAGTTGCGGGGGAACGACTTGATGGAGTAATCGCTGGATGTTAAATCCGCACACTCAGGTTCATCGCCTGATGATCGTA
>JARLTB010000105.1:6710000-6982500 GCA_030141615.1 Unio pictorum | reverse complement strand
TATATATATATATATATATATATATATATATATATATATATATATATATATATATATATATATATATATATATATATATATATATTCCTTTTTCACCAGTAGTATTCAATATCGTCAACCGTTCTGTCAACTGTCCCAGAGATACTAGTATGTATTGCATTATTCAACGCCCAATCAGCAGGACCACCTGAAAAGCGTTAATAAATAGCTAATTTTATCAACGACCAGAATATCGACATCGTCTTTCTGACAGAAACATGGCTAAAAACTTCAGACGATGAGCCAAAGTGTGCAGATTTAACACCTACCTCTTACTCCATCAAGTCGTTCCCCCGCCACTCTTGCGGAGGTGGAATTGCTGTCATCACAAAGAATTCTATGATAAAATGTCTCAAGTACAACACAGCCTTCAATTTCTGCCACACATCGTTTGAACTAGTCAAAACAACACTCACACTGGAACAAAGGTCAATCCAATTAAGCTGCCTCTATCGCCCTCCTTCTAGTAGAAAAAACAAGTTGACTGAATCTCTATTTTTGGAGCAGGTTCTGAATCTTCTAAAGTATGGCAATTCGATAGGAGTAACCTAATTATTCTTGAAGATTTCCACTTTCACTTTGATTGTCCTGGAAACCCATACACGTCAAAACTCCTAGATTCCATTCATGTTTTCAACCTTAAACAGTCAGTTAACCAACCCACCCATAAACGTGGTCACAATTTAGACTGGATTATTCATAGACCTGATGATATATTCTGCTATCCACCCTTGTATCCCACGAACTTGCATCAGACCACCTCTGAATTTTATGCCATCTGGATGTATCAGTCCATAACCCTCTACCTTTATTTGATACTAAAAGAAACCTCCGTGTGATAAATAGAACAAAACTGATGCATGAAATCCATGAAAACCTAACAACTCTCTTACCTCCTACAGCAGAACAATTCGATACCTGCCTGCGTTCATTGCTTGAAAAACACGCCCCAGCCACCAACTGTAGAGTATCAACTGAAAAGTGTTTTCCATGGTATAGCAGTGTTATGGACAAGCTTCGCACTGATAAAAGACACCTCCGTAAAGCAGAGAGGCTTTGGCTTTCCAAGACTATTCATAAACAAATATATGAAGCCGTTTGGAGAACGTCACAAACATAGTCCATTTAGCCAAATTATCCCACTACAGTACTAAGATCACGTAGAGTTCCAGCTGCAAAGAGCTCTCCGAGATAACTAACAAACTAATGTCAAGGAACAAATATACACCACTTCCAACTACCTTCTCTCTAGCAGACCTTCATGACCTATTTGCACATTTCTTCCGTGACAAAGTACAAACCATTAGAGATACGCTTGACAACACAATTTCAATTGACTCGTCGTCACCATTCCGTTACGATACAGAATTTCAGCAACAACCATTAGAAGCGTTAGAACCTGTCTTTATGGATTTAGTCTGAAAATTGTGATGAGTGCACCAAAGTCATGTGAACTTGATCAAATTACAACATCACTGCCGCTTGAGTGCTTAGACCCATGTTGCCTTCACTAACTGATCTTATTAATATATCTCTCTCATCTGGGGAAGTCCCATCATTTTTCAAACCTGCCATCGTAACGCCTCTGCTGAAGAAACAAACACTTGACCATAACGATTTAAAGAACAACCGCCCAGTTTCTAATCTCCATGTCATATAAAAAAATCTTTTAAAAAGTTCTTCTTACCCAACTTGTATCTCATTTGAATTGAAACAGTCTTTTTAGCAATGTAAAGTCTGCATATCGCCCTAGCCACAGTACGGAAACTACTCTTCTGAAAGTATTTAATGACATTCTCTCTATTTTGGATTAGAGTCCTCACCCTCCTTGATTTGTCCCAAGCATTTGACACAATATACTATGATATATTACTTCATCGTCTCCAGTATGTATTCGGCATTCACAATACGGCCTTACAGTGGTTCAAGTCCTACTTAGTGAACAGTGTTACGTGCTTAGGCTCGAATAAGCAGCAACACAGAAAGAGCGAAAACTAACAAGCTTGTATAACTTGAACAAAGAATTTATTCAGTACAATTATTTTCATAAAGTAAATAAACTTACGGTTTTAGAGAATCAAATCCAACATTAATCCAATATAGAATTCACAAAAATAATCCACTAATGGAATTGCAAGAGTCCTGATAAATAAATGTTCTAATAATTCCAGGTTCGAATCTTGACGATGTAATCCAAAATGGCTGACAATGTCACGTGATGCAGTTCTTGTTTTATAATCATCCAAATGAAATTATGAACACAGGTTTTCTCCTCCAAATAAATAAATAAATCCACTTGCTTCAATGAATTGACACCATGTCCAGTACAAGGTAATTAAAATTATAACTCAGACAGAAAACACAACTTAACATCATAAAAGCCCAACATCTACTGAACTGTTTTATCCCAAACAACAATTCATATACCTGTTTTCTTAAGTAAACAAGTGATCGCGTGATTTCATGGAAGTTCATGGAAGGTCACAGAAAGAGGCTGCCTTCACTAAATCACGTACTCAAAGAAAGATCTAGATATTTCCCACCCCCAGGAACTAAAAATAAAAAGTTGTCCATGAAATTAACCAATAGTTTTAGAAGCTTGTTGACAATGTTTAAAGCAGGGTCAGGAATTAGGTCAACAAGCCAAGGTCAACCTGTGTTTACAGCTAGAGTCTAGGTCAGCCTGAATTTTCCAGAAAAAATCTCCCAATTAATGAATATTAAAAACTAAATGACAAATTTGGATTTAACAATTAAAAAATAAATAATTTAAATCCAATAGACGTAACAACAGGACACAATTTGTATCTGCAAAAGGAATACAGCCCAGTTGATATATGTTGTGTTGTTGTACAGGGGTCTGTATTTGGACCTGTTCTCTTTATTTTATGCACTCAACCGCTCTCAAGTGTCATAGATCATCACCCAGTTTCACCAATTCTACGCTGATAACAACCGCGCATACAAGTCTAGCAACACATCTGAAGTTTATGCTACCATCGAAGGAGTAGAGAGGTGAATTTCTGATGTGAAATCAAATAATGGATGACGTGTTACAAGCTGCAGATGAATGATGATAAAACTGGCCATTCTGATCACAACACAAAGACTTTCTCATTCACATCCTTTACCTCAAACAATAAATATCAGTAACACCAACATTAAATTCACACAGTCAGTACGAAACCTCTGCGTTACTCTGGACAGTACTCTCACATTGCACCAATGTCATGAACATATGCAAGTCTGAATATATTGAGCTGAGATGCATCAGCTCCATTCGCAAATATATTTCAGTTGATGCCACTGAAACACTTGTGTGTTCATTAATTCTTTTCAAGACTGGAATATTGTACCTCATTTATGTCAGGTTCGTCTCAATATCTACTCCAGATACTTCCAAAAGTTCAACACACAGCTGTACGGATCATCTTAAAAGTACCACGATCAGCGCACACCTACCCACTGCTCTGTACCCTACACTGGCTATCAATTCGATCAAGAATCAAACACAATATTTGTTCTCTGTGCTACGTTTCACTGACGGATTCCAGTCCAGCATACCTATCCGGCCTCACCCATGTGTATATACTAGCAAGATACTCACGCTCCTCTTCTGACAATCGTATACTCATTATACCCACTATGAAAACAAAGTCATATGAACAACGTTCTTTTGCATACCAGGTCCAGCAACGTGGAATGAATTGCCTATTGAAATTAGACACAAGGACACAGTGATCCTTTTCAAGAGTTTTCTTAAAACTCTACTTTTTCGACTGCAAGAACAAACTTAAATACCTAAAACTGCTTCCTACCTTAAATATTGTCACCATGTTTATTATTATTTCATGGTGTTTGTTTTTGTTTTTTGTTTTCATATCATTATAGATGTTGTAAATCTCTTAGAGCTTCTAAAGATTAGGCGCTATATGATGTCCCCATTATTATTATTATTATTATTATTATTATTATATCTCCGTATTATCTACATGTATCTACATGCACAACCCATCTGGACTTGCATGAGGAGGTCGTTTATCTAGAGAAGTTGATCACGCAAAATTAACCATATCTCGCTGTGCCACATTCTCCAGGGTGATCTATATCACACAAAAATAGGGCGGACTTCAGTCTCTTAAAGTGGGTCAGCTAGCAACGTATCGAGTAGATTCTACCACTTTCGGAAATAAACATAACGCATGGCTGGATCACCGTGTGGAGTTGTGGTTACGAAAACATATCTCCCCACCCCACGAACAACAAGAAGCATACACACACGCACACGTAGTCACTCGTCGCTTGAAATTTGAGCATCACTGTATTCTTGCGTACGTTTATTGAGTATTATGCACACTTTGGGCAAATAGAAGGACTTCTGCTTTGGTGGCCGTTCGAGAAGAGTCAGGGTCGTTTGAAATAATTGGAACACTCCCCCAACAAAACAAATGACTTGATCCTGACTTGTAACGAACTCAAACATTTAGTGCTCAGTTGATCCTTTTTCTTCACTTGTCTCAATATAAAGATGGATGGATAGAATGATCAATACATACATATATGCAAACATTTTTAAATATGATGGAAAAAATAATTTCGGAATGAAAGCCTTTAAGGCAAATATAAATAAGGTAATTTCAAACTCGATCGAAATAGTATATACCTATTTGAGACAATTACGTTGAGGCTGACTGGTTTCCATATAGTTTGCATTACAAGCTTACGGCAGGCGAAGTCCGATAGGTTTCCGCCACGGTACACACGTTGACCTAATTTCCGGCGCCCGTATATATCATGATTTACACTCGTAAGTCTGCAACATGTTTATATGGCCGACAAATTATATGTGAATATCAGTGCACATACATCAGAATATTATATTTACATATTTGTTATTTAATACATAAAGTCTACATAAACTTACCTTATAGGGAAAACGACTGTTCAATTCGCTCAAGCCAGGCATCGTGGTCATTTTGTTGTCAGCTGGGGTGACTAACTGATAACCAATGTAAACACTCGCCTAATTCATGCGTTACAAGGTGCAGGTTCAGCCGTGATTAATATTAGTTTCAGATTCAGCCTTGAAATGAATTGTGTTACTTTATCGTTTTATAAGTGCTAATCTGTGGTTTTAGAGGAACGTATCAAAGGTAATAAAATAATTTTTATCGGAATAATATGATGGCACTCAATAACAAAATGAAATTGAATTTTGTAGTCCTTGATCTGGAAAATGTTGATATTACTTATAGATACTACCTTCCTGAAAGATGATTGATTGCACGTGTTGCATACCCAACACCTAGACCAGCTAGTGGTCTCTAAGCCTTGTTTTTTATTTTGACTTGACGGCTTTTGAGACCAGCCGTATTCTACATTAACACTACATGGACCGTTCGTGAACCATAACTACCAACGATCCGACTGCCCGCTATTAATTAATAAATTTATTTAGACTAACCTTTGTACTCAGACGGTAAGTATAATCCCTCTTCTAATGATTCACTGCGTTTAATCCTTTAGAACACTCAATTAATAGCGTGCATCCGATCGTACGCAGTTATGGTGCGCGGAAAAGTACCATATAGTGTTAATGCAGAATACGGCTGGTCTCAAAAGCCGTCAAGTCAAAAAAAAAAAAAAAAAAAGGCTTAGAGACCAACTAGCTGGTCTAACCCAACACCTGGCCCCATATTCTTGAAATGTTTTAAGCACAACCCAAGCTCAAAATCGCAATATTGATGTATTAAACATTGATCAAAATGAAGTTCGTCTAGTAGAACTGTCAGGATCTTCTAAACTTATGTTGCTGAATTAACCTGTTATATTTCGATTAGGTTGGTTTAATCCACGTACAATGTCTGAGTTTGGTGTTTGAGTGTATTCTTGAGTGTCTTGCTTGACAGGATTCCAAAATGCTGGGACCGGGTTTCTTAGTTGGTTTATAGTCTACATCTTATCAGGATTACAAGCCATTCGAATTTTAGACTTAATGTGGAGCAATACATGCTAGACCAATAAAATCGAATTGTACAAGTGTTATATTTCCAATACACATAGTGTTATAATCAATAAAATCGAATTGTACAAGTGTTATATTTCCAATACACATAGTGTTATAATCAATAAAATCGAATTGTACAAGTGTTATATTTCCAATACACGTAGTGTTATAATCAATAAAATCGAATTGTACAAGTGTTATATTTCCAATACACATAGTGTTATAATCAATAAAATCGAATTGTACAAGTGTTATATTTCCAATACACGTAGTGTTATAATCAATAAAATCGAATTGTACAAGTGTTATATTTCCAATACACATAGTGTTATAATCAATAAAATCGAATTGTACAAGTGTTATATTTCCAATACACGTAGTGTTATAATCAATAAAATCGAATTGTACAAGTGTTATATTTCCAATACACGTAGTGTTATAATCAATAAAATCGAATTGTACAAGTGTTATATTTCCAATACACGTAGTGTTATAATCAATAAAATCGAATTGTACAAGTGTTATATTTCCAATACACGTAGTGTTATAATCAATAAAATCGAATTGTACAAGTGTTATATTTCCAATACACGTAGTGTTATAATCAATAAAATCGAATTGTACAGGTGTTATATTTCCAATACACATAGTGTTATAACGAGACAAGGTAATGCGATGGTTTAAAGAACATAACTATATCGCTAGAGAAATTAACACCGTACTTTAAACAATCAGATTCTAATGTATTCCATGAAAGGGGTGTTGGTTTCCAGGAAGAAATTCCATCTGAATTCTAAGTATAGCAAAGCAGGTCTAAACCTCCATTCTCATGTGCAGAGTGCATAAACATTACCGACATACAACGCCACGCCCTATATATGGTGTCGATGCTACTAAACATTTCTTAATTGTGTAGACGACGCTTCAGAACATGTCCAGTAAAAGACGTTATTCTTCACTTACGATAGCATGCATGATTACCTTTAAACTTAAAACCCTTACAAACTTAAGTGTTAAATAGCACATAACACCTTTATTTTATTTGAAGAGAGAGAGAGAGAGAGAGAGAGAGAGAGAGAGAGAGAGAGAGAGAGAGAGAGAGAGAAGTAGTTCTTAACAGATCTTGAATGCAATTGTTACTCTTGTAAATATTATAGCCGATACTACGGGTCCACTTCAGCGTTTGTCGAAAATATGTACCCCTTATTATATCAGGCAATGGATTAGCGTTTTAATAAATATTATTCGATGGAGTTGGGTATTTATATTCTTTTTAGACTAATCTCGGTCTGTTTGGATTTGTGGGTCTTTTTCGCTTTTAAGGGCCTTTTTAGCGCATTTTTTTAAAAACCATATCTTGCAGACGAAATTGGAGCTAAATCCGTTTCCCAAGGATATACCGAGGCAGATGATGCAGGCAGACCCAGGCGTGTATTGCGGATTTGTTATAACAAATAAATGTCGTAAAGACAAATATTAAGTTAAAAATGTTTTTAAAACATACAAATAAAATTGTATCACTATTATCGAGTATTTGTCAAATTTGTCAAATTCACCTGCATGGTTAGTAAAGAAAACAAAATATAAATAAAATACCCATCCGAAAATCGAACCTGGTAATTAATGACTTTTGGACATTTTACACTTTATCAAAGTTTATATTCAACAGTTAAGTTGGTGTACACTGTAAAGCTTGAAGTTGACGTATACTTATGCTCAGCAATTGGTTTTTTAACTGACCATTGTGATATTTTTACTGTCTTCTCTTTTTATTTCTTTCATCGTTTCGAAGAAAATGAAGTACCGCGTACACGTTACTCATACGGCTGAAACGGTGTATATTTTTATTGCACGTTTGAAACCGAACCATGTATTATGCACTCAACGTAGTACAGTCCCCCTATTTTTTTTTTTTTTTTTTTTTTTGGGGGGGGGGGGGGGGCGTGGGGTGTGGTTGCTTTTTAATACAAAAAGGTTATAATATAAACCATGTTAAAAGATCGACTGAATTAAACGTATTAAAAATTTCGTTTGGCTTTGACATTATTTCAGGGATAATAGCGAGCTTTCGTGTAGAGGGAACATTTTATTGCTCCTAAAAGTATTCCAATAACCCTGCACGTGTGTTGCAGGATCTTTTACACCTTTATACTTAAAGATATCAAAGACATAATATTAATTTGTGTTTAAGTATATAAAACCTTTGCATGAAATGATAAAGACTGTTGAATATCAAATAATTGTATAGATAAGTTATTTTCCTTGAACATTTGAAAACTTTCAAAATAGCCTCCAAACGTTCTTAAGAGATCTTGAATGCAAAATTGTTACTGTTGTCTAGCTGAAGAGGTTCTGTTTCTTTTCTTTAAATTTTTAATATCAGACGTCAGTGTCAACCAAACCTGTGAAAAGATATTTAGCATGGACCACCGAATCTGTTAAAGCTAATTCAGGCAAAAATATTATATGTAACGAATACAACATGAAGATGATATTAATGTTCATTTATCAAGTAAGGCAGTTCTAAATTGATAGATTTACAAATGTAGCTACTTTTCTATTTTCTTAAGCTCACTATTAGTGATGTAATGTAATGGATCAATTATCTTCATAAAGGTCTGCATCATTGGGATTGCACAACAAAACTACCCAAATCCATTTGAAGAAGAAAAAAACATCATCATCATCATCATCATCATCATCATCATCATCATCATCAATTCCTTAATCCAGGAGGTCGTTGGGGCACCACAGTTGACTTTACAACCAATTCTCTCCATCTTTCCTTGTTCTCTACTGTCTTTGGGAATCTCCAAATCCCATGCCTGTCCACTCCTTAATGTTGTCTTCCCACCTCTTTGCTGTATGTCTCTTCTTCTGCACCCTCGCACTGTGCTTTGCAAGATTGATTTTGCCATTCCAGATGATCTTCAGACATGACCGTACCACTTTAGTATAGTGGTCAAAGGGTCTTCATAGGATCCGATGGTTCGTTGTGGAATTCTTCGTTGGTTATATGGTCAATGTATGAGATGCCCAAGATCTGGCGGTAGCATCTCATTTCGAAGGTTTGAATCCTTCTTTGTAGATCTGATGTGAGCGACCAAGTTTCACAAGCAGAACGATGGATATGGCAATCGAGTGCATCAGCCTTATTTAGGAACCAAAATCAATGTTGGTATCTTTCCATATTGGTCTCAACCTTGTTATTATTACTGTTGTCTGTGCAATCCTGCAAAGTACTTCTGGGTTGGACCCTCATATGTGATAATATATCCAAAGTATTTGAAGCTTGTGACTCCTTCCAGTTTCTATCATCTGACCTGTATTTCTGCACTTATACCGTTGGTGTTGTTTGTCATCAATTGTTATTTTTCGGCGCTAATGTCCATACCAAATGCTGTGAAGGCTGTATTGAGGTTTTCAACCATCACCCAGTTATTCTTCATCTCCTGCTTAACTATCAATAACATATGTGGAATGAAGGTTGGTGATTGTTCTTCCTCCAATGCTGACAGTGCCCTTGTGGTTATGCAAGGCATCCTAAGTGATCCTTTCCAGGAAAATGTTGAAGAGTGAAGGTGACAGTACACACCCCTGTCTGACTGCGTTGTTCAAAACCAATCTCCTCTTTTGCCATTGAAGAGGACAGCACTGATGGCTTTATCATTGAAGAGCTCAACAACCTGCACCAGATTTAACATGTTATACTTCCTCATTATTGTTCATAAGGCTGCATGCCATACTCTATGCAATGCCCTTTTCGAAATCTATAAAGAAGTGGAATAGATTCTGCTGATTCTGAAGGTATTTATCGCAAAGGTGTCTGATATTTATGATTTGTTCTGTGGTGCTCTTCATGAAAGTTGCCAAAACCAAACCAAATCTGAAAAGGTGTTTGACTTTTACAGTGGTCTGTAGTTTGACTTATACATGCTAGGAATATATTGTGTAATTTCCATTGATGGAAAAATTAAAAGTGGCACATGAATGGTACATGCTTTTTAAACTCGTGTTAAAAATCATTCAGTATTTAAGCATGTTTCACAATAAAATAAAGTACACATGCATGGAAAGGAATGCATTAAGCATGAAGATAGTTGTACTGACCCTTGTTTAAAATTGAGAGGCATTCATTTGTATTGGTGCTATTTATGCATGCTTGGTGCACATTTCTCAAATCAGTATTCATGCCCTCAACTCTGAAAGAATCAATTTGAGATGTTTTTAGCCCTCTATTGGAATATTTGAAAGACATTAACACCTGGGCAAACTTGTTTGTCAGTGTAAGAGAAAAATGAAAACAATCTGGAACAAACCTTTATTTTGTAGTGAATAAGGAAATCTCAGATACAATTATACTACCTGTATTAGTAGAAATTTTGGTAATTGATAATAATTGATGACACTGCTTCACCTAAGCATTTGCATAACTGATGTTTGAAGTGCACAGTTTGAAAGTATATTAATTTATTAAATTAAAACTATTTCTTATTTGCTTTTGTTTTCTTAATAAATAAAACAATCTTCTGTTCACAGGTATTTTTGACTGTGTACATGAAATGCATTTGTATGTATACAAATAAAGATATATTCTATGATGAAAATCCTGGTTCCTAAGCACTTACAAGGGATGCATGTCATTCAGGCAGATTAATAAATAAATGACATGGGAATTAAACAATGATATTATTATGTGGTTACAATTATTTCAACATCACAAAGGATATTGGTTTATTCCTACTCAATATAGTTTTATGCAAACATTATCACTGCATAGATCTGTAAATATATGAGTAATATGGTTAACCAATAATTAACCAGATCTGATTATTGGTTTCCTTATTGATACATGATAAATAGTCATTAAGTATTATATTGTTTGTTGTAATGGAAAACCACAGCAACGAAAAAGTGCTGATAAGAGATAACAAGCAAAGCATGCTACACTACATGTAGACATACACACAGACATACACACAGACATGCATTAGAGTCAGTACCGCATTACATAATAAGATAGATTGGCTGACTGGAGCTATTTTACTGACTAAGCAATAATATAACAATTTACTTTAAGAATGACATAAAGTTACAACCATGTAACATATCTGTCTAGTTATAAAATTATGCTTCCATGCTCAAACTACACTTAAGCCACCCCTGACTATAATTTATATATCAATAATCAATGCATGAAAATCATTTAGCACAAAGAGATTCTACTTTGTCTTCAAATACAGCAGTATCAAAATACTCATCCAAATACAAACTTAAGATACTGCACTCGCCTCACCCAGTTTAGAAGTAATAGCATTGCCTATCTACCATGACATGTTATTTACATCATACAAAATAACAAATCATAGCTAATGGGTTATGAATTATTAGGATAATCTAAACCAGACAATGATTATCGCTTATTAGGATAATCTAATCCAGATAATGATTATCACTTACTAGGATAATCTAATCCAGATAATGACTATCACTTATTAGGATAATCTAATCCAGACAATGACTATTACTTATTAGGATAATCTAATCCAGATAATGACTATTACTTATTAGGATAATCTAATCCAAACAATGATTATCACTTATTAGGATAATCTAATCCAGACAATGACTATCACTTATTAGGATAATCTAATCCAGACAATGATTATCACTTATTAGGATAATCTAATCCAGATAATGACTATTACTTATTAGGATAATCTAATCCAGACAATGACTATTACTTATTAGGATAATCTAATCCAGATAATGACTATTACTTATTAGGATAATCTAATCCAGACAATGATTATCACTTATTAGGATAATCTAATCCAGACAATGATTATCACTTATTAGGATAATCTAATCCAGATAATGACTATCACTTATTAGGATAATCTAATCCAGACAATGACTATCCAGATAAGGATTATCACTTATTAGGATAATCTAATCCAGATAATAACTTTTGCTTATTAGGATAATCTAATCCAGACAATGACTATCACTTATATGATTGAAGATCAAGACCTCTATCATCCCCAGAATTAAGATATCTCCAGAGGAACATGATGTGCTTGACTACTACAATGAAGCCCTTTAAAAAGATTTCTCTATATGTCATTATCAGCATTGTGTAGGGTTTTACAAATGATAATGAAACTGTAGAGACACTGAACTATGCATGTCCTTGAAAATTCCCTGACTAATCACAGTTTGTATCCACATGATTATGGCACTACAATGGTCGATATTACTTTCTTCTGGTTTACAGTCTATGACAAATGACATCACCAGCGTGACCTATATAAATTAGAAAACCAACAGCCAGTCTCATTTGTTTGTCATTCTTGTTGTTGTTCACAACAGTCTTTACTTTTTGAATGGTCATGGTTGCATAGATAAAAAAGGTGGATGGTGTTTGTATCAGATTTTGCGATACAAATGTTCATAACAATGCGTCATAAAAGATCCTTACCCTTCCTGTGAAAAGTCATGTTTGCAAAAGATTAAATCAAGGGCATTAGTATTTACAACAGTAGCTAAGTTCAAACAATCAAGCAAAACTGACACTGCTGACCAAACATAAATGATTGTCTGAAATTGCAGCAAAGTTGTCTTGCCATGCATAAGCCAGTTCAATCATGTGATCACAGGCAGTATCACCATAAATACACTGTATTTCAAAGAACGTGTGAAAATAAATGGAAAACAAATTTTTTTTAATAATAATTTGAATATGTCAGACATTTCATTGAATGTTAGAAAGGTTGGGTGACACTCTCATCTGGAGAGGAACCTCCAACCAAGGAAGTCTCATTTGTGTTTCTAATGATAACATACTTTCTATAGTTGACTCTTCAGGCCTTGTGACCTTGAAAGGAAGGACAAATTATTAATGGGACCTCAGATTCCTACACTGAGAAGAAATAATTGGTGAGAGTGGTTAAATTCCTTGAGTGATTTCAAACAATAAATTGAACATAAAACATGTATCAAAGGTAAATAATAAAATAATTTTTTTTAATTATTTATTATTTTTTTTTATAATTCTAAATTTAGAGATAAAGTGGTGAAAGACAAATTATTTATAATGGAGATGTCACGTTTTTTCAGGAATACTCTTATTTAATTATGACCATAAAAAAAAAACATTATTATAAGTAGGGGTGAAACAATACAACTATGCTGCATATCACGATTCACGATACACAGTCCATGATGTAATATATTACCGATACACATATCAACTTGATGGTCTTTCCATCTTTAGAAGGTTTGTCAGTGGTAGGTGATGCCTTTTTATGTGTGTTGACATAATGGTTGTATTTCCATTATGCAGATTACAGAAGACAAAGACTTGGCATGTTTCTATATGCCATTTAAACATCCATGACAAGAGAACAAAAATACATCTTTTTTCAAACAGACAACTTGTTACATGTCAGTAATTTTATGTCAACTTTTTAGGCTGCCCATGACTCAGCATGATCTATGTACACTTTGTTTTGAACTGCATCAATGCTTTACCAACATCTTCTTACTTATTACATGTCCTCAATTAAACTCCTTTAAACTTGGAAAACATTAGAGTGTTACCTTCAAAATGAAGAAATTTCCTCCTTCAAGGAAAATCTTGTTTAGAACAAGTCTGGATGTGGGAGTAGGGATGAATACCCCAAAAATCTATCACATCACACCTCCAGCAGATGGACAAACAACTGCCATGGCCATAGGCACATGATTTTGTTAGTGACCAATTTTACTTCTAAACAAAACTTTTTAAGCAAGGTGACAAAACTCATTTGGCTTAAAAATTTACCACTTGCTAATTCTGAACTTAATTTATTTAACCCACTGGCACATTCAGTCAATGACTATATATCTCAGCATAAAAAGAGACATTAAAAATTTTCTCCCCATGTACAATTTATGTACTTTAAAGATCATTTATGAAACAATTTCGTGCGATGTTTCTGCATTGCCAATACATGTACTTCCTGTATCTCATACTGCATTGCCAATGCATGTACTTCCTGTGTCTCATACTGCATTGCCAATGCATGTACTTCCTGTGTCTCATACAAAGAATAAACAACAGTGAGTTCAAATTGGTGGTTATTGTTTATCCTGAACAGGAACAAAATAATAATAAATACATTTAACATATTTTGTCACACAAGAAGTGTAGCTATAAAATTAGACTTAAGTAGACTACATACATACAAATCAAAAGAGTAACTTCATGGTTATTAAATGAATAAAGTACTTCATTATACATTGGGAAAACACCTGGAATATCTCTTTTATGCTGAATATGCAGATGGGATAAGATAATTAACAGACCATCAGTGAGTTGGAGGAAGTGACATATGAACTGTTTTAATTTGCAGAAGCCAAGCTGCTGTTAGCAATTGGTTTTTCCTTCTTACTGGCCCAAAAATGAGTGCCAGTGACATCTGTCTTGGATGAATTATGAATTTAATGAATAAAAAGGCAAAATACTAACAATTATTCATGACTGCCGAATACTAAAGTAACTTATATAGGGTAAGTATCACGTCATATAAATTCTCCACCTCTTGTATTCCTGTGTATTGGCATGGCACAATTAATGATGGATTAATATAATGAGGAATCATTTCACCCCAAATTCTTCTTAAATCATGGTCATCATTTTTAATGTAGTAATACCTGAATCCTCCAGGCCATCTTAATTCTCACTCCATATTTTTGCTAGTGCTCAGTTGTCTTTTAATATTAATATATTTGAAGATAACACTAAATGGTATTAACTTCGACTGCAAGATGGAAAATGCATTACTCTCTTTTTATCAATTTAAACCCATTCTAATGCTTTCTAAAACTAAATTGTTTTCTCACAAGCTTATAAAAATATCATATTTTTTCACAGCTCATTGAAAATGCTGCATGTGCCCTCAAAATAAATTAAAAAAATTCATACCCATTTAATACCACCTGAAAACTTAATATTATTATGGGCAGACATCTTTTACTGTAATTACAAACCATAAATTAATGTTGATGGATACCTATTATTATTTGCACTGTTTATTTATTGAATTCAGTGGTTAAGGTTTCCATTCTAGCAGAGTGTACATAAACATCCTTAGACTGTATATCTAACTCTATATGTTCTTCTTTATGTTGATAAACTGTCTTTAATCAGACTACTTGTTACAGAATGGACATTCTGATAATAAATGTTCAGGTATGCACATATTACAAAGAAAACTACCACAATCTGCACACTTTTTTGTTCCTGTTCGTCCACAGTTATAGCTGCAATTGTCAGAACCCTTCTCAACCTTTATCCAACTTTCTCCAACACCAGACTTGGATTTAGGTGTATTATCTTGTAGTTCATCTATAGAAAATATGGAATATACACATGAATCATCTGTGGAATGATCTGGACAAAAATTATGCAATATGTCGAAAAAAAATGTATTAAAATGTAATAGGAATATGCTTGATAAATTACAGCTAGATTACTCTGACAATGAGAGAATAAGAAATAAAATAGGGAGGGGGAAAGGAGACGCTGGGCACTAGGTTCATTGGATTTATTATTTTTAGGGTTTTATTTCATATCATTCCTGTGTAGATTTTATATATGCTTTCTAATCTCCAGTATTTATTCTTGTATGCTCCATGAATATATCAGGATTAAAGCAGGAAATCCAAATTTTAACACAGAGGTTAATCAGAGGATTATGGGCTATACGCTATCATGGAATTTGTACACATCAGCTCCAAATGAACCAAAGTCATGTTGTGCATGCTAATTTTGCCAAAGTGTTTAAGAAAATATGGTCTGTGATGTATAATAAATGTATTAATTATTTTAAATATAATTTAATAAATGTGGGACATCCAACATAGGTCTGTTACAATACTCATATACAAAGTCAAGTTTATTATAAAACTGGCTGAAAAAACTGTCATGTATATGTCAAATAAAACTATAGCAGGATAACCTCAGCCTGTCTTTCCAGCAAGATCAATCATAGAAGAAGAAGATTATAATCTAAATCAAAAGCTATGATATATGGCAGATTTATCCTTCTTTCTATATACATGAACAAGGAATCCTGGTAAAATCCTGCCAGGAACCATCAAAACTTAAATTTTTTAAAAAACCTGCCTTTATTGATGTCCAGGACTTTGCAGCAGTTGAAAATTTGATTTATAGTTTGATATATACCATCATGAAAGCTGGTCTGTCATGACTTCTGGGTTAAACATTATGCCATCTGTCATGACTTCTGGGATAAACATTATGCCGTCTGTCATGACTTCTGGGTTAAACATGCCATCTGTCATGACTTCTGGGTTAAACATTATGCCATCTGTCATGACTTCTGGGTTAAACATTATGCCATCTGTCATGACTTCTGGGTTAAACATTATGCCATCTGTCATGACTTCTGGGTTAAACATTATGCCATCTGTCATGACTTCTGGGTTAAACATTATGCCATCTGTCATGACTTCTGGGTTAAACACTATGCCGTCTGTCATGACTTCTGGGTTAAACATTATGCTGTCTGTCATGACTTCTGGGTTAAACATTATGCCGTCCATATGAAATCCCATTGCAAATATGATAAATAGTTATTGAAAAATGAAGTTGTTAATAAGCAGCTACTCAGATAATACTCCAGCTTTTTTGGCATGGGTTAGTATCTGATAAGATAATCTAGTTTTGGTACATAGCTTAATTCATACATGTACTTAAAATGCATGCTTCAATGTAACCGGTTAAAAACTTTTGAAATTAGAGGACATAAACCATCTTTAAATTACAAATCCTGCAAAAAGGTCACATTGACCTGGCTTTGATGTGTTAAAGGCTTTCATTCTAAAATCTGTTCTCAGCTAAAGTTTGGCAGCAACAAGTCCCCAAACATTTGGTATTAGAACCCAGAAAAAAAAAAGTAAACATTTTTCATTGCATCCTGAAAAGAAGCTTACAGTGACCTAGTTTTGCAGCACAACAATGTTCATCCCAAGATATACAGTCTTTCATGTCAATACAAAATTAATACAATTATACCTAACGCAACATGTAAGCTGCACACAAAGTTTATGTAATTGTAGCTGACAAAGAACTCAAACCAGTATGCAGAAACCATTTTTTCCCCAAATTAACTGTAATCCTGACCTTAATGAATATGACCCCTAAATCAACAATATTTTTTTTCAAAGAAATGTTAATTGCAGATGGAGAACTCAAGCCATTGTTCAGAAACAAATTTGATAGCAGTCAGATGAGTCAATGAATGGACAGACTAATGGACAAATGGACAAGCAGATGGAGAGAAATACAGAAAATATCATAACACAATATGCTACACTTTATGAAGGGCATATAGAAACTGAATCTAAACCAGAACAATATGACAAATGATCACAGAAACTTCTAAAAAGCATGGTGCTTGATAAATAGATTTTGAGCACAAAATGTACCAAAGTCAGTGAAGCATGAATTATGAGTTTCAGTAACCTTCTTTTGTGGTGAAGTTATTGTAGTCACCGAGTTTGATAAATTCAAAGCAAAACAGTATATATACATATATATATATATATATAAAATTGTTCTTAAAAATACAAAATTTAACTAAAGTCACTAAAGCATGAAATATCAGTTTCATTGATCCACTACAGAATCTGTAACAAGGATGTATTGCTTGGTAGATGCATCTTTTAAAAACTTTTTATACATTTCAAGGTAAAATAGTGACAATTAGGTAAATACGTAAATTTAATTTAAACCAGTACAATGTAAGATGTGCATCATAGTGAAATATTTATGTATGGATGTTCTAGTAGAAATGCATACATGTACCAAGTTTGTTGATTCTATCATTAATTGAGTTTGAGAAATAAATTAAAATTATGATTTGACCAAAATCAGGATTATGAAGCATACATTATGAATCTTATTGATTTAATTTTGTTATAAGGGTTTAATACTCAGCAAGATCCAAAGTTTCCTGGTTTCAAATAGAAAAGTATGCATACAAGATGCAAAACCTGTACACAAAAATGTACCCAAGAATGTATCAAAATTGTACAAATATTGCATGGACAAATTTAATACCCTATGAATAAAAGTAGTGGAACCTACTCCAAATTGTTACCTTTGACCTTAGCAAACTGTTACCTTTGACCTTAGCAATATAAATGGTTGAGACGCAGTGACATTCTAAATGCTTTATGTGTCTAACAATATGTATTCCATGTACCAATTCATGAAATTATTATATTTAAGCCAAATGTTTGATATTATTTGTGATTAAGAATGTTTGGAACACTGACCTGATTTAGACCTAGAGACAGGCTCAAACTTCTTCTCTCCTTCTAATTTCATATCATCAGTATTAGCAGTCTTAAGCTCCTGGAATGCTCTGCTGATAGAACTGATGAGTTTCGGATTTAGGTCCACCAAATGGATTTCCTTTACACTCATTTCCTTCCCTCTGGACTCAACAGCACCTTTTAACGATTTTGCAAAGAGCTGACTACATTTATATGTAACATCTTCGGTGGCTTCTTTCAGACTTGCTGTAAGTATATTTAAAGGTCTTATTTTACACCTGCTATGGGAATATTCTGTATACATGGTCATAAAATATATTTGAAAAATTATTGTATCAGGATTTAGAAATCTCAAATATTGGATAGATTGCAGCATAGTCTTTTTTTGTAAGATAAACAGAAGTAATGTTTCTGGGAAGGAAAAGTACAAATAATCATTGTGAATTTGGCAGAATGTTTTAAACAAATTGACAAAATGTTCAAAAATAATTTTACTCAGCATTTCAAGTACCCTTGTGAGAAAAAGTAGGGATAAAATAAAGCTGTTTAAAGCTAATAATAGTAACCAAAAAAACTAGACTCAATGCATGGTTTGTGTAAATGATAATAGTAACCAAAAAAACTAGACTCAATGCATGGTTTGTGTAAATAATAATAGTAACCAAATAAACTGGACTCAATGCATGGTTTGTGTAAATGATAATAGTAACCAAATAAATTGGACTCAATGCATGTTTTGTGTGAATGATAATAGTAACCAAATAAACTGGACTCAATGCATGGTTTGTGTAAATGATAATAGTAACCAAATAAATTGGACTCAATGCATTATTTGTGTGAATGATAATAGTAACCAGATAAACTGGACTCAATGCATGGTTTGTGAAAATAATAATAGTAACCAAATAAACTGGACTCAATGCATGGTTTGTGTAAATGATAATAGTAACCAAATAAATTGGACTCAATGCATGTTTTGTGTGAATGATAATAGTAACCAAATAAACTGGACTCAATGCATGGTTTGTGTAAATGATAATAGTAACCAAATAAATTGGACTCAATGCATTATTTGTGTGAATGATAATAGTAACCAGATAAACTGGACTCAATGCATGGTTTGTGAAAATAATAATAGTAACCAAATAAACTGGACTCAATGCATGGTTTGTGTAAATAATAAAAGTAACCAAATAAACTAGACTCAATGCATGCTTTGTGTGAATGAAAACAGTAACTAACAAGCCATAGTATAATTAAAACAACTGAAACCATAAATTGTGTGCATGCATATGTGTTTATGATTAAAACACTAACTAAAATATAACATTATTTTACACAATATGTACTCAGAAAACATCACTACTTTTACCTGTTTCTTTGCTTCAAGAAAGTTGCCCAATGAACAGTTAAAGGAAACTTTGTGTTGAATAAAACATGTTTCACAAATCTGTATACTCTTAAATACTGAACAAAGTTGCATTTATTAAATTTATTAAAACTTTAAAGAGTAATACCACCAAAAGCAATAACAATAAAATAGAAACAGTGTTACCTTTATAAGCCTGAAAGCAATTATTCCAACACAAAAACCTTTAACGACAAAGTTCAAAGTTCAGAATGAGTAATCTTCCCTTTGTGATTAATTGCCTCTAGTATAAACTGAACCTAACAAGGAGTTTACAAATTACAAAGAAAATTAAAACTTTGAATGAAAACCTTCATGCAGCTTTTCTATGAATTTGACCTTTATATCAAGGTCAAATGAGTAATAAGTGTGTTGCTGATTTTATTGTTTTAGTTTCTAAATGATTTGTCTCAAGTATGAATGGAATCTATCATGGGTTTCAGAAAAGCTAATTAAATGAAAACTGTAATGCAAATTTTCTATGACCACCACCTTCATGCAAAGGTCAAAGAAAAAAAAATAGTCACTGACTGACCTTCATTTTGATTTATCCTGTGAATCATTAAGTGGTTTATGCTAATGATAAACATTAACCAAAGCCATAAAGTGAAGTTGAAGCATTTATATCAGTGCAAGTGTGTCGCAATGAATTATTTTAGCTTATTAATGATTGATCTCAAGTATGAATGGCAAATAGGAAAACATGCCAATTAAGCACTTGAATCATATGCATAATACAAATCTTCCGTGACTGTAACATTGATCCCAAGATGGCAATGTTAAATGTCTCACAGAATGAAGCATCATAGATTCATATTGGTTCACCTCAAGAATGAACAGAATCGATTTGGGATTTAGGAAATATCTGAAACTTTTAACATTACCAAAAACTGGTGACAAAGTAACAAGTGTGGACTGAATCTTTTACCTGCCCCAATTAAAGGTATAGTAACAAAGTAACAGGTGTGGACTGAATCTTTTACCTGCCCCAATCAAAGGCATAGTAACAAAGTAACAGGTGTGGACTGAATCTTTTACCTGCCCCAATCAAAGGCATGACAATTGTCTCCATTTTCTCTTTCTTTGCACACTGAAAGACCTGAACAAAAAAAGGCTTTAATCTATCCATATCTTCAATGTTTTCAAACTTTTCACATTTAATGTGGATGACATGGCCAATCTTGTTGCTTTTTAATGATCCACCTGTTTTGCATATGAATACATCTTCCATGGAACCAGACTTAGCCCTGTGAAGATAAAGAAGCAAATATACAAAATCAATCTTATGAGATACAGCATTTTCTATTATATAAAAAATATCTAGTGTATGAATGCAAATTGAAGAAAGTAAAGTTTTAACTAATCTGAGCCTAAACTCAGCAGTAAATGACTTAAAATTATATTACTAGCCAAAAACAAATGGAAAAAAATCTTATAAAATCTTACTTTCTGAAGGCACAATAATTTAGTAAATGTATGGAACTTTACTGGGTAAAATCTTTGTAATTTCTCATTTATTATTTAGTAAGAATCTACAAATTCCCAAAACTGTGATAAAAAAGCTTCCAGCCCAAATTTCAAGTTTGTTCAAAACTGCATCAGAAATATCACTTGCAGGGTGGTGACAAGCTCAGCCAATCACATGCAAGATCATCTCTTTGATATGCACCTACATTATCAAAGATCCTGATGATGAGAGCAAATATTCTGATCAAAACTATCAGACATATGGCACATAGAGTGATAATATTTTCAACCAATGAGATGTAAAATCAAACGGTCAGAAATATGGACTCCAGAATGGTAACCCAGCAACTGCTGATAGATCATCATCATCTTCAACAAAACACTACAAGAAGTCCTAAAATAAACATCCCATGATAACCTAGGCTTAGAAACAATACAAATAACAAAATGTTCAAGAGAGCTACCATGGAGGTCAGATATTGGTATCATGTTCATTTAGGACCAACAAGAGATCAAGAGAAGTCTTTGGGTATAGCAGCTATAGCACTCCAGGAGAAGGAGTGATAATAAGATTTTTGTGATTGCATGCAGTCAGTTTAGCACCATTTTCATTTAGGTTCAACTAAGCCTTATAGGAAGTCATCTGATGAAAACCCTATGCCAATGTGACTTTCAGTCCAGGAATAGACATGATAGAAAGAATTTCAGGATAGCTGCTATGCAGACATACTAAATGTTAGATCATCACCATTTCATGGGACTAATGTATGTGCAAGGGATCATAGCAATCCTCCAAATAATTTAGGAGTAGTGATTCCAAACTTGTAAGAGACAGACAGACAGACTGATGGAAGATGGACAGCATGACATCCTACAAGCTCTACTGATCCTAGGAAAAACAAAACTATGAAAAGATATTGCCTATAGACATACTAAGAATCAACAGCTTTTGACAAAATCAACAGTTTGAAATCCAAATTTGAACTCAATCAATAACTGACATTTAAGTTTATTATCAACTAATGTAATGTTATCATTCAAAAATGGTTCAGGGGCCCCGAGTGGCCAAATGGTCTAAAGTGCTTTCCATTACGGATCACTGCCATCTCACCTGTCTGCGTGGGTTTGAGTATGATTTGAGTATGATTCAGCCAATGTGGTTATGTGCGAAAGCTTGCCAGTAGCTTCTCATGGGTTGGTGGTTCTTTCCGGGGTTTTCTAGGGTCTTCCTCCACCATTAATACTGGCTGCAAAGTATAGCCTATCTTATGCTGAAAAATGGCATTAAACCCTACAACAACAACATAAACGGTCCTGATGCTATCGCAGGAACAAAAAACATCTAATGAAGGTTAATCACTCTACAGTACTTAAAGTCATCCTTATTTTTAACAGCGATAACCAAGGCATCATTGCCGTGATCTGGGGATAAGAAGCACAAGAAGAAAAGGTGAAGAGAACAAATAAAATGTTTGGTACTGGTTACTCGAAAGACCTGATTTTTCTGGCCCACCTTACATTATTTTATGGGGAAACAAATTTAGATAAACAAAAAGAAATTCATTTCAAAAATTAATAAACAGATTGATTTAAAAATTTCAGGTTGTGAGTGACACTTTTTCTAGTTTATGCTTCATTTCAATCCATCGAGCACTATAAGTAAGAAACAACAATGAAAACAGTTTGTATTGACCTACCAATACTAATTTATTTCATGTAAACAGAACCACACATATTGAAATTGAAAGTTGATGTGGATAAGTGGTATTTTAATTTTTCAGACTGCTTTTTAAATGTGTTTGATTTCATTATCAATGGCTTATTTCCCTTACCGGTATACAATTCAATCATAGAAGGTGTACTTTTGCATCAAGGATCAAATCATCTATGGTTCAAAATAATATCGTGAGGTATATAACAGTAATTGCTTCATATTATCATGGTTGCTATGGAAATGGATAAACATTTTACTCGGGTCATCAGTGTCCAAAAATATATTTGTAATCAGCAGATAAAGATACAATATGACAGAGATTTATGGGTCTATTTGTATCATTGATAGAGGTACATGTATTACAAAAACTCAGTGTCACCATTGCCACTCAAATGTCAAGGATGCAACCACATCTCAAGTTTATTCTTTGTAAGTGCTTTTAAATTAAATTTTTAAACCATTCAATAAATACAGAAGACTCAACACACCTGAATCCCACATAACATCTCTTTTAGTGCTGGGGTAAGATATTTAAAATATTTATCCCTCAAAAAAGAATTTTCAGGAATTTAAGATAAAAACATTTCTTCCTTTTAAGTTTTATGTGTAAAAGCATCTCTGATAAAGATACTCTTCAACAATAACAAGATTTTAAAATTAGCGACTGAGGTGGATATACTGGGTTTTTTGGGTGCCATTTTTATTTAAAGCAAGCAAGGCCTCATTTACATCAAACAAGACAGCACAAAAAACATGTTGTGGTCGATACCCCATGTTGATACAACTTTACTTTTTGGAGGAGTAATTAAAACAAGGTTTTCAAAATGGCTGCCAAAGTGTCTATATTCAATATTAGATTGACATAATTTTCATTTAGGACCAACTAGACACCTTAAGAAAGGTGTTGTGCTGAAAGTTTGATATTGATATGACCAACCATATTCAAGAAGTTGCAAAAATATCATTTTCAAGATGATTATTGTCATGGCTAAATTAGAAGTCAGACTGACACCATTATGGTATTCCTTTTTAGGCATTATAATACATGTATATACTATATTTAATAAATGTAAATTACAATGTGTACACTATGTAGATTATAATTCAAGGACAAATTAGAAGATATACTCTCAGTAGTACTCACATTTAGGATATATATATATATATATATATATATATATATATATATATATATATATATATATATATATATATATATATATATATATATATATTATTCTATTTTAGACATTAGCAAATATAACATTACTTATTATAGTATTTACATTTCAAAATTTGATAGCTTAAATCATAAAATCTTTTTATTTAAGATCTCTTGTTTGCATTAGTTTCCTTTTCATCTAGCCATTTTTTATTAATGGGATATAAATAGGCCAGCTTTTTAAACAAATTTTAAAACTGCAAGAAAGTCAGAGGCCTTAAAGTTTAACAAATGATCAAAGCATTTTTGTAAAACATATGACCATGACAACAAGGACACAAAAGATGAGCAAGCACATAATTATTCATCCAAGAACAAACTATTGCAGGCAAGTATCATGTATTTTGTTAATAATTCCTTCCATGATTGACAAAAATCTAAATCCTTAAACTTTGGCAACAGTGATGTCAAAGCTGCTACCATGGCAAAAGTGACTACTATGTCTCACTTCCCACTGATATGGACTGATGTCTCACGTCCCACTGATTAGGACTGATGTCTCACTTCCCACTGATGTGGACTGATGTCTCACTTCCCACTGAAGTAAACTGATGTCTCACTTCCCACTGATGTGCAGTGCATAAATATAGCAGTTTTATAAGTCATTTCCTGACATAATTTATACTGTTTAAAGAGAAAATTAGGGAACCATGTTGGTTCAGTTTCTTGATAAAATGTTTGTTCTTTTTCTCCTTTAAAATCTGTATCTTAGTTGGTACTTTTTAAAGTATTAGTTTTGAAGTACTATAGTTGTTGCTTTGTCGGGTCTTAAAAATCTGAATAAATTTTTCTATTAAAAGCAACCATTATTCAAATATTTTGTTAAACATTTGCACATGTTACATACAGATAGTGAATTTCTGCACTCCATTTAGAACAAATACAATGCATTTTGTTTACGGTAATCGAATAATCTATGGAGTACATTGTTAACTCTCTGACAGCAACCTTGATGCTTACTTTACCATTTTGTTGAATTCTTCTTCATAATTGGTACCTCCTGCTTGTTTGATAGCTTGTGCAATGGCACTTCTTTTGATGCTAAAGTCAGTATGAACTTCACATGCAATAGCATCTACATTCTTCACTTCAACTATGGAGCAGACATAGACCTTGACACACGTATTCTCACTGAGCTGGAATGTAGACATCTTGCTAATGTAACTGTCACTGTGGACACCTGTATTATGCACAGTCTTTGCAATCTGTCCAGCAAGTCCTGCAAAATCAAATCCCATTCTTGGTGATAATTGGTTACTGGTTGCCATCAAACATTTAAAAATATATCACCCATTTTCTAACACCCATTTTAATTATACATGTATTTGACTAAGATATATATCACCCATTTTCTAACACTCATTTTAATTATACATGTATTTGACTAAGATTTTTTGAGTCTTCAATAATTTATTTATTTTAGGTCATATGAAGCCACACCATGCAGTTATATTTTAATTAATCATGTTAAAGATGATTAAAAGTGGAAAAGAATAACTAGAATAACTGCAAATCCACACTTTTCCTGAAACTGGAAAATTAAATTTAGTTCAGCAATACAGTGAATGCTTAATTTATGGTCAGAAACTGGTTGAGCACTATAAATTTGCAATATTAAATCAAACTCAAAAGCAATATTACCAAGAATACCGAATGTTGAGATATTTGTGACACTTATTGCAATTGGGTTAAATCTGATCTACCTGACTGTAAAATGATTTATCTGCATATATATAGATAGCTCCTATCCATCTGTGAACAGCATCGACCCAGATCTACTGTTGTTTTAAACAATTTTGTTGAATCTCTTTATTCAAACTGATTAAAGGAAAGAAAGAACCTGATTCCAGATCAGCCAGTACATTGTACAACAACAGGTCCTGGTCTATTTGGTTTGCATAAATATAGGTGTTCATTATACATTCCTAAATATTTCTGTATTTCTGCTCTGATGAATTAGAGAGAAGTGGTTGCAATTCTAAATATATACCAGAACTAGTGCTTTTGGTTTTCTTGTCTTGACTCGTATCATTCTGCTTCCATCTGCCATAAGCATCTTTGATCTCCTGCAAAATATCTTTGTTGATATCCACAAAGTGAATTTCCTTCACTTGAGTTGAAGAAACCTTACTATCATAATCCATGACACCTTTAATGTACATTTCTGCACACACTCTCTTTGGTACACCATAGATGCCTGAAACATATAATCAGAAAAGAAGATAAAGTAAAAACATGTTTTGTGGCTTGTCTCTGGCTTTTCTTATTCTATAACATCTCTCTTCCCATTCACCCCATGTAACAACCCATTATTGTAGCTTCTTATCAAGAAATGGAACACAATCCTAAGATCATAATGCACATAGTAAATTAAATATCTAATGCCAAAAATTAAATTCTCATCAGAGGGTTGAAATATATACCATGATCTATCTAAAGAAAGATGGGTGTCCTATACCATGCCTTCCCTTCAGCCTCTTCTAACCCATCCCTATCCCACAAAAGAGACAACATATAAGTCTGTATCCAGTTCACCGAAACACCTTTCAAAATCTGTGTTGTTTTCTATTTATTCAATGTTCATCAAAACACCTTCCAAATCTGTTGTTTTCTATGTATTCAATGTTCACCAAAACACCTTCCAAATATCTGTGTTGTTTTCTATGTATTCAATGTTAACCAAAAAACCTTTCAAAATCTGTGTTGTTTTCTATGTATTCAATGTTAACCAAAAAACCTTTCAAAATCTGTGTTGTTTTCTATGTATTCAATGTTCACCTAAACACCTTCCAAAATCTGTGTTGTTTTCTATGTATTCAATGTTAACCAAAAAACCTTTCAAAATCTGTGTTGTTTTCTATTTATTCAATGTTCACCTAAACACCTTCCAAAATCTGTGTTGTTTTCTATGCATCCAATGTTCACCTAAACACCTTCCAAAATCTGTGTTGTTTTCTATGTATTCAATGTTCACCAAAACACCTTCCAAAATCTGTGTTGTTTTATTATTTATTCAATGTTTTATGTTTATTTCATGCATGATAAATTTCAGAATTTGTTTTTAAATGTCATCATTAACATCAAGTTCATTTCATTAGTTTTATCACCAGATATTGTTTACCTTTGGTTATACAATATGGGGCATATTCTTCCCACCCAAGTGCCCCTTTTTACTCAATGTGTCCCTCTTACCATTTCTATGCATGTATGTATGTATGTATGTATGTATGTATGTATGTATGTATGTATGTATGTATGTATGTATGTATGTATGTGTGTGTGTGTGTGTGTGTGTGTGTGTGTGTGTGTGTGTGTGTGTGTATTAAATATGATCTTAAAACATGTAATCTACATGTACATGTCTATTTTTGCCAAAAGCCCAGTAATTAAAAAAAAATCAAAGATTTCATAGCTGAGAACCAACGTGTTTATGCCTAATTCCTAGATTGGAACAAAGAATGGAAACCATACATGGCAACATTCAACCGCATCTACTCAATTCACAGTAGAAATTATATCCTGGTAAAGTTATGCATGGATGTTGTTGTTAATGTTGCTGCTGTCATGGGTTTAACACCATTTCTCAGTGCAAGACTAAGGTTTATTCAGGGTAGCCAGTATAACTGGTGGAGGAATAAACCTAGAAAACTCTGGTCAGAAACACCAACCCTTCGGAAGCTACAGGTAAGCTTTCTATATTATCCACATTAGCCAAGTCCAAGACACAAAAAAATGCAGACTGAGGTGAGATGGCAGCAATCAGTATTGGCGCATGTGCTTTAGACCACTCGGTCATCTGGAGCCCCTATGCATATGTTTGGAAGCACTAAAAACATGTGAAGAAAAACTGAGTGTTGCAGGATAGAGAAATTTTTTAAAATAATAAAAAATATTATTATTATTATTATTATTATTATTATAAAATATACAGAAAGAGTTATATAATATTTACTTGGGTCAATACTATCACAGAGACATAACCTGATCTATGGCAGTAAGTCTTGATAATACTATGATGGTTTTACTTTAGCCCAATTAAACCATGAGTTTTCAAATGTAGCATTCAATATTATTCCTTTACATGTCCATTCTATATTGGTCCACCCCATGTTAGACTCAAAAGGTAACATCTTAAGAGATTGGACTGAATGGCAAATGATGGCTGGCAAGTGTTGTCTGAAATTAATCAATTTCCTCAACATATCTAGTGGCACAAATCTTGTACATATATACATTGCCCTTTCACATAGCTACTATCAGAGATAGATAGATAGATAGATAGATAGATAGATAGATAGATAGATAGATAGATAGATAGATAGATAGATAGATAGATAGATACTGTACAAAGCCTATAGAGTCTTTAGTAGGCCATAATATAAAGCTGTCTAAAATTACAATTATTATTTCTGCATTCTATTTTTAAAAAAATATAACAAACAATTTGTCTCCTGTTGTACCATGGGTCTCATAACTTAATCCATAGCTATGTAAAAAGTTACTGAAACCACAATGAATTCACATGTAAGACATGGGCAAAACAGTAATACTGTTGTTGGGTATGGTCATATGTGTGATTGATGGACTGAAGAATATCTTTACACAACATAATATGGTGTCTGTTGTTGATTTGGTGTATGTTGTACAGGGAAGCAAATAATCAAAGTGAAGGGATTCATATATCTTATTATGTGTATAATTAAACAATGCTGGGCATTATTAAAAAAAACCTAGATCCACTCTCTGTTGTTCTATTTTTTTTGTTTTACAATTTAGTATTACTGAATGGGAAATTAACAGAATAAAAAAATTGGTAATTGTGTTGAATTAAAATAATTCATCAGGTTAATTAAAATAAATTAAGTTGTTCAGGCAACAGATTATGAAACATGTACCATATTTACTCTAAACATGCAAAGTAGGTTAACAAGTATAACCTGTCCATTGACCTGTCAGTGGAATATTCATCAAGGTGTAGTACTCTCATAAAATAGGTACTCTGTCTTTAGATCTAGCTTGCATGGTCTTAACAAACTGTCTTATAGGCATCATACATTAACAAACTGTCTTATGTGCATCATACATTAACAAACTGTCTTATGAGCATCATACATTAACAAACTGTCTTATGTGCATCATACATTAACAAACTGTCTTATGTGCATCATACATTAACAAAATGTCTATGTGCATCATACATTAACAAACTGTTTCAAGTGCACCATACATAAACAAAACTGTCTCATGTGCATGATACATTAACAAACTGTCTTATGGGCATCATACATCAACAAACTGTCCTATGTACACCATACATTATCAAATTGTCTTATGAGCATCATACATTAACAAACTGTCTTATGTGCATCATACATTAACAACTGTCTCAAGTGCACCATACATAAACAAAACTGTCTCATGTGCATGATACACTAAGAAACTATCTAATGTGCATCATACATTAACAAACTGTCTTATGTGCATCATACATTAACAAACTGTCTAATGTGCATCATACATTAACAAAACTGTCTTATGTGCATCATACATTAACAAAACTGTCTCATGTGCACTATACATTAACAAACTGTCTTATGTGCATCATACATTAACAACTGTCTCAAGTGCACCATACATAAACAAAACTGTCTCATGTGCATGATACACTAAGAAACTATCTAATGTGCATCATACATTAACAAACTGTCTTATGTGCATCATACATTAACAAAACTGTCTCATGTGCACTATACATTAACAAACTGTCTTATGTGCACCATACATTAACAAACTGTCTTGTGTGCATCATACATTAACAAACTGTCTTATGTGCATCATACATTAACAAAACTGTCTCATGCACACTATACATTAACAAACTGTCTAATGTGCATCATACATTAACAAACTGTCTCATGTGCACAATGCATTAACAAACTGTATTATGTGCATCCTACATGTACGCTGTATGAACAGTCTTTCTAGGGACTTGAATTCATATTTATTCTAATGAAATATATCCCGTTAGTTTATTCTTTTCCATCAAAAAACATCTGACAAATACAGTGTGTCACATAATATACCTTTTAGTGTAAAACACATAGCTAAATCATTTTCTGAAAGGAATGTAATTTTTACAAATCAAGTACATGTCTGCAATGAAGTGAGTTTAAGTTTCAATAAAATTACATATATTTCTGATGATTTTGATTTACCTGAACTAATGGCAGGCAGAGCAATTTTTGAAAACTTCTTCGCACTGGCCTCCTCAAGGACATTTACAATGGTCAAGCACAAGGCTTCTTCACATTCTGCTTTTACTTTGTATTCTGACCACATGGGTCCCACTGCATGGATAACCCCCTTATATGGCGTGTTACCAGCTGAGGATGTAAAGTTCTTTGTCACCTCCAACTTAATTTTTTTTTTAATATATTCGCGACATTCTATTTCTAAGGAACTTTTGTCACCACCTGCAGCCTTGGAAATGTGGAATGCCACACCACCACCATGCCAAAGACGATCATTAGCGGCATTGACAATGGCATCAATACCTGACATATTGACAATTGATGCCTCATACACAAAGACTTTAGTTCTACAAGACGGCGTACAAAATAGCAGTTTGTCATCATTTCTTTCATCCTCAGAAAAAGAACTATGTGGGGAATGGTCTTGTCCAGAATTTGACCTTTCTAAGTAATGGCTTACATTTTGACCTCCAGATACACCTGTTGACTGGTTTGATTCCTTTGGTTTTAAACTCTCTGAGATATCACTCCTTGCTGCTGATTTCAAATGAGGTATATTGTTGCCATCATTCTCTTTGATCTCTGATCCCTTACTGGAATTATTATCTTTACCTTGGGAACCATCAACATGACTTGAATTTTTAATGTCTGATTTCTGTGACTTGTCAGACCCAGACTGACTGGATGCTATTTTCACATTCTCCATTTTTGTTTCCAAATGAGATGAAACTTTGTTATCATTTTCTTTTATCTCTGCTTCCTTACTCTTTGTAATAACTATACTTTTGGAACCAGCAATTTGACTTGAATTCTTGCTTTCTGATTTCTGTGACTTGTCTGATCCAGCCTGACTTGATGTAACAAGTCTTTTAATGTCCTCCACTTTCATTTTCACATCCACAAAATCCTCAAATTTGCAAGTTATCTGTAATGTTTTAACGCTCTTATCAGGTTTTAAATCAACTAATGGACCTTTAAGTTTTTCTACCTTTGTATAAATCTCAGCTGATAATAATTTGGAGCCCAGATCGCCCCAAAACACCCAAACAACACAACCTTTTGTGATATCCAGTATGGGATTTTCTTTTGCTGTCTTAATTCTATCATTAATACTATTTCCTTTATTTTTCTTCTTATTTTCTAACCAAGATTTCAACAAGTTCTCTACCAACTCCAACAGCTCTTCCGAATTTGCAGTTATCTTGAATTCATTCTTTGATTGGTTAGCTTTCACCTTAACATTGTATGACTCCTTCACCAACTTCACTGCTTCATCAAAAAGTTTACATAGAATCAAATCTTCACAAAATGATTGTTCAAGAGCTGTTTCAAATGACATCTGAAATGAAAACCGAAAAGTCAAAGAAAAGGAAACCTTCAATTATTTTACATAAAATACTGAAATACATCTATCAACACACTTTATCATTTGTATATTTGTTCAGTTGGGCATGACAGTATTAGAAATTTTGCTACAAAATGTTTGCAATCATGCAGATATTCCTAGACCGTTTGGGAGAGATTTTAAATTTACTAAGGTAGAAAGCTCCTACTAAAAGAATCTCATGTCTTTATGACTGATGGAGCTTTGAAAGGATAAAGCACTAGTTATACTGCGGTATCCCATATGTTATACTGTGGTATTTCCCTTATTATACTGTGGTATTTCCCTTATTATTTTGTGGTATTTCCTATGTTATACTGTGGTATCCCATATGTTATACTGTGGTATTTCCCTTGTTATTTTGTGGTATTCCCTATGTTATACTGTGGTATTCCCTATGTTATACTGTGGTATCCCATATGTTATACTGTAGTATTTCCCTTGTTACACTGTGGTATTCCCTATGTTATACTGTATTATTCCCTATGTTATACTGTAATATCCCCTATCTTATACTGTAATATTTCCCTTGTTATACTGTGGTATTCCCCATTTTATACTGTGGTATTCCCTATGTTATATTGTGGTATCCAATGTGTTATACTATGGTATCCCATATGTTATTCTATAGTATTTCCTTTGTTATACTGTGATATTCCCTATGTTATACTGTGATATTCCCTATGTTATACTATGGTATCCCCAATCTTATACTGTGGAATCCCATATGTTACACTGTGGTATTCCCTATCTTATACTGTGGTATCCCATATGTTATACTGTGGTATTCCCTATCTTATACTGTGGTATTCCCTATCTTATACTGTAGTATCCCATATGTTATACTGTGATATTTCCTTTGTTATTTTGTGGTATTCCCTATGTTATACTGTGGTATCCCATATGTTATACTGTGATATTTCCCTTGTTATTTTGTGGTATTCCCTATGTTATACTGTGGTATTCCCTATGTTATACTGTGGTATCCCATATGTTATACTGTGGTATTTCCCTTGTTATTTTGTGGTATTCCCTATGTTATACTGTGGTATTCCCTATCTTATACTGTGGTATCCCATATGTTATACCGTGGTATTCCATATGTTATACTGTCGTATCCCATATGTTATACTGTGGTATAACATATGTTATATTGTGGTATCCCACATGTTAATCAGGCTATAATCCAAAAGGCTATGCCAGACTTGAATGTATTTTACAAGTGTAGCAGCAATCTTGATCACTTAACTGTGAGAATCTTCAATAATCAGCCCAGATGAGGCTGTGAATCAAACTTGTCAAGTTCTTGATAACAGATCTCACAGTAATGAAACAAGATCAGATGCAATACTAGCTCAACATAATTAAAACCATTCCTCATACTGATTATTCAGCAACTCAAAGATCTCAATGGAATAAGCTTAATCAGCAAATCTGAGAATACATGTTACAGATGAAACCTACTGAGCAGTAACAATCCAAGTCAATCAGATGCATTAATCTGTGTGGATATTATTCATGATTGAACTTATCTTAGATCTTGATCAATGGGGTTAAAATTCCAACCAATGAGATGCAGAGCCACCTCCTTTGTATGTATATATGTATTTCAATAGCAGCAAGTTTGCTTCATTAAAATAAATATATATCACATATTTGAACTCTTCTGAAATATCAATATAAACTCATCCAAGTTTGATCAAACTGGATCAGAAATATGGCCATAAGCAAGGAAACATTACCAGTCAATAGATATGGCCTCTAGAGAGGAAACAATACCAGTCAATAGATATGGCCTTTAGAGAGGAAACAATACCAGGCAATATATATGGTCTCTAGAAAGGAAACAATACCAGTCAACAGATATGGCTTCTAGAGAGGAAACAATACCAGTCAATAGATATATTCTCTAGAGAGGAAACATTACCAGTCAATAGATATGGCCTCTAGAGAGGAAACAATACCAGTCAATATATATATTCTCTAGAGAGGAAACATTACCAGCCAATAGATATGGCCTCTAGAGAGGAAACAATACCAGTCAACAGATATGGCCTCTAGAGAGGAAACAATACCAGTCAATAGATATATTCTCTAGAGAGGAAACATTACCAGTCAATAGATATGGCCTCTAGAGAGGAAACAATACCAGTCAATAGATATATTCTCTAGGGAGAAAACATTACCAGCCAATAGATATGGCCTCTAGAGAGGAAACAATACCAGTCAACAGATATGGCCTCTAGAGAGGAAACAATACCAGGCAATATATATGGCCTCTAGAGAGGAAACTTTACCAATCAACATATATGGCCTCTATAGAGGAAACATTACCATCCAATCAGATGCAAAATCACCTTATTGATAAGCATGGATGTTATCCGTATTAAAGCACATTTATATTATTGATGATATCGATTTTTATTCCAAGTGTGATCAGAACTGTATTCAAAATTCTTTCTGCCAGATAGGTACTATATAGCTGTTGACAGAAGCATGATGGATGACACATGATACAAGCTTAATTGCACATGCCTAGGTGAGTTAATAAAGTGAATTGTTGAGAGAGAGAGAGAGAGAGAGAGAGAGAGAGAGAGAGAGAGAGATTCACCATATCATTTTAGCAAGCATAAGAATGTTGTGCTAACAATCTTTAAATTTGTGATTTACTGTACCTTGTTCTTTTCGAAGTTTTCAGAAGGTCATTTGGGGATTTTAAGACTTGAATTTCATCTTCGTCTAACAATAACCACAATAAATTTAAAATATCTCAACTTTGGACTACAATAGAACAGAGCTGAAAAAAATAGAATAGATCATTACTGAATAGAATACATTTTAGTAAGTACAAGTGCACAAACTCATGTTAGCTTTTCAAAAGACTGTTAGCTTCAATATAAAAGCAGGAGACTAAAAATATGTATTAAATAGTATCTTTAGAAGTTCATTACATTTAGTGTGGTATGAAAAAAAATTGACTCTACAGCATAGGCAAAACAGCATCATATATACAGATTCACACCAACCATATCACATGAAACCATGACTTTTAAACTACGAAGTTTCCGTCATGGACTACATGACTAATTAAGTGTGTTCAACAGAATGCGTAACAGCTTCTGTTGAAAATACATCAGGTTTGGAAACAGGTACAGTTTGTTGGATACGTAGCCATGTTTTTACAGTTTAAAACACTTTGTTTGATTGGAAGATGTGTTTTTTTTACAGTTCAAAACAATTTGTTTGATTTGATTGTTTTGTATTGTTGTTTTTTTTTTACAGTTTAAAACACTTTGTTTTGATTGGATGGTTTTGTGTTGTTTTTTTTTTTTTGTTTTTTTTACAGTTTAAAACACTTTGTTTTGATTGGATGGTTTTTGTGGGTTTTTTTTTAAATTTACCAACACTATGTATGAGGTTCTTCCATTTTAGCTTAAGCCTCTTTCGTTTTTGCAGATGCTCAAAAGGCTTGTAAGAAAAATAAAAGAAGATAAAAACAGCATATATATGTTACTTTTCTATTCTGTATAAGAAATATCGTGAGTAAACAAGTACATGTTTGTCTTATTCTTCCATGTTCCGGGAACCTGATTAATATTTATTCCTCTCCTGAGACCCTAGTTCATTTTCAATCCCCCTTGTCTGCACACATTTGTACTAAGCTTTATCTTTGATCTAGGACAGGGGTCTTAAACACGGGGCCCGTGTGCCGTAAAAAGCCCGCCAAGACGTATCCTGTGACATGCAAAATGATTAGCGTCATAAGGTGTCATGTGAGATAACAAAGTAAGTGTGGCCCTTTGGCCTTCGAAAGAATCATCATGCGGCCCTCAGGGTGGTTAGAGTTTGAGACCCCTGATCAAGGACAATAATATTTATATATTTTCTGTGTTCCAGTGAAATAGCATTATGATGTCCTTCATGAATAATAATGAGCTTCTACAACACTTCTTACTAAGCTCGCGTGCATTCGTTCAATATATCACATATTATTTGAAATGGTACTAATCCATGTGTGACCATCTGACAGTTAAACTAATGGAGGAGATAAGTTATTTACCAATGCAATCTTGACCAGACTTTACAATCAACAGAACAGTGATCATTATTTTAATTATTGTGGCAAGTATAAATTAACGAATCGCAATCCATGTCCTATAGATTACATCCAATCTCTAATCTGGTTATATCCAGTTATATCATATGGATACATTTAAAAATCACTATCCACCCTACACCCGGAAGGAAGATGTACATGCCTATTAACAAAATGAAAACCATTGCTGTATAGTATGGTTTAGTCCCGATCTTTGAAAAGTTTATGGACCCACTAAACTGTGGCATTTACGAATTGAAAGCTTTTGTTTTTTAGAGGTGAAATGAACTTTGATTGAAATAAATTAAAGGCAAGAGTTACTCAAATGAACTGATATTTTACCGGACGAATGGAAATTCCACATATTCAAAATATGACCATATCTTTTTCACCTGTATTTTGTGCCCTGGTAAGTCATCTTATTAATAATCTCCCCTGACAACAAGCCTACTGTATCATCGATGTTTTAATTCTGTGCTTGAAGAGAACAATATAACGTCAGCAAGTACAACAGTAACATTACACAAGCTCGTGTTAATTTTTTCAAGAAACAAAGCTTGAAAATATTGAAAATTAAAATACGAGACTAAGATTATGTATGTGACGTCATCAGATGATCACTATCTGGTCTCACATGGATATTACGTCATATATTTGGAAAATTTGTTTCGAAGTATTTCAACTGTATTATAGCATCGGCCTTTTGCAAGCGTATAAATATGTAAGATTAACTAATATCAATGTGAACTTGTGGCTGTGACATACGCAATATCTTAAAGTCACACAGTGCTTAATTGAGAATCCAATCATTACGAATCATTCTCAAAACTAACGGTGCGTGCACCACGATTTTCGAATCTTGTGTTAATTACTACACATAAGCAATTGATAATCTGGATAAGAAAATAAGAGAAGTAGAAATGGAAAATACAAAGATATACAGTAAAAAGGAAGAAAGAAGGAAAAGCAAAGGTCGGAATAGTATTATATTATTAAGGCAATAAATGTGGACATGTAAATTAGGGATTTTGTTCACTAGTTTTAAAGACATGACCAGCAACTTTGAAACTCTTGGATGTTTGATTCACAGAGTTACTTGGAAATATTTAACACACTGCAGGACTATTGACAATGAAATTAAAAAAATTCCCCACCCACCATCCCAACCTTTCCACAGGGGCTCGTTACAAAGCAAATAGTGTAAGACCCTGATGGCGCTTGTACTTTTTACCTCTTTGAAACGTCACACGCAGTGACATCAGTTTCTAAAAATAGCTTTTCGGACAAGGCTAACCAGCGTAATGACTACCAGTAATACTTTCCGTATTATTGTTCTTAATGAAAACGATGTACAGGCGCTTAATTTATTCATCCGAATATAGATGAGCATTCTAATATTCAGTTACAGCGATGGTTAGAATGTCGAGGCCTGACCCAGAACAAGAAAAGAAGCATACTGCTTAAAAGGTGAGTAAAAACAAATAATATACATGTCGGAACCTAGTGTATTTTTTGTTTTGCTGACTACGATCGTTATAGTTTCTTGTGTCGTGCATTTTGTATCTTGTATTTTAATACTCTTTTGTATGCAAAGTCTTATAAATAACAGAAATGTCGATTTTCTCCTGTCTGCGGTATTTTATATATATATACATTAATCATCCAAACCAGAAGTGACTTTGACATGTGTTTGATTTATAACTGTACATTCTTGTATGGTTATGTACCGTTTGAAACAACAAGGCACCCCATTACACCCACCAATACTGTAAGAATGAAATTTACGAGTGCAATTTATTATTGTTGTTATTATTATTCCAGTGCTTATATTATCCTTTCAGTATTGATATTATTTTAATCTCAAATGATCCAGTAATGTTGTCGTAATTGAGTGGAAATATAAGTAATAAACGTTGCCGTTATCTGGTGTTTTTTTTTCTCCTATTGTTATTCCTCAACTGATTATTATTATCGGAAATAATCCCGGTAATTTTGTCATAATTTGTCTAAATATAAGTAATAAAAGTTGCTGTTATCTGGTGGGTTTTTTCCTATTTTTATTCCTCTACTCATTATTATTATTGGAAATAATCCCGGTAATTTTGACATAATTGCATGGGTATGTAAGTGATTAAAGTTACTGTTATATGTTACTAATTGTTTTTGCTATTGTTATTCTTCTAATTATTAATTGTATTATTGTTCTTGCCAGACTCCAAGACTATCAAGGCAGGGAAAGGCAGGGATATCAGTTTCATCACCAATACATATGCCCTGAATACTTCGAGATAAAAAGTCCAAGGGAACTGCCCCGAATTAAATTATCTCAATGAAATGTTGTTATATGTGATTGATGTTTTAAACATGTAAAGAAAGAGGAATGTACATGCAAGATAGTTACTATTTATATTTTGCTTTGTGTATCAATTTATACTCTGCTTAGTGAATGTTTCGTAATGCATATAGATATAAAATGTTTTATTTAAATATGGCTCTTACTTCAATCTACAAAACATGGCATATATATTCAAGATATTTAATTTATTCAAGAAATATATCAATGTAGGTTGTTTTGGTAATATGCATTAGTGATTCCATTACCTTTTTTCCGAGTCTCATGTCTAATATGGTAACAAAGTTTTTAAAAAATTAGAAAATTTATGTTTATTTTCATGTCATATATTTATGCTATGTGCATAACAGATTTTCTTAATTAAAAAAGTTTATAATTTTTGTCTGGCATTATAATTGTCTGATTGTACTGATAGAAACAGTAATACAAAAACAGCTGTTTCTAACGATGATAGCTAGTCTTAAAATGATAAAATCACGTTGGTCTTTCTCTCTCATTGTCAGGCTTTGGAAAACCGTTTCCAAATTAAATGAACCAAACACCATCTTTCTGGTATTTCGAATCACTTGTACATGAGCGATAGCAACAATGCTTAGTAGTCACCATATTGAAAAATATTTACTTTTCCAAAAGAATATATAGTTTGATTATAACTTTCAAAATGCTGCCAGCATCAGTGTTACTTTGCGTCGCTAGCGGCTTTGTCCGACAACAATATGGCCGCAGCCGGGGGCAATGACATCATGTTTTTTTTTAGCACAAAGTTGAATTAAGTAAAAGCGCCATTCATGGACGGATACTCCTAATTTGCTTTGTAACGAGCCCCTGTGAACCTTTCTGTTTTTTCGATAGCGATTGTTTACTTTGGCCCTGTATAAGTCGGACCATTTTTACCGGTCACCGCACGCGTCCACTCTCTGCGCATGTCAGATAGTCCGGTCGCGATGTGTATGTATTTCATTATATATGTTTTTTCGACCGGTCCAGCCACAGGGGCTCGTTACAAAGCAAATTAGGAATATCCGTATATTATTACTGGTCAGACCCTAATTCATGAACGGATACTCCTAATTTGCTTTGTAACGAGCCCCTGTGGTCCAGCTGTTTGTGGTTGTTAATGCTGATTAAAACAATTACTATTTTGTGGCGTTATATTACGTTGTTTGTCTGAAAAGTTATGTAAATGAGACGATACTTAATCGCCTCTTTGAAGTCAAAGATGGTAAGAAATCCACCGCGGTCCCATTAATTACGTTATTTATCAAAATATTTTATATTTTCCTAATTTTCCTTCTAAGTTTTGTTTCCATCCATCAAAAACAGACCCTAGATTGTAACTGCTTATTTGACTAAGTATTTACTTTAAATAAACTTTGTTATTTTTATTGGAATTAATCTTTGGCTTTTATTTTCAGTAAACACTATCTTCACTTTATCACACGAGCTATCTGTCTTTTTCTTCTCTTTGTCGTTCTACGTTTAGACCTTTATGTCTTTACTTCTATCCCTCCAGTATCAAAAGTATCACCGAATATCCTTTTCATAGAAACGAACCTGGGTTAGAGAAACTAAAAATACGTGGAGATTATCGTCCACTACATTTACGTGCATCAGCACTACTACTCAGCCCATCCCTTTCCATTAGTTATGAAAAATTCTTACTGAGGTGTAAAATAAAATAAAAAGTAGAATCCCTAATTAAGTTTTCTAAGTAATTCCCCCTTTATACCACAATCCATTAGAGCTGACCGAGAAGTTGCGAATAGACTCGGGGTCAGTTATTTTCTCTGTATAGTCTCTACATTTGTTTCTTAGTACTGAGCTTTACATTGTATCCCAATCATAATAAATGATATATTGATCTAAGCTACCTTAAAAAAAAAGAATTCGCGGTCAGATTCGTCTTATAGATCATCGGACATTTATTTGCAGGACTGTAAATAACGCAGCTTGCAAAGGGTTACAGACTTTACTACTGAATCATCATAATTGATTAATTGTTCACTGTGCACTTTCGCCAAAATACACAGAGTCAGACACTCAGACCATAATGATATTTTTTTAAAAATTTACCTTTAAATCAATACATCAGTACCAATAATGCCTCGGTCTAACTATTGTATCACCACACACACACACACACACACACACAAATTGTACGCCTGAATTGTGACAAAACTCGACTTTTCCCATGGCTCATGAATAGTCAAAGCAGACCTTAAAGGGGACAAAAACCCGGACCTACATAATTTTATTGTAAATAGAAGAATATTTAGTAGTTTGTGTATTTAATCTATCCCAACTATTTGTTTATTTGCATCTTATGTATTTGCACTTAAATTTTAAAAAAGAATACTGTCCTGTTTTGCGAGATCACAGGGAAAGACCCTGCCGCGAATTTGTTAGCTCCCTTCCAAATACACAGGATGTGACGTCATTTGAGACGATTAACATATACAAGTCATATTCAATTTGTGCAGCGAAGTGTCAAGTAGAAACAAGATAGTCCAACGCACAGCTCTAAACTGTGTGAATCAAATATACAAGTTAAGTGTCTCTAAATGTGCCTAACGAATTAATCTTTTGGAAGAATAAAAAAAAAATTGGAACATATAGAATACTTTCTTCTTCTTCTATTACGCCGCTGGACAGCTCCCGCACTGCACAAAGAACCCATATGAAAGGGTACCTTAAACAATTTCGGAAAATCTTTAAAAGTACTAATAAATAAATAAATAAATAAATAAATAAATAAATAAATAAATAAATAAACTCGAGCTTGGAGAAATACAATTTATATATTTTTTTAAAAATGTATGGACATCCACTCGAGCATAGTCGAATTCAATATGAAATAAATAGACAATGCGAAGAACGACGGAAAAAATACAAGTTATAAAACAATCAGTTTCTTTCCCTCCCCCCACCCTAAACAAAGATAGTACACCGTACTTCGTTCAAAACTAAAAGTAAAAAAATGTATATAATTTTTTTTTAAATATATATCAAATGCCTATAGCACCAACATAAATAGCGTACAGGTTATCTCTTGCCAAGGTCGACAAAATGAACTGGGGAATGAATTTTGAGATTATATGAATAAAACCTACTCGGATGATCAACCCAAGAAACACTAAAGATACAATACCCCTCAAAGTTTAACTACAAAACGGAAATTTTAGAAAGAGGAGAAAAAATATATATTTAAAAAATCCCACCAAACTACATATCGGCAGGAACACAACAACGAAAACTTTGTTCCTTTGTTTAAGAAAATGGGGGCTGGGATCTGTATGGTGCCTACCACCTCACCCCCAAAAAAGATGTGTGAATAATATAAGTTCCAGAAAGAAGATTAGTTTTTTCACATTCCCAAAAGACCCTACAAGGAGAGCTGTATGGGCGATCAAATTAAAGAGAGAAGGCTTTATGGTAACTCAACACACCAGTTTGTGCCAGAGACATTTCGAGTTTGAATGTATCTCTAAAGACCCAAGAGCAGCGCCATTTTTGTCAAAATCTGACGAGTCCTGTTCTTCTTTGTCCCACGAATCTATCATGTAAGGTTGGATGTTAATGGTATATTCTACTTCGGTACTGTTGTTGTTGTTGTTGTTGCAGGGTTTAACGTCATTTTTTTCCAGCACACGATAGGCTATAAATGGCGATTAGTATTAATGATGGAGGAAGAACCCGGGAAAAAAACCCGGAAAACACACCGACCCACGAGATGCTACTGACACGCTTTCTCACATACCCCATAGGCCGAATCTGAGACTCGAACCCGCGTAGACAGAGGTGAGATGGCAGTGATCCGTAACGGAGAGCGCTTTAGACCACTGGGCCACTTGGACTCTTTGGCTGATTCTCCAAATTTCTGATTCGGACTATGTGAAATATTATTCAGTTTTGTAAATTTGTGAAACTATCGAACGTCAAATTTCATCTAAGGCATATTGATTGGGGCCCGGGATGGGGGTGGACAATAGCAATCGGCGCAAGGATTTATTTTTATTTTAAATTATTTCATCGGTCTATAATGAAAACGGGTGTGTATTGGCGTACTGACAAACTTGTCTTAATACACTAGGCAATACACATGTCTTATTCGTCCAGATACAGACAGATTCTTATCATACGAAAAGTTTGTTTGCCTCAACGACCCATTGATCACTATATAATGGATTAGTCACAAATATCGATTCAAAAACGAGTCAACACTTTTTAGATTTAAATTTATTTTTTATTTACTTTAACAGTAATAAATTACGTCTGACTAGTTAAGCCTCGCAGAAACATTGTTTGAGTAATACACTACTCCGTTAAAAAAAGGTTAGGGTATGTTAGTTATTTCAAATACAGCAAAATGACATATTCATAATAATTGCAAATAATAGTGCATGATGTTATTATCATGTTTTGCATTGGCTAGGGCGAATGCAGGAATATGTTTAGTATCGTTATGTATTGGAGGAGGAAGTGAAGCAAACATAGCTATAGAAGAATATTCTGTGAGACGGAACCCCTGGTGGGTCTGGATAGCCGCGCTTTAAGAGTTTTGAGGGCATACTTTTAACCATTGGAATGTAAAGGCATTTTACTCTTAGCAACATTGGAATTGTATCATTTTTTTTTAATTTGGGGAAGTCAGGGTGGCATTTCAATTGCGTTTCTAAACTATGGATCCACTTCTTATTCAGGAACATGCGAGTTCTTTACTTGCACAAAGGACGTGATTTTAACTGAATTTAATTTCTTCCATTATTATAATATATATAACCAGTTAGGAATTTGTAACAGTCAGATTTTGTTTTGTCTTCCATACCTTCTGTGTGTTTATAAAAATCCAGTTTAACCCACTGCTTGCTCGTATATGTAAAATAGTCTTCACGCATTCTCTTGCGTGTTGTAATGCAAGTCTAAAGGACGCAGAATCCACAGACACTCAATGATAAGTTTTGATTTTGATGGTTCAACGGTACTTATATCACATTTTTAGCTGTATCGTGTCATGGAAATAGGAGCTAATGGTTTTTTTTCCCCAACATGTATCACTTTCTTTCGAGTCTGACGCTCCACCGAACTTCTTTGCCTACTGCGTAATGATTAAAGTGCCAAACTCGCAACTGAAAAGGTGCGGGTCCGAATATTGCCATTGAATCAGTCTGGATTGCCTACAAGGCTGATGCAAGGGTATTTGGCGTCTTTCGGCGCACATTCCACCTTTCGCCCCACGCCACATAGCCCCGGGCATCGCTTTTTATAAACTGTTCATTATTATTAATTAATTATTATCAATACACGTTCAACTTGATAATTTTATAATTTCATTATTTAGTCTATATATTTAATGATAATAAACTAATAACTTGATAGTGTATCTCGTTTTTGGCGAACTCCAAAATTGGCGCCCTTTGCGGCCGCTGCATCGCCTAGAGTTACCCCGGTCCTGTTTGGCTATCGTGGTGTGCTATTGGTTTTCCATTTGGGCACTGCACATTATCACATTAGCCCTCAGCATGAAATAAGCTACACGTGTCGCTCTGCCCTTAACTGCCTAACCAGACCAATTTGGCATTTTCTGCTCAGTGTGCTGAAAAATGATACAGATTACGTCACGGGAAAACTACGGAAATAGAAAACCGTAACACGAACGTTTTTCAGCTGGACTACTGTGCAACGGCAGGTGTAACATACGAGCTTAATATTATCATCTTCATGGACCCTAATTTTAAAAAAATATACGGCTCTAAAATGGCTTGGAGGAAGAAAAAACATTACTCACACTGTCATGTCATTGCCATGGCTATGTGCAAGGACCCCTGTTTCCACCATTAAATTCCACAAATATGTCTGATCCATACATGATACATGCCCCCACCCTCCACCTAAGTTACTACAAAATTAGCAGGTATGAAACTAGTCCGAGTTTCCTCTGACCCTTGCCACCCCATTTTTGATATTTGGACATTTATGTACACCCCCAACATAAATGTCAAAATATCAAAAATGGGGTGGCAAGGGTCAGAGGAAACTAGTATGAAACATGCAAATGAATCATGTTGCACGAAAACAGTAAATATTCGGCTTATTTTCAAACTAAACCGAATTTCCATTCAATATGTTTGCTTGGTCTACCTTGAGCAGATATATATCCATATCCTCACCAGGAAGAATATTGAGAGAACCAAGAAAATTTACACAGTACACTGCCTTTAGTGTTAAAATTGTGTCTAACGACTTCCCTAATGATATGCCGTGCCATATCACAGCATTACTGTGAGCATGTCCAACAACTTGCTAAAATATTTATCAACGTGAGCGGTTTTTTGTGGTTTTAAATCATTCATACCTGCGTAAACTGTAAACCCTACTTTTTCGAGGAACGATCCGAACGTCGTAACGGTGGAGCAAACACATGCAATGGTGAAATCCTCGGTGCAAATGCCAAGTCTATATGTGGCGATTGCGATATTTACCTGTGACAATCGATCGATACCATATTTGATTTACCTATTTACCTATGACAAATGACGTTACCGATAAGCTTACCTGTTGATATGAAGAACTTAACCGTAATCAACATACATTTAGCATTTTCTTGTACAGTTTCGGTGCATTTATTTGTTGATAATTGTTTTTGATATTTTACTTCAAACAAAACTAATAATTGTTAGGTTTTATTTTTCGATGCCATGCTAGTATTGGAGAGAGAGAGAGAGAGAGAGAGAGAGAGAGAGAGAGAGAGAGAGAGCAACCTTCTAGGTTTTGTAATTATTATTTTTTTTTTACTTGAGCGGCATTTTAAATTATTCGGTAAAGGACATGAAGAATTATTTGTAATGTGATCAGATAAGTATTGTAGGAGAAACATAATAAAAAAAAAAAGAAAAACAAATTTATTCTCCAGCACATACATTATATATCATGCCACGTTAGTAGAATGGCAGAAAATGAAGAAATGCAGAACATGCTACGTATACCTGTGCTACCCAGAAGAAGCATGACTACTCCACTAACAGGTGAAATTCTCCAAAGTTTAGTCTAGCACAAGATGATACCTTAGTTAGTACACACGTGCTAGAAGAAGCATGACTACTCTACTAACAGGTGAGATTCGCCTATTTTTAGTCTAGCACAACAGGATACCGTAGTTGTGCACATGCTAGAAGATCCCGACTGGGTCCTTCATTTGATTATGGTCTCGATCCAAGTTTTTTTTCCCCAGGCGAGTCGAGCGAAAGTTGCAAATAATGCCTGGTTACGAGGTTGTGCTGCCATAAACGGGTGTGGTTACTGTCTGTGCATCTACGATTGGCCTAATGGGTTTGAAGTCTCTCATCTGCGGTGGTTATATCCCGCACACAGAACTGGATAAAATTGTCTGGACATACCGTCCAAATGGCTATGGCGATATTATAATCGAATGAATTTCGTGTGCCGAGATTTTCACGAGGCTTACCTGTTCATGTGCGGGTTTAGTCTGCGTAGATTTTATAACGCCTTTTGACCAAGCGGTTTGTCCTAGTCATGTTATGTCTTGCTTTCATGACATATGGGCAGACAATTCCTGTCCGTCCGTTGCGGATGTTCTCCGTACGCTTCCGATAATATTTGAGAGCGCTTTTGGGATCATAAAACTTCGTCGCCCCAGGTACATCGATTGAAGAGAGGGAGAATGATTATTTGTTGACTACTGTTACGAGTCTATACTCTTAAAATAAGTAACAGAAAAGAGTGAATACAACAAGCTTTGAAAATTTAAAAAATAATTTATTTTCCTAGAATACAAAGTGAAAAATGAGAAAAAGTAACTTACGGTTTTACGAATTAAATTTTTAAAAAAAACTAATAAGCTGTTGAAGAAAAAAAAAACTCGCACGTTCTATCAATGAAAAGTTCTAAGTAAATTTCAGTTCAAATCCCAATAAAATTGAAGATGGAAGGCGATAACGTAATATTCAGTGTTGTACTGGTTTGTCAACAGTCTCTTGTTGAATCACATAAAATACTATTCCAGTTTTGAATTCCGTATACATTCCAGTGAATATCTTTGTCCAAGAATAATATCAAAGCACTTTTGTATTTCTAGAGAATATAAACACTTGAATTAAAAACTTTGAAGAAAATAAAAATTCAGTCCACTTAACGTGTCAGATGTTAAAGCAGGACTGATAGAATTATTATCAATACACCAGTTATAGGCCCAAAACAAATTCCCGGATGGAGGTCAAAAGTTCATCCATCTGGAAAAATAAGAAGTTTGTTTACCAATTGACACGTGGTTTTTTTTTTGTATCATGTAGTCCAGGTATGACATTGACTCAACTCTTATTCTAAGTAAGATAATTTAAAAAAAAGAGTTGTAGACCAGATTGTATCATGCGGGATGGAACCGTTATTAAGGTTCATGGAGAAGGCATGCAATTAACTGACTGCAAAGCTGAGGCAAAATGCAAAGGCGCACGTCTTGTATGATAGCTAACTGATGGATGGGGATGAAAATGATAATAATAAAGACTTTGTATAGCGCCTAAGTTGTTATGTTTGTGGCGGGGTACTCCCACTATTTTAATTAAACTATTATATAAGTCCCACCCAGACTCAATTTTGGTTTGAAGTTAAACTAGTAATAGATAAATGTAAAGCTCCGAGTCCCCAGTCAGCAATGCTGACGGTTAGATGGTAAAATATACAAAATGATTGAAGTTCAGTGAATAACAAATTATTAACAATTCAATAATCAAATGATTCAAATTCTCAACTGTACGACTTCCACTAGAACCTATTGTATCACTTGATTAGCAGTGTAAGGTCGATTTCCACCTGTCCCTGTAGTCAACTCAGCTGTAGTATTCTTCTCTCTTCTCTTCTTTCCGCTTCCTTTTCCTCTCCCTCCCCGACTTTCACCAAATTTCTTCACCTCTGCCTCGACTTTTCTATACTTCGTCTCCTCCTCCTTCACTTTCTCCTAGATACGCCTCTTACTCCTCCTCCATCTTCTCTCCACCGACATGACTTCCGTCAACTTCGACCGTTCCAGCTAGTATCACATCTGTCTCCAACTCGTGAAGACTCGGGACTCAATCGAACAAGAAGCTAACTGATGGATGGGGATGATAATGATAATAGTGAGGACTTTGTATCGCGCCTAATCTTTAAAAGCTCTAAGCACTTTACAACAGTTATAATGATATGACTACAAAAAAAAAACACAAAACAAGCAAAACAAACACCATGAAATTAGAAAACATAAAAAATGTAGAAAATATTTAAGCTAGGAAACAGTATTAGGTCTTAAAGTTTGTTCTTGCAGTCGAAAAAGGTGAGTTTTAAGAGCACTCTTGAAGGGGATCACTGTCTTTGTGGCTAATTTCAATTGGCGATGCGTTCCACGTTGCCGTGTCCTAGAATGCAAAAGAACGTTGTCCATATGACTTCGTTTTCAGTGGGAATAAGGAGTATACGATTATCAGAAGAGTAAGTATCTTGCTGGTGTTTGTTATGTAGTTTTTTCTTTGCCCTCTCTTCTCACCCTAAGCACAGCTCATCATCAGATAACGGCTAGTAAATTTCTTCGGTCACGCATTCATTCCCATCGAGATACCAATACGTCCTTGTTTGGTAACAAAAACGTCATAATACAGCAGGGTATCATTAATTTCTTATACATACCTCAATAAGTTATGTCACATCAATACATATTCCTAATCATGTTATACTAAACAATATCAGAGGCATTTCGTTACCTTAAATCTCACACAAAGTACACAAACATTAAAAAAATCCATGTTCTGATATATGCGTACATCATAGTAACTAATCTAACATACTTCACCCATTTTCCAAATTCATAATTCAAGCATGTGTATACTCTAACATAACGCTTTAATAAATGCACTTGTGTGCTACGAGTTAACCTAACAGCGAATTATAAATTTAAATCGGACCAGAATCGACATAACTCCGTCTCGCATATAATAATTCTAAACTTAGGCTCAAGCCCATTTCTTTACGCATACACAAGAGAAACTACAAAGGTAATTCTACATAGTAAACGATGCCAGTAATTAGGTACAAAAACTACAAATAATTACAATTATGATGCCATAAAATTCTGCAAAAAAAATTAGCAACTAACTTACTGGCCTTTTCTAAGTTTCTTCTTTCCTTAGAATCTGGCTCTATATTTTGCCACCAAATTACGAGTGGCTTTCTCGGAGTAACCTTACTGCAAAAGCAATCTTTCCTGACGAACACAATTTTATTTCTTAAGAGTTATGAAAGTTATCATTCGGCCTGCATTGTAATTACATCCTCTATCGCAATTCCGATTAGATATCGATGTGAGCCAATCCAATTAAACTTAGCGGACAATATCCCTCTCGTTGTCTGTCAACATGGCGACGGATATGAGCCTGCCTCGTTTACCTTGCGGGATTCTCTCTGATCTTAGGACTAAGCTGTAACACGTAGGTTTGATACGGGAAGCTTTTGACAAATGATGCGAGCGGTCGCCTTCGCCAACTCACGTTTCCAGTCTTTGGCAGGTCACGATAGCATTGCATAAGAATTTAAAACTAGCCTGCGACAATCTTTAGACATCAATCACATGGCCGCAGTAATATTTCCAAGACAGAAGATTATAATTTGTACATGACTTTATAGCGGGGACAATCAACAGTTCATGTCGCTCACTTTCCAAACTATATTTGTTACTGATTGATGGAGGCAAGGCGCAGGCCCACATTTCCTCCCAACTGACTAACGTCCTATGCTTCTGGATCCGAACAAAGGGAGATTGAGGTGGGCACTTTGTTATTCCGCCACCTGGCCAAACAAACATCATTTGGACCAATGGAGAGATCACTGTGTGTGAAGTATCTGAACGCTAATTGACAATGACTAGGCTAAAACGCTTAGCCGTCTTCAATAATAATCTAGCATGGTGCACACCACTGAAGATAATCCCATACCATGACCATCTGGTGACTTGATCCCATCGTGTTCGAAAAGGAAGGTGTCGACTAACGAATTGTTCAACGGTATTAGGACCGTATGTCTAAGCAAGCATGCTACCAAACTGTTGGAGGCATTGAGGATGGCTTGATTTAAGGGAGGCTGATATTAAGAGCTATCGTCCGCTATCATCGTGAAGTCCAGTAGCTAATGCGCGCCCCAACGAGATAGACTGGGATCAGTACAAATCGTGCTTTCCGATTGTGGGTTTCTAAAGATATTCCTGCTGTGAGGCCCTTAACTTTTTCTTTGCCGCTGAAGGAGGGGCCCCGAGTGACCGAGTGGTCCAAAGCGCTCTCCGTTACGGATCACTGCCATCTCACCTCTGTCTGCGTGGGTTCGAGTCTCCGATTCGACTAATGTGGGTATGTGCGAAACTTTGCCAGTAAGCTTTTAGTGGGTCGGTGGTTCTTTCCAGGGGTTTTCCTGGGTTCTGTCAAAGATCACAACTCAAATAAATATAGAGTTGATGAGACAAAAAGTGCTCTGAGAAAACGTGCCTACCAAAGTGCTTCACAAAATGTTTTCTGGTTACTGAACTATGCTTTTCACAAGAATCTACTCAAGTGGAGACATGACTAGTGATCAGGAAAAGGGCAATAACTCTTGTCGAAATTGTTATTGGAATTAAAATAATTTGCACATCTACACTTAACAAGGAATTCATGTAAATAGTGACATTGAATTATATATGAAATGCTCGTCTATGTTGATTACAAGTGTGAATGGATGGACAGATGGACAAACAGACAGATAAAATATGATTACTATAGGACTCATCTTCATCTGGGGCCTGAAAATGGCATGTACATTTCTTTCAATTAGTTGACATGAATGAATCAGAAACAGGAAGTCATCTTTACCAATTTAATCACTATTAATCAACAGATCATAGAAAAACAAAGTTATAGTAAACCCTACACCTTAAACACTTATAAAATCATCTGATGAATAGAGGATCTCAAATGGATAATGATTTAATAATGAATTTATGAAACGAGTTCAATAATGTCCAGCTTTTGTGAGCCTTAACTGGTTCAAAAAAACTTGACATTATTAAATGACTTCCATAAATATTAAATCATTACCCATTTGAGATTCTTTTTATAACATAGATTTTGTTCAGTGGAAATTATTTAGATAGAAGAACAAATATTTTCGTTCATTCTGATAGACAATGCACTTTTCATTTCTTGTGCAAAAAATATAGTCCCAAACAAAGGTGAAAGTAAAAGTAGATTGTATATTTTTACAAACTATAATGCAAAGAAAAAGATTCCATCCAAATAAACAGAACCATTTATAACAACAAATTCATTTTTCAAAACAGAATGATTATAGCGATGTGATGCCACATTGATTCGGTAAACATTAGGCCTAGAGTACATGTTTACCCTAAAATGTCACTTTCAGAACAAAACATTACACTGCAATTTTTATGTAAAATAGTGTTACTGGATGCAGAAATTCCCATATTTACTGCAATGCATCTATGACTGGATATTTGCAGTTTTTAACTGGAACAACAGACTGTACAGAAGATGCAAACAAATTTAATTTTAGAGTCGGATTTGCATCCCATATATACTGTGTAAAGATCCTGTGGTTGGATAAAGTTCTGTCAGTAAGGAGACCCATTTATGTCCAAATTCTACTGTGAACATAGGTGATTTTATTTACTTCTGTAAGTTAACATTTTAACCACATGGTGGATTCTATATCTATGTTACAGAGCTATTGCTCCCTCTCATCACCACCCATTCTATAAGCTTAATTATAAAATAAAATAAATAAAAAAATAATTAAAAAAAATTAATTAAAATAATTCTATAGGCTCTTAGTTTTACTTATTGCTGTTCTTGTCATGTAATTTTAAACCATGTTTCTCATTATGATATTCTTATATATGATATCGTTATACATAAGATAAGAAACCCCTGAGGGGGTTAACATATTCCAGATTCAGACAGAAGAGATAATTTTTCCTCAATTTCCTTTCACAAGTCGAGTTATAAAATAGCTGCCAAAAATGTTCATTCAAAACCAAACATTCCAAAAAGCAAGGTTAAAAACGTTTTCCCATGATCCCAGCCAATTAGTAAAAAAAATATGAAACTGCACATACTATAGGAAAACTATACCTACTATGTGTTAATATAACTTATAGAAAATAAATCAACATTTTGATGGGATAAAGCAAAAGAGCAAATTCCACATGTAAATAAAGTAGCTGAATTGGCCAATAGAATATGATCTACAGTAACAAACAGTGTATTTGAGTAACAGATAACAAGGTTAGAATAATACAGAATTCTAAAAAACAGTGCTCTGAGACTTTTTTCAGACAAAGGTCCAGGTGACTTGAAGAAAAAAAATCACTTGCATGACATAGATCGATAAACTTGACAAGCTAAAGTTTTTTAATAGCTATGTTTTTTTTAAGTCATTGACCTTCCATCTAATCTACCTACTCAGCATACAAGATATAAATTAGTAGGAAAATAACTTTATTTCCTTTCTCCTGAGTCAACAACATATGATCAACATATGGATGTAGACACTGTAATCAAAATGTCTTTGGAAACATTAATTCTTGACAAAACTGAATTACTTTAATGGAAACAGGTATGTGGAATCTGTAAACTACATATCATCTTTAGTAACATAAAATATTCATGACAAAACTGAATTACTGTATTGATTTGGAGAGATGGAAAGATATATGTAGAAACTGTGGGAACCACAGCTCGTAAGTAATGGTCAGGCTTTTGTGGTCAAAGAATCAGATGTTTCCTAAACAACAGTGGTTTCCATCTGCCTTGAGTAGTTACTGGAGCATGGTAACAGTGCCGATTAAGCTACCGTTTTAATGAGCAAGGCATTGTTTAGATAAAGACATATCATGTGAACTGTCATATCAAGCTTGTAATCATTGTATCCCAGTCACACTCAGTTAAGGTTAAAGGTGTCAACCTAATTTACAGTACAGTAATTTTGTGTGAAACATACATTTATGAGAACATGTACAAATATCGTATGACTTTGCTGAAAAGTGTGTAAATAACAATAGTGATAAAATACTACTACTACTATTAATAATACTAATAACAATAGCAATTTTATTCAGTGCATCATATTGTTTTAAAAAACAACTCTGAAAGGTGAACCTGTGAACAAAGGTCTGTTTTACCTTTTCACATGTTTAGCTGATATTGACAGGTTTGACTATTTGGATACTGTAACCAGTGTGTTTCATCCTTAAGTAATTTTCACCACAGGAAATAATCCTTTTTGTCAGAAGCAAAATTCTGATGCATGAGCTTTTAAGCTGTGAAAACTGGACTATCCCATTGCCCTCCACAGAAAATGGTTTCACATTTTTTGTGTGTGGACTCTGCCGTTGCCCTTTGCCCTCCACAGAAAATGGGTTCACATTTTTTGTGCGTGGACTATCCCATTGTCGTTTGCACTCCTTAGAAAATTGGGTGCACATTTTGTGTTTGTGGACTATCCCATTGCCTTTTGCACTCCTTAGAACATGGGTACACATTTTTTGGGTTTGGACTATCCCATTGCCCTTTGCATGCCACAGAAAATGGGTTCACATTTTTTGTTTGTGGACCATGCCCTTGCCCTTTGTACACATTTTTTGTGGGGGTAAAACAGCATGTGTGCAAAAGAAAAAGTAAAAGTATGGTTCACCTCAACAAGCTAACAGCAGATCAATCTGACTGATAGATAACAAATATGCACACAAGCTTTATTTAATAATAAATGGTAGTGACTGTCATAGAATGACATCCACACAATGTGCACTGCCTTCTTCAATAAAAAATAAATGTACAAAATACATGCATATGAAAATAATCAATATACACCTCATAAATAAACCACAAAATATCTGAAAGAGGTTCAATTGGCTTCCACCTGTCAATTTTAATGATGCTTAATTTGATAGAAATATCATCTGTGGACATATCTTAAAAATGTGGGGACCTGTAAGATATACAAAATAATTGCTGTTTGATTCAACCCATAAAACCTTTGAAAAATAAAAAATGGTTCTGACTATTTAAAGGTTATATTTAGACTATGTTGAAACTAGTTGCTCAAGGGAGCAAACTCTGCACATGTGGTCATTCATTCAGCAACACTTTTGGGAACAGCATGCTTTATCCATCGTCTCGCCCCTTTTCAGTCTATCAGCAATATAATCGAAGGGATCAACTTCCTGCATAGAACAAATTCAACATATTAAATATAAATTTCTAATCTGAATGCGATGCAAAGATGCAAATAACATATACAAATATGATTTGTTTTCTATTTCCCAAAATGGTAACATTATTACAGTAATACCTCGAACATTTGCAAGGTTAGGTTCCAGAACCTGTCATGGATCAGGAGGAATTGCGAAGGTTTGGTACGAGTCACTAAAAATGCTAATAAATGCTTATTTCTATAGTTTCAAACCTAAATATGACCCAAGTCATGCTCCCATAGCACATTAACTTCATTTAAAAATTAGCTTAATACATTACCCTTAAAAAAAGAAATAAATGGTTGGCGTAAAAATAGAGTACAGTATCACCTAATGGGTATTTGCCACACTAACACATTTACAGTACGGTATACTAATAATACCGCTATACTAATTCATTGGCTGCCGTTTTCTTTTGCACTCACAGTAAGGTAAAACCAAGTAACGAATCGGAATTGCAGATTTGTGAAAAAAATTGCGGATGCGAATTAGTTCGGTTCCAATGAAAATTTCACGAATCCGTGAATTTGTGAATCCAGAAACGCGAATGTTTGAGGTATTACTATATAAGTTTATATGCATAAGTAAAATTTTAACCAAGTCCTTTATAAATATTTAGATAAAAATAAAATAAAAAGTTGCACTGTAAAACAAAAAGGTGCTTGATTCTCTGATCTCAGCATTTCTGAAGAAGTTACTATGCTTTTTAAAAACATGAACAAATTCCTTCGTACTGTGAAATTGTTCAATATTTTCAAGTAATGTAGATCATATATGTTATAAGAACTAGAGTAAAATGCTGGTAATCAGTATTCAACATGCTAAAGACTGTACAAACATACTGGATAATTTTCATTCAAAAATTTTATTAAAATTTCTTGTTGTTGTTGTTTTGGGCTTAACACCATATTTCAGCTCATGAAAGGCTATACATGTCCACCAAGTATAAATTGTGCAGGATGAAGCTCAGAAAACTACAAGAAGGACCACTGACCCATTAGAAATACAAGAGTAATCATGTACCAGAGAAAACAAATGGAAGAACCAGTGATCCATTAGAAACACAAAAGTTATTATGTACAGGAGAAAACAAAGAGAAGATACACTGATCCATTAGAAACACAGGAGTTATTACAGGCCCGCACCTAGAAAATTCTGGGCCCCAGGCAGCTGACAGAGTTTGGGCCCCTTTTGTGTTTCAAATACGTGCGTATATGTGCCTATCTAGCTCGGGCCCCTGACAAGTGCCATGGTTGCCGCCCCCTAGGTGCAGGCCTGGTTATTATGTACAGGAGAAAACAAAGGGAAGAACCACCAACCCATTAGAATATAAGAGTTATCATGTACTGGAGAAAACCACGGAAAGAACCACTGACCCAGTAGAAATCCAAGAGTTATCATGTACCGGAGAGAAAACCATGGGAAGAACCAATGACCCATTAGAAAAACATGAGTTATCATATGTACCAGAAAAAAATACAGGAAGAACATCCGACCCCTTAGAAACACAAAAGTTATCATGTACTAGAGAGAAATCCATGGGAAAAACCATAAACCCATTGGAAACACAAGAGTTATAATGTACCAGAGAAACCATGGAAAGAACCACCAATCCATTAGAAATACAATAATTATCATGTACCGGGGAGAAGACCATGGGAAAAACCACTGATCCATTAGAATATAAGAATTATCATGTACTGGAGAAAACCACAGGAAGAACCACCAACCCATTAGAAACACAAAAGTTATGTACCGGAGAAAACCACGGAAAGAACGACTGACCCATTAGTTATCATGGACCGGAGAAAACCATGGAAAGAACCACTGACCCATTAGAGTCAAAATTTTGTTGAATAATGCTATTTATAGTATACTAAAAATGTTGCTTGGAAAGAAAAGTTAAAAAAATACATCACTTCTTATTAAAAGTTGAGAATTTTATAATGTTGATTGAAATTTCCAGGTAGAATCTACTGTCCTCAACAATAAAACAAGTGATATATTAAAGTTTAGGTTACCAATTTTGATCACAACTTCATTCATGCTCAACAAATAAGGGCCAATTTTAGTATATTTTCTATTATCAAAGATGAGATCCCTACCTCACTATGCATTATAAGCTGATTCGCGAGTTATCAGGGCAAAAGTTTTCACACGATCTATTTATTTTCTCTTTGTGGTCTCCATAATGTTTAGAAAATAATAACTTGAAAAGCCAAGGTCATGCTAATGCCTTCAAAAATGAACAGTACTGGTATATTTTGAAGTACAAAAATTTAACCCATATTGCTCCAATTCAACGTGCTTTTAAACATGTTGACAGAAGGGGGGTAAAAAGGATGTAAACATACTGTGGGCCACTGTCAAGTCATGTCATGCCTTGGAAGATGGAACATATTTTAAAATCTGTGAGCAACTAATCAACTTTGAAAGAACATGTACTGCAAGCTGTCATAATTACCACATCTTTATCCGTGCAACAGTTATTCTTGGAGTCCTTTTTGTGCTTACTGACTGGCTGAAATTCAAACTCATCAGCAAACCTCGAGCCTGACAATATGGCGGACAATTCTTCATCCACACTAACTATGTCACTGGTCTGTAAAAAAAACACAACAAATTTAATAAGTATTTGTACTTAGAACCAGTCTTATTCCTCTATTCATCGTCTTTTAAAAAAATTTCTTTTCAGTTATTAATTTTTTAAAGTGAGAATCCTGATTCTCTTAACAGATGTGCAGAGCTGCTAAATAGAAAGGATATGTTTCTAACCTGAATATTAAAAAAAAATCCTTAACCTTGAGGATACCTATAAGAGAGTATTTCTTAAACATTTTCTGTATATCCCATCCTCTTATTTCTTTTACATACTACTTTTCAAAAAGAAATCCTTATTGACCTGTTTCTTGCATCAGTAATAGCCATATGTTTACATATTCAACTCTGAATCCAAGTCTATCGTGTACTTCCTTCTTTCAACACAGAATGTTAGTGTTTCAAAAATTAATCTAAAGACTGTAAGCTTTACTGAACTTTGTCACCTGCATTTGGAACACCTATACTTTTCTGAAAATTTATGATAAATCTGTTAAATTTTTTAATTACTGTCATTTTATTCGAGTGTATCATTATAGATGATCAGCAACTTTGTGTCAGACTGGTTTCCTACCTTATCTTTTCCCTGCAGGTTTAAGGATACAAAATAAGCATGATGCACCATCTTCTATAGAATGGAGGCAGCCTCTTTTTTTTACCTAGGAGATGTCCCATTATGGGGGCCACACCAAAAAGTCTTCAACTTCTTACAAGAATTAGGTTTAAATAAATAAATTTCATCTGTCTAATTCAACTGGCTATTTTTGGCATTATTTTTTTCTTAATAATGTCAAAAAGCTTTTGTTGACAAAATGGATCCAAGTTCCAAAAGTTAAAAAGTATATAAAGAAAAACAAAAATGTGGACCAACAAATCTGATAAGTCTTTCTTGATTTGAATACAAAATGTCTGTAAAATTTAATTTTTCTAAAAAATTTGGTTTTTGCTAAGTAATGCTAAAATGTTTTTGTCAAAAAGGCTCAAATTAAAAAAAAATAATAAAATGTGTAAAGAAAAATCATATTTAATATAAATATATTCAGGTCATCACATATGTATGGCAAATTTTATTAGTCTCTTGATGAGTATTTTTGCACGATCTTGTAAGAGATCGGCTCTTAAAAAGAGTATGCAAAATATTTTGAAACAATCCCATGCCAATATATTAAGGATTTCATTATGCGAAATAGCTGACCAAGAAGACATTCTGATGGTCAAAGTTAAGTTGATCTGGGAATCCTGTGATTTCTCCTTTGTAGATGACTTGTCTAGCAGGCTGAGTCTCTTTAGGCAGTTTAAACAGGCGGTATGTGGCTGATACAAATCTGGCATCACCTATGGAGAAATAAATATACTTTTCATCTAATGGTCATTCATTAAAGAAAATTATTTGCTGAACAACAGTCAAAGACATTTCAGGAAGCAATCAAACTCAACCATACAAATCTACATTTTTAGGATTAGCTCTGCATCTCTTGGGACAACCAATGGTACAGTTTGTGTTCTGTTGTATCCTTGGTAATGGATCATTTCAGTGTAATAAAGCTTAATTAGACAAACAGCAATAATTTGCAGATAAAGGTACTTGAAATGCAATAAATCTATAATGTCAATATGCACAACTGCATGTGTGTTTTGTTCTGGGTTGGCAGAAAGAATGAGTTTGATAAAGCAGAGGGATATGTTGAGGCCAGTACACACAGACATAATCAAGAGCCATATCAAACAAACTATTTCATCCAAACTATGAACATGATTGCGGTTTCATAATTTATGACAAACCTCTCTTTTACGCTTTATTATTAACTTAGCTTTATTGTATGAATGATACTGAAAACAAACAGTGAATTGTAGAAGTTCAATTTCCTCTGTCTAAAATGTTGTTGGTGTTGTTGTAGGGCTTAATGCCATTTTCAGCACACGATTGGCTATATATGGGTGCCAGTATTAATGGTGGAGGAAAAGTCCAGGAAAATCCCCAAAAAGGATCACTGACCCACGAGAAGCAACTGGCAAGCTTTCTCACATACCCATATTGGCTGAATCTGAGACTAGAACCCATGCAGACAGAGGTGAAATGGCAGTGATCCGTAATGGAGAGCGCTTTAGACCACTCAGCCACTTGGGGCCCCACTGTCTAAAATATAAACATCATAAAAGATACCCAAGTAGTTTGAATCTGGGTGTGTGATATGAATGCTTAAATGGGTTTGTAATAAATACATATTCTGTAAAATAATTTCAAGATCATGATGATGAAAGGGAGATAATGATGATGAAAGGGAGATAATGATTGTTTACCCAATGCAATCATGAGGTGAAGCTGCCTAAAATTATTTGGTGTTTTCATATTTTGCACAATTTATTTCAAATATTAAAAAGAACATTTTCAAATTTCTTCCTAATATTGACATGCAATGTTTCTTTCTTCAAAGATCAATGATAGTTCCACTAAGCGATGAGGATACATAACCACTTCTACCTATTGCAGAATTACAGCCATTCTGCTTTAATTTAAGAATGAATGACTTTAACCTTCTCATCCTCATTCCTACCACATACTTCAAAGAAGACTTTAATGAAAAAAGGAAATATGGACAGATGGAATGACAGATGGAATGACAGATGGATATCAAAATGATATATGTTCAGCATCTGACATGGTATGGTATACAAAATAAGATTTTAAAAAAATGATGTTGTCATTAATAAGGTTTCCAGATAATTGTAACAATTAAAAAGTCTTGTAAGTTTTGTATTTTATTCTTTTGCTTTCTTTAAAATTCTCTTATCCATATTTACTTTTTCTTTAACTGGTTTACATAGCACATTTTCAGTTACAAATGCAAGCCTTCTTTCATTATCATATACAAATGCAACAGATGTTACCGTCCTTTAAACACAGGTAGATGTTCTCATGATAAGGAATGTGTTTGTGCATTTTTAATGCATCGTTAACAATTTATCAGTCATATCGTTATGATGTCTATAGTTTTGTAGTTTTTGTGATGTCAAGAACTGAAGCATCAAGCCACAGACATGCAGTATCATGTCTTACTCAGTCACATGATCCTGACACCAAGCCAACCAGTCCTAACATTAATCTCTTAATGCTGAGTGCCAAGCAAGGCAGCTGCTAATACCGTTTGAGGCTGACACTCTGACCATATAGGCCACCGACGTGGTGTTTATAAGAAATGTCAAACTGAACAAAAAAAATTTCAAATCTCTTCACACTTATTTAATTAAGAGATTATTCATGTATTTTTGGCTTATTATAAATAATTATTCTATTTCCAAAAACGTAAAGAATAATTTTTCTCAATTTGTTAAGGAAAGCCATTTTCCCCCAATCTGAATTGGATAGTTTGGTTTATGATCACTTAGCAAGTTGAAGGTCACTGAGTAAAGAAATAATAGGGTGAAGGTCACTGAGTAAAGAAATAATAGGGTGAAGGTCACTGAGTAAAGAAATAATAGGGAGATTTAATTTTAGTTTCTTTTAGTTAATGATTGCATTTCGAAAGAGCTTAAAAAGATTGATTTAACTATGCTGTGGACAGGTATACACATAAAATGCCCTCTTAAATCAAATATACTTAAATAAAAAACCTGAGTATCTTAAACCAATGTTATTTCAATACAGTTTCCACAATATAAGCCTCACCAAGTCCATCAGCATCTTTTATTATAAAACCCCTCAATATAACATGGTCAATCATTATAAAGTTCTTCATTACAGCAGGGTCCCTTGTTATAATGCTAATTTGTACAACATGGTCACTCATGACCCCTTGTTATACTTATACTGTATTTATTGTATATGTTGGGACACCAGATTTGTTGGGCCACGATAAATCAATTTCAAAATTTTTTTTTTTGGAGCACTATGTTTTGGGAGACATCATTTTTTTGGTTGTAAGTTTTGAGACACCTTTTAAATCATTCAAAAATTACATGTAAAAAAATTCACTACAACTGAAATTGTATTTTAAAAGTTATAACACTGTAATTTAGATAAAACTCTATATTCCACTGCAGCAGCATCTATTCAACATGACCCTTCTCCTGTACTCATACAATCCATTCTTTTGGTACATATTTTTTTTGCTTTCTTACACTATACAGTTTTTTTTTAGAGGCAACCCATTACCTGAAGCACAAAAACTGCAAGGTCAAAAGTCAGATTTTTATTAAATCTGCACTAGTCTTGCTAATTCTCACACTTTTCACACCCATCTTCTCGTCAGTTTGTCCAGGAATGTGATCAAAATACACTAGAATATCATCCATGTTAATGATCATATTGTCAGTGAAATTATCTGTTTCTCTTCTGGACTTCACAAATTCCATCATGGGATTTTATTATCTCCAAATATTCTGGGTGGTGCTGGGTCATCGATGTTCACCCACGTAGCACAATATTAAAAAACTGTTCCACTGTTTCAATTTATTTACAAAAGTTCCATGAATACCATGTGAAAAGGAACCAAAGATAGCTTCCATATCTCAACCATCTTTGAATCTTCAAAAAAAAATAATAAAAGAATCCATTGTCGGCTTCTGAGGTCAGCCTGCTTTGCAATAAAACAATCATTGTATTGATATCCCTCCAAAAAATTCCCGCTTCAGAGTCCAAAGTCGACTTCCAAGGTCAGCTTGTTTTGTAATAACGATAAGTTTATTGGTAGCTGCAAGTTGTGTTTATTCACCACCAGGGCTTCTATACTTGGTACCTGTAGTTACAATTAATACAAAGGAGCACTGATGTCTGCAGGTAAATAGTAAGGATACATTAGTAACCCATGCTGGTGAAAAGATTTGTCACTTGCATTCAAGTGAATGTTTTTTCAAATAATGATTTTTATTTGCAAGATAATGTAGACCTAGATATAATTCAATCTTGGTTATTTTGCACCAAACACCATATCATACATGAATGGCAGTTGTCTTCAAAATATCAGTTGATTATTTCCCTCTCAAGATCATTTACTTCTCTTCTGATATTCATGAATTCATCACATGATTTTATTTTCTCACCGTATTCTTGGTCGAGGCTCATTGATAAATGTGCACGAAGCACTATACTGTATCATTTTAAAATTTGTTCCATTGTTTCAATTTATTTTCAAATTTCATGTGAATATCGGTGAAGGAACAAAAGTTTGCATCCATATCTCTGTCGCCTTTGTATATTAACTAATTTCAAAGTATCCAAAATAATCCTTTGTATTGATATCCTTTACACAAAAAGTAACCAAAGTAGGCTTCTGGGATCGGTCTGCATTGTAATAAAAATAACCTTTTGTCTTGGATGTCCTGTTGGTAGGTTCAAAGAAGGTGTTATCTTTTCGCTGCCAATTGTGCTTATTCACCACCATGGCTTCAATGTGCTTGGCATCTGTAGTTACAATTAATACAAAGGAGCATTGATGTCTGCGGGTAAATAGTAAGGATACTTTTGTAACCTGACCTGGTGAAAAAATTGTCACTTACACTCAAGTAAATGTGTTTTCAAATAATGATTTTTATTTGCAAGATACTGTCATACAGTAGACCTGGATATAATTTAATCTTGATTATTTTGCACCAAACACCATGTCATGCGTGAATGGTGTCTTCAAGATATTGGCAGATTATTTCCCTCTTGTTTGCAATTTTGTTGGATACAGGTTTCAGTCCGATAACATGTTTAAACCACACACAATTTGTTTCTAAATGTTCATATCAATGAACAACGTGGTTTGTGTTATCGGACCCAGTTGATACACGCTTCAGTAAGAAAGCCTATGCTACTTACTTTCGTGGATATAATTTATTCTTTACTGTTAAAATAAATGCTGAAAAAAGGAACAAATATTAACAATACAAGGTTAGTTTCTTTATTTTTTATTATCAATTAAGTGTTTTATTAATCTACTTTGTTGCAATATGCAGTGGTGGGGGAAGGTGAACACAAATGCAATACAAATTTATTTTGTTTCTTAAGTTTTAGGACATATGACCAAAGTAAACAAAATGTTTAACCATACGTTCTGGGACAGGAACAAAAATTTATTATTTTATCGTGTTCCAACAAATATGCTAAATAAGGTAATATCAATCAGTAATTGATTGTAAGGCTTCTTAGTACAACAAGGTCCCCAATTACAAACTCTTCAGTTCACGGTCTCTCATTATATTGACAATCATTACAACGTGGTATCTCATACTAAAGCCTATCAGGACAATACGGTCAGTCGTAACACATTGGCAAAGACAGGAATCTTATTAAAATGGTGAAATTTAATTCCATCACCTCTTATTTCAATTGATATTGGTTTTTAACAGGTACAAATTAAAAAGCAGTTTCACACAATTCAATATGATATCTTGTGGTATTATGATACAACCTTGGATGTGAAATACCATTTTAGTCAATCAATGAAGATTACATTGCAATACAATTTGATGGCTGACATGAACATCATTATCTGACAGAAGCTTATGGTATAATATTGAACAGGCTGGGCTGTACAAAACTGCCTTATAGTGTAAAAACAAGGTCCCTTACCAAGCACCTGTTTGAAGTCCTCTCTTTCTATGGGAATTTGGGATGCTCGGACAAGTCTTGGATGGCTAAAACCAATCTCCTCAGCCAAACGATAAAGTTCTTTCCACCAAAGAGCACCTGATATACATTCTCCTGTAATGATTACAAAGTATTATAGATTATGAGTGATCATCGTTACATCTAATTACTGAGTTTCTTGCCACAATAGTAAACACAAAATGAACAATTTCCATGTACTCTTCCATGAAAGTGTCATATAAGTTAAATTTTTCTTACTTTGTTCTCCAATGCATGCTATCCTGAGAGCTCATTAAGAAATTGCTATAATCTCTGATAATACAGACATAAGAACAGGCAGAGCAACCTGTAAAAAATAAACTGAATTTTACTCAAATAAATTTGCTTTTAAAATGAAGGTGTGAGAGATCTTTAGTTCAACTACATTGAGACACAAGAAAAGATCAAAAGTAAGATGGTATTTTTTAATAATGGGGGTTGGGTGTAAGTGGCTGGTACTTTTTCTTAAAATGTAACAATTTTGTGATTGCACTAAATGCTGTATGTAAAGACCCAACAACAAAAAAAACATGTTAACTGATACATTCCTAATGATTAACAAAGCTCAGATATTTGATAATTCAACTTCATTACTGCAATATAATATTGTCTTTTAGATGTGAATGTTTTATTTTAACCATTTTTGTCTTTAATGCACATAAATGTCTGCATTATATCTGATAGCTGCCTTTAATCGATATGTTAGTTCAGTAAGAACAGAGAGAAATGTGAGCATAAAATATTATTGAAAAATAACAAGAATAATAGAATGATATTGGAAACTTACATTTAACACTTATTTACACTGATCATTCATTCAAGTGAAACTGCTATTGAAAATAATTTTATAAAAAAAATTGCATGGGCTTACAATCTCTGCAAATTTTTGTGATTTAAGATTTAACCACAGCTGTAATTCATGTAAAAGAATAGTCTGCATGAAATATAGATAGATTTCTACTGATCAGGAAAGCTTTGTGTTAAAACCATGCAATTTAATCCATAAAACATCCAGACTGTAAAATACCAAATATACTGCCTTAAGCTCAAGTTAATTATTTTCTGTTTATATGTACACTAATTACCATCCAGTAGTAAGGTCATTTGTCATTTTTTGGACAAAATTAAACATAATTACTAAATTAACAACATGAATTTTTCCAACCTTTATGCCATTAACATACATTTACCAGCATATAGTGGCATAAGTAAAAGACTGTATATTGATGTGCTTCACTAACCAACTGAATTTGAGTTGATGAATGTGATGGTTCCATCTGATGTTTGAGCACTAAGACAAAAACACAGTGTAAGGGATTGATCACTGCAGGTTTTCAATTTGTTCTTATACCAGCTACAGATTTTTTTTTAGCCATTCAAACCACTAACCTTTTTCTCTTGTAATCTTTTTGGGGGTTCTTAAAGAGCTTAATTCATGAAATTAAATACCTAAAAATATTCAAACTTTGAGAGAACCAAATCAATAAAATGAGTTAAAAACACAAACCATAACAATACTCATGAAAAATAAATGAAACCATGATAATGTTAATTTGTACCATATCCAACAATAATAATTGACAGTGACCTTATCTAAATCTTATATACCAGTAGGTTAATTACATGAGGTGAAAGTTCATAATAAGTACACATCAATGAATTTACCATTCAATGTAAGAACATGCTAACGGAGTTAACTCCCTTTGTCCATTTTGTAAGCTGTCTACACTGGTGTTGCATTATCTTTTCAAGTAATGGTTGCATCATATAAAACACATTTACAGTCCATTATTGAGATGTACATGTATTTAAACCACAAATGTATGTGGTTATATCTGACAAAAAAAATACATGGAGGTAAGTTCCAAGAAAAATCTTGATATTCAATACAATTATTATACACTACTTCATCCCAAGAAGTATGCTGAAATCAAGAAACGTGGTTAATGAATTTTTTCCAAACGACATTATGAAAGATGCAAGATGGATCATGGGATAAAAACTTAGGGTCATATCCCAAACTCAAACTGACATATAAAAGAAGTTGTCATGGATGCCTTTTCTTTTCAATTCAAACAGAGGCACTACCATCACTGTATTTCTTACATAATTTATAAAGCAAACAGCGTAAATACAAATCTGTCTTATCATTCACAAGCAGATCAAGTTTTACACTAGACTTCTCTAATGCAGATTTAATATTCTCTTGCTTATGATGTTTCAGACAATATAAAATGTTTATGTCAGGGGTAGAGATATTGCAATTTAACAAAAAGAAACCATTTTATTTGTAAAAACAAGTTGAAAATTTTCTCAAACTGTAGGAAATCCTCAAAATTTCCCCCCAAAACATCCTAAGACTCTTTGAAGAAAAATCAAGATTTTAAGACAATTTTTGTTATGCTTGATGCCTGCTGCATGTTGGATTAAAAATTTAGTGTTACCAATCAAGAAAGATAATAGAAAATCTCAATCAGGAAGAAATTTTGTGAAACTGGAAACATGTGTATCAAGTGTCAACAGAGCTGCGTCTATCATGTTTATAATAGAGGACATTTTGTATCGAAATAAATACACCCAATATGGTCTAAGTTTGACCCCAGACCATGGGTCATTAAATTGCCCCAATCTAAAAAATTAATGATGTGGATAAACATTTTACATCATGGTTTCCAACGAAAATTGTAAATCAAAAAAAGAATAACATAATTAATGCACTGCAGACATGGTCTTTTTATAAATGTCAGGTTAATCCAACTGTTTGATACAGTGTTTCATACTGCGAATGAGATCCCATGTTTCCTACAATTTTTTTTACCTACGTCCCCCAAATCGATGAGCCTGTGTCTTTCTTATCAGGAAGTATAAAAAATATGCCAGTAACATTTCTTACGCGTACATCAACATCTATCTTGGTGTTAGCAATGAAAGCTGATAAAAACTGGAATATGGCAATAAATATCCATTTCAAACAATGTAATGAAAACATTAGGTTTGTGATAGTTGACCAAGTTGTAATTTAAAGACTAACAGCTACTAGTAAGACATTTTTTTCTAGGTTCAAGTCACAACAATGGCAAGGAAAGCTTATTTACTTTGAGGAAGAATTAACAAAAAATGAGACTGCATTGTTGCAAGTATACAATTTATCATTTAAATAAGGATTTATTCATTTGAAAAGTAATTAAGAAATCATGGGAATTTATTATAATAAATAGTTTAGATAAACAATAAAATTGGATCAGCAAGGTCTGAAATGTAGATGTCCATGGTGCATCTTTTTTTTCTTCAGGTAAACCAGATATTCAAACATTTAATATTTCAAGAAGTTACTTGAGGACACGATAATGCAAATTTTTTTTTTTTTTTTACTACCACTAGTGCATTATACATTACAATTCTCCGTTGTCCCTTTGCAATCTTAGGTGCAACAGTAGGGTAAGTGAGTCTAATTAGTCCAATGTATACTGACCAAAACAAAATATTTATGACATCATACTGAAATGGAATAACAATTCCAATTCAACCTATTATACAGACTTCACTTGCCCAGCAATGATTTATTGTTGCTCAGGCTAGTTGGGCAGAAAACTGTAAGCTAGCTGGGCTAGTGAACTGAAGGCCTAGTTAGGCAGAGAACTGTAAGCCTAGTTGGGCAGAGAACTGAAGACCTAGTTGGGTAGAGAACTGTAAGCCTAGTTGGGCAGAGAACTGAAGACCTAGTTGGGTAGAGAACTGTAGGCCTAGTTCAGAGAACTGTAGACATAGTTGGGCAGAGAACTGTAGGCCTAGTTGGACAGAGAACTGTAGAACTAGTTGGACAGAGAACTGTAGGCCTAGTTGGGCAGAGAACTGTTGGGCCAGTTGGACAGAGAACTGTAGGCTCTCTTGGGCAGAAAACCATAGACCTAGATGGTTGGAGAACTTTAGGTCTAGTTGGGCAGAGAAATGTAGGCCTAGTTGGGCAGAAAACTGTAGGCCTAGTTGGGCAGAAAACTGTTGGCCTAGTTGGGCAGAAAATTGTAGAAGACCTAGTTGGTCAGAGAACTGTAGACCTAGTTGGGAAGAGAACTATAGGCCTAGTTTGGCAGAAAACTGTAGGCTTAGTAGGGCAGAGATTTGTAGACCTAGTTGGCAGAGAACTGTAGACTTAGTTGGGCAGAAAACTGTAGGCCTTGTAAGGCTAGGGAATTGTAGACCCATGAGTAAAGTATTAACTAAATAATTACAAGTCAGATATAAATTAAACAAAGCTAAATATGATTTTTTAAGGAAATATATTTTTCTGAATATCAGTGTACAGATGGACATTTTTTGTTTCTGTATTTATTTATACCCCTGTATTTATTTATAATCAACGTAAACCCAACTGCAATCAGAGTAAACCAAATCCTGCTGCCATTTCATATGTAGGCTGATTAAGGTTTATGCCATCATATAAATAACTGTAGTACAGAAAATATTTTAAAGTAATTTTGGCTTGTTTATCATTGCTGCATACCCCAGAGGACTTCATGTTTGCGAGCACTCTCTGATACTTCTCTGTCAGCATATACATCACTGAAATACAGTTCTCCTCCAACCTGAAATGTGAAATACTAACTCTGTAAATTTATAATTTAACATTACCATAGAAAATTACTAATATATTCTATGTAAACTTACATTTTTTAAGAAAATTATCAAGTTAATGTTATTTGTCTTTTATAAATATTTAAAATGTAAAAGTACATGTACTAAATTGTATTTTTCTAAATAAAAGTCATAACATTTATTCCACCTGCAACAATAGTTATTAGTCACCATGGTTCCAAACGATTTTGGGGCTCCAAGTGGCAGAATGGTCTAAAGCACTCTACATTACGGATCACTGCCATCTCATATCTATGTTGGTTCGAGTCTCAGATTCAGCCAAAGTGGGTATGTGAGAAAGCATGCCAGTAGCTTCTCGTGGGTCAGTGGTACTCTCCAGAGTTTTCCCAGGTTCTTCTTCCATCAGTAATACTGGCATCCATGTAAACCTTGCAACAACTAACAGAACTTTCACTGAAATCTGATCTGAGGCATGAAGAAACATGATTGTTACTTTCTACCAGATATTACACAATTTCTGTTGCCATAGGGATTGCAATGCAAAATACCTTTAAGACCACTTAAGCACCAACTTTTATTTGAAAGTTAATTAACACGATGAATGGAAAGACAAGTTTCACCGAACTTTCAATCCTGAAAACTGTCATGACCTGAAATTTGGGTTAATGGCAGGAGAAAGCATTTCTTAGGATGTTATCATAAATAAAAATGTGGTTGCCTTGTCTAATTCCAAATTTTGCACAATATGAGAAAAAGGAAGATAAAATGAGAACCATCTTAAAGAATGAAATTTACGTATCACTGGTTAAATAAGATGAGGACAAATTCACTGTTCCACATATTCAAACAAGAACTCCTTCAAGGAACTGACATTCTAATGGCCAATTTTTTTTCTCCAAGAATAAAAAAAAAAGAATGTGTTGTATATAGAAATAATATGACATTCTTGAGAATCTCCAACATATCAAATATAATCAATTTGTTTCTTTATTTGTATTACAAAATTAATTAATTAATTAATTAATTAATTAATTAATTAATTAATTAATGCAGTTAACTTACTGCAAGTGAAAGCAAAATCTGTACTTACTCTTCGGGACAATTAGGGAAATTAACTACAACTTTTGATAACTCTTCTCCATAATGAAAAAACCTATCTGTTAAACAAAGCCTTTCATGCATCTTTCATTTGGTTACCTCCCGAATCATGATCACACATGCAAACAAGTACAACAAAAATGACTGAATAATGTTTATGACCACACTTGATGTTGTTTGCATGATAATATTTTAAACAAGAACTATTTGTCACCTGAAATTAGTTGTCTTGACAAGTCAACCATGACCACTGGTTCTTATCCAGGTAGAATCTGAATGCCTTTTAACCATTTGATTCTAACTTCTTAACTTGATTTGATATAAACCAGCAAGTCTACTTTTAACTTACTGTTGCAATACAATATAAACATCTGCAAATCGCCGGTCAAACCACAGCCAGCACTTAATTAGTTTCTGCTGCAAGTTTTTGCTGTGACAATTGAGTGACACTTTTCATTTCTGAATACAAAGCATATAAATGACTACCTCAAATTGTATTAAAATATAAAACTGAAATACAATTTACTTGAAAAGACTTGGCATTATTCCTTTAAATGTACTGTCACCAGTATGCATTACTAACATTGAAATCAACTGATATCCATCCAATACAGTTTTTTAAATCCTATTTGATCCTATATACAGTTTACAGAAAACATTATATAGAAAATTTAATAAAATATATTACTTTTAATTAAAAAACTGAATTCCTTGATGTTGATTCAAGTTTTGAGACAGAATCCATTATTTTTCATTAAAAAATGAGCAATATATCAATGTATAAATTAATAATAATAATAATAATAATGATAATAATAATAATAATAATAATAATAATAAAATTAATAATGAAGACATTGTATAGCACCTAATCTTTAGAAGCTCTAAGTGCTTAATAACATCTTAAATGATATGACTACAAAACAAAAAACAAACACCATACAATTCGAAAACATAAAAAATGCTGAAAAATTTAAGGTAGGAAACAATATTAGGTTTTTAAGTGTGTTCCTGCAGTCGAAAAAGGTGAGTTTTAAGAGCACTCTTGAAAGGGATCACTGTGTCTTTGTGTCTAATTTCAAATTACCAAATCTTATTGTAGTCTTATCTACCATTCTGATTATATTCTGTAAATAGGTGCCTATCTTTATAAGAAAAATGGGATTCACTCCTGCTACATCATTATAAATCGGTTAAAAAGTTATTTGGGCAAACTAAATGTGGAAGCAGTGTTTAGTAAAATGCATTTTAATTAAAATCACATAACGATATGACCATTTTTTAAAGAACAACTATGATGGCAATTTACAAGCTGGCCGTCATGATAGCCATACATGTTTTTAACTGGCACCATTTTACACAGAGGATGAGTTACAGTGGATAACAAAATGATTGGGATCCAAAAAATTATATTGTTATGTGCCAAATCATGTTATAGCCAAACAAGTCAGTTCGCTGTAGAAAATGGTGTATACCCCCACCCCAATGTTCCCTCTAATTTTCCGAAGGCTGTGTGTGGCAAAAGATATTGGCTGTGCAACTTTGGAAGGATATTTAAATTTGTGTGCGCCACATAACGTATACAGGCCTACCAAACGAAACATCTGTGCGCTCTGATGTAATGTGTGTACGCGCACTCGGCGAGTTGTGTGCGCACGTACACTCGCACAGCTTAGAGGGAACATTGCCCCACCCCCCCAAAAATGAGGGGGAATAAAAGTGGTCACAATAAATACTACGGACTTCATTGATGCAGCACTCAAATTTGTTCCATATTCATCACAAGGTATTTGATCCATTGTTATATATGTAATATTTATATGTATAAGAAATCTGCAACAAAAGCTTAAATAAATGTACATGTGTTGAATCAGTTCAATCCATAATGTTAATTACATCAACAATGTTCATAAAGAAACATAATCACTATAATGAAAACATCTGCTAGGTCCATTCGTATTCATTTACTTTTTTGCCAACATATTCACACATACTTATGAAACAGGTATATATTTTTTACAAACTATTCATTTACCCTGTTATTTTATGGTAAATACTCACTAATTAACACTTAAACCCCTGTTTGTTTGAATGACAACAGGAGTAATTTTTATGGAACAACAGGGTCATTTTTGTAAGAAATGAAGAATGGCATTCATTGGTCACTGAATAGCATTCACTGGTCACTGAATAGTGTTCACTGGTCAACTGATTCTGAGATGATTGTTAACACTTGAAAACAAATGCACATGTTGGCACCTTATTTGTTATTATATTTTGTTTTCTCTTTTAAATCATTTTAAGATTCTGAGATTAACATTGATGAATAGCAAAGAACTGAGATTAACATTGATGATTAGCAAAGTACAGAGATTAATATTGATGATTAGCAAAGTACTGAGGTTACTATTGATGATTAGCAAAGAACTGAGATTAACATCGATGATTAGCAAAGAACTGAGATTAACATTGATGATTAGCAAAGTACAGAGATTAACATTGATGATTAGCAAAGAACTGAGATTAACATTGATAATTAGCAAAGTAATAAGATTACCATTGATGATTAGCAAAGTACTGAGATTAACATTGATGATTAGCAAAGTAATAAGATTAACATTGATGATTAGCAAAGAACTGAGATTAACATTGATGATTAGCAAAGTAATAAGATTAACATTGATGATTAGCAAAGTACAGAGATTAACATTGATGATTAGCAAAGAACTGAGATTAACATTGATGATTAGCAAAGTAATAAGATTAACATTGATGATTAGCAAAGTACTGAGATTAACATTGATGATTAGCAAAGTACAGAGATTAACATTGATGATTAGCAAAGAACTGATATTAACATTGATGATTAGCAAAGTACTGAGATTAACATTGATGATTAGCAAAGTACTGAGATTAACATTGATGATTAGCAAAGTACTGAGATTAAAATTGATGATTAGCAAAGAACTGAGATTTTAGAATAATATTGATGATTTGCAAAGTACTGAAATTTGAGATTAACAGTGATGATTAGCAAAGTAGTGAGATTAAAATTGATGATTAGCAAAGTACTGAGATTACTACTGATGATTAGCAAAGAACTGAGATTTTAGAATAATATTGATGATTTGCAAAGTACTGAGATTTGAGATTAACAGTGATGATTAGCAAAGTAGTGAGATTAACAATGATGATTAGCAAAGAACTGAGATTTGAGATTAACAGTGATGATTAGCAAAGTACTGAGATTAACAGTGATGATTAGCAAAGTAGTGAGATTAACAATGATGATTAGCAAAGAACTGAGATTTGAGATTAACAGTGATGATTAGCAAAGTACTGAGATTAACAGTGATGATTAGCAAAGTACTGTGATTAACATTAATGATAAAGCAAAGTACAGAGATTAACACTGATGATTTTTTCCAATGTACTGAGATTAACATTGATGATTAGCAAAGTACTGAGAATGACTTTAATGATTAGCAAAGTACTGAGATTAACTGATTTGTAAATTCAGATCACAATCTTTTCTTTTCATTGATCAAAAACTGTACAAAGAATACATCGAGGAAAAATGAAAAAGACTAACAGATTTTTGTTTATAGTTTAATAATAATAAATTAACACTAATTAGCTTTTTAATAAGCTGACGTCTTCCAAAGCTAAGCAAAGATGAATGGGGAGCGATCAATTACTGACACACCTGAAATGAATATTCACAAATTATAGAGACTCTGAACATTTTGTTCTTATCAATAATGATGCAATCATAAAAATTGCCAAATTATTACATCAAACTCTTGTCTATTTTGGCAGAAAAATTTGCACTTCTTCAAGAAACTGGTGAAATTATTGTTAAATCTCATGAGCCATGCTACAATCATGTTACATCTGAATTCATACACAATCTCTTCTTCAAAATGATAATTAAATTTTAACACATTAATTTTCATACTTTGAAGAAAAAAATTATATTAATTTTTCACACAAACAAATATAGGAACTTTAGGGGATTATGCCGCAATCATATTATGTCTGATTTTGTGCTACAACAAAGCATGTTGCAGTGGGGTTACAATGGACATACATTATATGAAGTCTTGATATGAAAAGCTTAATACATTTCGATACAACATTAAGCATTAATAACAAGACTAATAAACAGTAAGTCAGATTGTTACCATTTTCATCTGGAACTAAATCAGCATTCTAAAAGTGCTTTCATGAAAACCACATAGTGATATGCCTATCCATTCTTGTGAAGAAGCAAACACAATATTTTCAAAATGGTCTCCATGTGGCCATATTGGATGTCAGATATTTATAATTTTAATTTAGGAGTAACTAAATATAAAAATATTGGATGTCAGATATGTATAATTTTAATTTAGAAGTAACTAAATATAAGAATGCTTTTCATGAAAAAAACCCATGTTGATACAACCATCCATTTAGGGGAAGCAACAAAAAAAATATTTTTTTCAAAATGGAGACTGCAAATGAGCAATATTGGATGTTACATTGGCATCATTTTCATTTAAGACCAACTAGACATTATAAAAGATTATCAGGTGAAAAAGTTATCACTTTCCATTTTAATCTAGTTTCATCAGCATGATGGCTGCATTGTTGGTACTACTGGATTTCAGACTGGACTCATTTTCATTTAGGACCTTGAGACTGGATTTTAGACTGGACTCATTTTCATTTAGGACCTTGAGACTGGATTTTAGACTGGACTCATTTTCATTTAGGACCTTGAGACTGGATTTTAGACTGGACTCATTTTCATTTAGGACCTTGAGATTAATGTTTTTGCAATATTTCATGGTAATCCTCTAAGCAGTTTAGGATTAGTAGTAACAAGAAAATATGTGCTAATGGATGACAAAAAACGAAGAACAGACTATGACATAAACTTTTCTTGTCTTTGACCAGTACAGATAAGAAAAACCACATACCTTTAACACTTTATAAGCTTCAGATAACACATTCTTCTTGTCTGGGGAAAGATTGACAACACAGTTTGAACTGGAAAACAAGTAAACCAAATATAAATGCACATCTTGACATATCTGTAATAAGGAAGAAAGTTATCTAAAGAGTTTCCTTTATTTACACTCATGTTCTACAAGGCTGTCTTGCTTGCCTTGTTTAAAATTATCAGATTAATGGCAGCATGGACAATAAAAATGTAAACAATGTAAATCTGTAAATCTAAATAAATATTAAATATGGATATATTTTTTTACAATGATCACAATAATTATAAACGGTGAAAGATAACAAGATACATGAAATTATTAAATTATTTTATTGATTTTATTTAGTTCAGTTAAGCTTGGTGACCTTCTCCATTGGTGTGAATGATGATGAGCTACAAGGATTGTGTACAATTAGAACTAATTGTTTTACTGCCCCTGATTAACATTACATTGAAGATCTCCAATAAATTGCCGTGCATGATTGTAACATATTTTCCATTAGCAGGAACAACAAAGATCATTTTATAATTAATATGATCATATAAATAACTTTAACTTATATTAGTCCATGGATTTTGTTTTTTTTTACTTTCAGTCTTTAATAACTGATATGAAGATGTGTTGGACTTGCGATTACCAGGACCAGCGACTCATTCATTCATACATGTATTACTTCTTTTACTTGACTGAAACTTCAGTCAAGTCACAATGCAGTGAAAAAATAACCTGTTTCCATGGAAATCTCTACATGAGGTTCTCTCTTCTGACAAAGACTTGTGCAATCTTACAAACACAAATACAGGAACATATACACATTTACATAAATATATAAATGAAGAACTCATTATGAAGCTCTGAAACATAGCTCAAGGGTGCCTCTGTCAATCAACCAAGAACCATCAGATGATTCTACTCTACAAAGTGCCAAAGACTCTGGTCAAGACAAGTCAACATTCACAAGATGGGCACATAATTAGTTTTCCTTGCCTATATCCTCTGAAAAATGAGGACAAAATATATCAGAATCTAGAACAGAAGTCACTGTTTGTGATGGGAGCTAACCTTATCTTTTCAAAGAATGAGGACATCATCTGAAGGCATTACCCATGATCTTAATCTCCAGAAAGCATTACCCATGGCCTTCAACTCTCATTACCCATGGCCTTCATCTCCAGAAGGCATTAACCATGGTCTTCATCTCTAGATAACATTATCCATGACCTTCATTTCCAGAAGGCATTACCTATGATCTTAATCTCCAGAAAGCATTACCCATGGCCTTCATCTCTCATTACCCATGACCTTCATCTCTCATTACCCATGGCCTTCATCTCCAGAAGGCATTAACTATGGTCTTCATCTCTAGATAACATTAACCATAACTTTCATCTCCAGATGGCATTATGCAAGATCTTCATCTCTAGATGATATTACCCATGGCTTTCATCTCCAGAAGGCATTACCCAAGACATTCATCTTCAGTTGACATTACCCATGGCCTTCACCTCCAGAAGGCATAACCCATGGTCTACATCTCCATAAGGCATTACCCATGGTCTACATCTCCAGAAGGCATTACCCATGGTCTACATCTCCAGAAGGCATTACCCATGATCTACATGTCCATAAAGGCATTACCCATGGCCTTAATCTTCATAAGGCATTACCCATGGCCTTAATCTTCATAAGGCATTACCCATGGCCTACATCTCCAGAAGGCATTACCCATAGCCTTCATCTCCAAGGTATTAACCATTACCGTCCTCTCCAGAAGGCATTACCCATTGTCTTCATCTCTAAATGACATAACATATGGTCCTCATTTCCTTAAGGTATTAGCCATAGCCTTCATTTCCAGAGTGGATTTACCCATGACCATCATATTCAGAAGAAGAAACAACATATTACTAACTATCTTTCCTCTACAGCAACTATAATTAGTAACTACCCAATATCATGCATCATTTGATCCTCCCAAATTTAATCCTTTACTATTTATTATTATCATTTTTTAAAATACATAAATTAAAAAAACTGTAAATTTAGAAAGTGACAAATATTTTATTCACTTTTAACATTATGTATTCCATCATTAAAATTTGTGGAGTTTTGGGAAATGATAAAAGATGGGCACCATATGAAGTCATCCTGGCATCCATGCAAATTTTGTTGTCAAGTGGTGGGTCCTTGAGTGTCCAAGTGGTCTAAAGCACGGGAGCAGGACATTACCCCCCTGTCATTTACAAAATCGAACTAAATCAAATAAGATGAATTCAATTAAAGTGTACACAAACACATTCTTATATTCCGTGATCAATCTATAATATTGTTTTGTCTTCAGCTCACTGAATAATATTCGAGCAGAAACGGTTTCTAATTAAGTATACACAAACACAATCTGATTAGAGCATTGGCTTCACAACAATAAAACTGATTTCAGCAGTTTAATTTATGCTCCATCTATACCAATGTGTTGGCTTCAGCTCACTGAATATACATCGAGCAGAAATGGTTTCTAATGAAGGGTATTGGCTTCGCCTCATTGAATATACTTCAAGCAAAATTATTTCTATGCACATGCTCCAGAAAAACTATATATATATTAAGTTCTTTAAAAATATATATCACCAGAAATATTTTTAACATGGATAAAGTTCAAAGTATACGTGGAAAGCAAAAAATTATGCACAATGGACATGTCTATGTAAAGCATAAAGATTTAGCGGCAGGTGTAATCAGTTACGAATGTGAAAAGCAACGGGAAATTTAATAGGAGTATCTGAATGTAAAGCAAAGATATATATATCTTTCAATTATATACGGTGCATGCAATTATCGTTGGTAATGTCATTTCTTGCCTCTACTGCTTGCTCCCAAATAAAACTATGGAAACTTATCAACGTCTTTTCATGGAGATAAAGGCACTAATTCCACATGCTCAGCATGCAACAGTTATGATGGATTATGAAAAAGCAGCCATGCATTCTGTTGCAGAATGCTATGCAGGGATAGATGTACAAGGATGTTTTTATCATTTTTCTCAGAGCATATACCGAAAAGTACAAGCTCTTGGATTTCAGGAAAGATATCAAGATGATTGAGAATTTGCAATGTCAGTTAGAATGGCAGCTGCTTTGGCTTTTGTGCCGCTTTCTTACACTGTGCAGATTTTCGAAGAACTTCAAGAACTTACAGAAGATGATGACATGAATCAATTGTTAGATTATTTTAAAGATAACCACATTGGCAGAAGAAGACGTCGAAGCCGAGCTAATCCTGTCTTTGTTCCTCAAGTTTGGAATGTACACAGCCGTGTTCAAAATGAATTACCTCGCACTAACAACAGCGTTGAAGGTTGGCGTCGAAAAATGCAAGCTGCCGTTGCTGCTGACCATCCAAACATTGGGCGCTTTTTGACAATCCTTCAAAGAGAGCAATCATTCCTGAATGTGATAATTTCTCAGCAACTTGGAGGCCATCCAGCGCAACAAACTTGAAAGAAATATCGTGACTGCAATGCTCGTATTATGAACATTGTTAATGACTTTGCTAACAGACAGCACATAGAATACTTGCGAAGGATAGCACATAACATTCAGCTGTATAACTACAAAATATTTTGTGGTAATATAACATTATGATATGATTTTACTATTGAATATTCCAGGACAAGTATATGTTTTCAAGGCTGAGATTCATTTACTAAAATAAAAATTTTAAATAAATTCTTTTGAAATTTATTATTTATTCTTGGGATATAACAATTATATGTTATATAGTACCGATACTGGTAATAGACCGGGGAGGGGGAGGGGGGGGGGGTAATATACTGGGGGGGGGGGGTTATTGATAGGTGGGTAATGGCAGGGGGTAATATACCGGGGGGATAATTTCCTTGACCCCAAAAGCACTCACCATTATGCACCTCTGCAATCTCACCTCTGTCTGCATGGGTTGCAGTCTCTGGCTTAGCTAATGTGGGTATGTGAGTTGAGGTTCTTTTCAAGGTTTTCCCAGGTTCTTTCTCCACCATTAATATTAATACTGGCCACCATGAATAGCATATATTGTGCAGTAAAATGGCATTAAACCCTACAAGAACAACAACTGTCAAGTAGTTGATCCTTCTGTGACTTATCCACCATTAACTGGAAGATGACATCCTATTTGCAGAGGTGGTACTTCCAATAGTCCGAAACAATAATCACCGGATCTGGAACATAAAATTTAAGCCTAAGCCACTGCTAATGACAGTGGAATGGTTTGTGAACTATCAGCACATACCTGAGTGGCTGAATTTACAAGACCCAGGAGGCAAGAAGATTATTCAGTTAAGATATGATGATTTCAAGAAGACATCAAAGAAGTGATCCACAAATACTGAAGTGATCCACAAAGTGATCCACAAATACTGCTTTTGAAGAAGAAAAGTCAAATCCAAAAGAAGATTTTGGACCCATTGTCTTGATAAACAAAGAGCTGGGTCTTAGTGATGTAGGATTTGTCTTTGTTAACAATGACTCAAAGACAGAGCATACTAAAACAAGGATTTTGTGCCTTGCTTGGAACATATGCTCACACTGTTCTTTTGCTTGGTTACATCTCCCTCCTGAAATGATACAGAGGAACATTCTTGGGGTATACAAAGTTGGTCATTAAGAAGGTTACAATCTTGAAAGGCTTGGAGAATGAGCTTATGTGTTCTTTTCCTGATGAAAGTATACCTTCCACTGACAACTATGTGTTCTTAGGGCATGTCACTATCTCCTTTTCTGTGGTTGAAGGTGAATACTTTCTCCAATCCAATTGCAGGATAAGGGCAACAGAGACATGGTGTATGTTTTTCTGCAATAAGCATGCCATGGAGATAAACTAGGTCAAAACCACATTAGATATTTCTATTTAATGCCTTGTTTGCTCGAATGGCACAAGGTTTGCCCCTATGATGCCTTGCTTTAGCCTCCTCTATGTGGCCATGAATTAAGAGGCATGGGAGGTTGTTGAGGCTGTTAAAATTTAGCCATGGTGACCAAAGCGAGCATGGGGTCAGTCTCTACAATACTGAAATCAGCTGATTCCTCTTGGAAAGATGACCATTTCTGAAAAGAAAATATTTCACACAAAAAATCCTATTAAATTGTCCTTCAAGGCAGAGATGTGGAAATGAGCACCTGGTACATTTTCATACCTATGATTTTGTTCTAACAAGGACCAGAATTTGCAAATATGGGACCACCTATATTAAAGAGAATTTTAATCAAAATCTCAGACAGGAAGTTGACAACTCTGGAGTGATAACAATTAGATTGTTATACTTTACAAACAGTACCTGCATGAACACGCACAAATGGCATACCAAACTATGACTCAGAAATAGCTGGAAAATGCCTTCTTAATATTATACCGATATGATGGGATAATACAGATATTTAAATGATTAGCAGAAGACATACATAATGATATCTTGTGAATTCTCTGGTATGCCAGCCTCTGTCAGTTTCTCAATATATCCTTGAACAAACTTCACATTGGGGGTGATGTAACCAAATTTCTCTGTGTGGTAGTCAGTGTAATCTCTGGCAACTTTCAACTGAAAGTGTATAAAAGACTCATAATCAATTCCATTCAACAAAAATCACAACAGACATAAACTAAAGGTTTGTAATTAACAGTAATGTTGCTAATTTACATTCTGAACCAGTTTTCTTCCCCCCTGTCAATTATATAGCAAGCATGTTTGTTAAACTAGCTGTCACAAAACAAAATGCTCCTGAAAATACCCCACCCATAACAGCACTATTATGTTTTGGGGGTTCGTTTTAATGCAGAAGAATACAAGTAAAGCATTTAGTGCCAAGGCAACTGGTGCCAAGTGTTTTGCCCAGGGACACACCTTGGTAGCTAACCCAAGCTGATCCAATTCTGGGTTCTGAACCCAAACCATTGTAGTCACATGTCCATCATACCAATCGTAAAACCACAGTAGTAATCACAAACTATTCTCATTTTACAAATCCTTGCCAAGATTTAAGAAGAGGTTTAATAGGTTTTGAAGATGTTAGCTGCGCGAGTGCCTCATAGATGTACAATATTTGTAAGAAAATGGAGATAATTCTTAACATGTTGATCAGAGAGAAGCTTTTATTTAGGCACAATACAAAAGCATGCCATTAGTTTCATGAAGATAATTCAAACAGTTTGGGTCATACTAAATAAACAAAAGGGTGATGGACAAAGTTAATCCTGTTTACCCCATCCCCCCAAAAAAATTGATTGGGGGGAGTAGAAGGAGAAGAGGGATAATCACTTTTAAGCTCAATCCCTTCAAGTTTTAATTCATGCCCAATATACATGTTCACCTTGCATACACTTGTATATGCCTACTTGTATGGATCTGCATGAATGACTGCTATGCCATCATTTCAGAAATAATACACCATACAAATACTCGCTTATAAACTGCACAGACCCAGATCTGCCATTGCATAATGCGACAGCAGATCTGGGTCTATGCAGTTTGTAAGGAGTAGTGAGTAGAATAATCATGCTACAGTAGTAAAAGTAAAAGTTATCATTTAATTAAATTTCAAAGTCAGATGAACTTTCGTTTTAAATCTAGTTTTGTTTAGACATAAATTTCAAGACTATTAATAACATAATGTTTGGTTGAATTCAATTTTAAAAAAACAAAAAAAAACCAGTTAAATTTACATTCAACTAAAGTTTCAAATTTTTAAATTAAGGACAATAAGTTTTGAGATGACAATTTTTTATTTCATATGTTTGCATGACTCAGAAGCAATATTTTGAAGGTAGATTGTTTTTTGTTTTTGATGGGTTAAACGCCATTTTTCAGCACAAGATAGGCTATACATGGCAGCCAGTATTATTGGTGGAGGAAGAACCCAGGAAAACTCCCGGAAAGAACCATGAGTCAGTAAGCTTTCTCACATAACTACATTAGCCGAATCATAGCCTCGAACCCACGCAGACAGAGGTGAGATGGCAGTGATCCGTAACGGAGAGCGCTTTAGACCACTCGGCCACTTGGGGGCCCCCGTTTTATTTGAAGGTGGACAACAATAATTTACACTGGGAATGGTTTAGTAGTCACTTAGATAGGCAATTAGTGGTCTTCCCCTTGCATACGGTTCTATGGTGCCTTCAAAACACTTATGTACCGTGACTTTGCTTTTAAGATTAATAAAAGTACATATGTATTTGTTTGTGCAATTAAGAAAATATAATTATTAATTCAAAGAAAAAGATACATTTACCTGTTCATCTGTCATGTCAATGCCTGTCACAAATCCATTCTGGCCAACCAACTTGCTCAAGGCAAAACAGTCCCGCCCACTTCCACTGCCAAGGTCAAGGACATGCATGCCCTCCAGCTTCTCTGGAATCACTAGTCCACACCCATAATATCTACAATAATAATCATTTGAATTAACATTTATCAAAAAATATTTGGTATTTCATATGCATATATTTACAGATAAAAATAGGTTAAAAAAGGTACTTTCACAAATGTTACAAATTATAATGTAACTATTTAGTTTTAAAGAATCCAAAAGAAAGGTATGTTTTCTCAATTAGTAGGAATGATACTTTGAAATCTCTGTGGAACTCGGATATTCATTTTAATTATTTTAATTATTGGTTTATTCATATAAGGAACAAATTACTTTTAAAAATCATATTATATAATTTTGATATTAACATTAAAGGAAGCTTTCAAAAGTCATATACAGTCAAACTTGTTAAAACAGTCACCTTTACTCAGCAGCAACTGTTCAGAACAACAATTCTAATTTTCCCCAAGCAAATTTTTTATATAAATGTCTTCTATGTAATGCCTGACAGGTGTTAAACTAACTAAACAATCTTTCTCCTAAGCAAAATTCTCTGAATTGTTTCTTCACAAGGAATATGGGAATATCATGTAAATTGATGTGTAAACATTTTTGGCTTGTGCTCTATGCTCCAGTCACATTGATAGTGTGACACAAACATGACGGCATGTCACATTTAAAAGTGAGGCAGTTTTTATTATTAGGGTAGAGGATCATCTGCTGGTTGGTAGGAAAAGTGTGTCCTTTAAAGCAGATGTGGACATAGCTACATAATTATCTTCATCTATTTGCCTCTGAATTAAAAATGTTTCTGATGTAAATGCCTGTCTCAGAGAAGAGATACGAGTTAAATTCCTTTTCATTAAGGTCAGGGGTTATTCAATGTTCAGAAATAAAGTCAGAGAAAGTTTCATTTTATGGGAGACAATGAATAGCCATATACAGCTTCTTTTATGCTTATCACAGGCATAGGCCAACCATCTTTTGATTTTGGCAAGTTGAGCAACTGGTGAATCCAGATATTACTTAAATTTATAGCATGAACAAACTAATACCATTGAATATATTTACGCCATTGAATATATTTACGCTGGTGATTATTATGTACCAATGAACGAAACAAAAAGACATAATTAACTCATCAAGAAACAATGAAAGTCAATTATTTTGAGTTTAAATAACCAGTGTGATAGCTAGAAAAACAAAGGTTGTGACCATCGGCACCCAGGTAAACAGATAGAGGCTTGGTGAAACACTAACAAAAAAAAACAAATCGGGAAATCATTCTCACTTTCTAGTAGTAAAGATAACGAGCTTATTTACCACCCACCCCCCAGGTATTATGGATTAACTGGAAAGACAAACAATGTATTCAATCTCACACTGAAGCCCTTTCAAAATATTTCTCACTGGGACATCAGGACCACCAGCATTGTGTTGTTGTTTTTTTTACATGGGTTTGAACAAAGATAAAGTAAAAATACAAACTTCTAAACTCTCTGTGTATGTCCATCATTACTCTCTTTGAAGAAAAATTGGTTACCCTTACTGTGTATTCACATGACTTCAGTACTATAGTGGTGGTTAGTGACATGTACTTTAGTCTGGTTTACTGCAGTTTACAAATGACACCAAAACACTAGACTTGTAAATTTCACAAAACTAGTAGCTAGGCAAATTTTATAAATACCTTATTGGAGCAATCTTTACTATTTATAAGGTTATTATTACAAAGGATTAAATGATGGTTAGTGGTGTTTATCTTGCTATATATCGTTCAACTGTAGTGTTAATTAAATGTGAACTTTGTATACTACATGTATCCCCGGCTTTCATGTTTACAAAGGATTATGTCAAGGTCATGGTTTTGATCAGGGTTTTTTTTTTTTGTTGCAATGCGGTTGGTTATTCATAGCTGTGGTGAAATGCATATTTTGCCAAGACATCATAGTCACTGGTCACATTCAGCCATTGGTCGCGCATAACAAAGCACGTATAAAATAAAATCGATCTGTGTATTGTTGTTGAAAATGACAGGTGGTTGCTCATAACAGTTTTCACTGTATTCAGATCTAAAGTAATAAATCAAACTCAATAAACTAAAACATAAATGCCACTTAAAAAAAACTTATAATTTTGGGGTATTTATTTACTTAAGTACTGCCTTCACTAGACATAAATTACATAATTATTCACTGATTGAAATTCAGTTGAATATTGTTATTTATGGTATACAAAGAATTTTGTTAGGAAAGAAAATGTAACAAAAGCATATGAATTGTTGCATTTATGATGATCACAATTAAACCAAACTAAAAGATAGAACTGAAACCAATAAATGTCACTAAATAAAAAACTTATTTTTCTGGTTTTTATTTAGTAATACTTAAGTTCTGCCTCCACTAGACGTAAATGACTGATTTTATTCATTGATTGAAATTCGGTTGAATGTCATTATTTATTGTATACAAAGAATGTCATTCAGAAAGAAAATGTAACAAAAACATATTATTTCTTGTTAAAAGTTGATAATTTCTTAATGTTGATTAAAATTTCCAGGTCTTTCTACCATTTTTGATGATAAAACTAGTGATATATCAAAGTTTCAGTTACCAGTTTAGATCAAAATTTTCTTCAAGTTTAAGAAATAGGGGTCATGTTTTGAGTATTTTCTTGTTTAAAAAAATTATAAGTGGATTTACAAGTTATCTGGGTGTAAGTTATCGAGGGAGTGTTGTAAGATGTAAATATAGTTGGGAAAAAGAACAAACAGGTATGAAAAGTGGTTTATGAGGAATGCATTCAATACTTTATCCAAAATATTTTATTTCCCGGTAAGTGGAAATGTTACTTTAAATACTACAGCTGTCAGCAAGCAGAGCCGAAGCCCACATGACAGCCCTGTTTCTGAGGTGTGAGTTAGTCAGCCACAGAAACTTAGATTTGGTGTGAGATAATCAGATTAATCCCAAGTTTTGTTAATGCTAAATTGTTGAATCCAAGGACTGATAGAAATATGAAATAATGTCATTCAGCTATGGATTTTTATTACTAAAAATATGGAACTTATTTCCATTAGTTTTATTCTTTTTATCTTTGTTGATCAATTATTTACATTACAAAATAACTGTAATTTCCTCCATAATGCACTGTATCTGAACCCCAATCAGTACCACTGTCCTCCATTCCAAACCCAAGAGGCGCATCCAGGATACAAAATATTTGTTGCTATATACTACTTATCACCAATTTATCTTTGTAAAACCTTTTACACATTGATTATTATTAGCAGTGCTAATTTATCTTTGTAAAACATTTTACACATTGATTATTATTAGCAGTATTAACGGAAGTAGACAAAGTTTGCTTTAAAATAAGTGATCAACACATAGATAGACGGATGTACAGAGTGACAGACAGATGGACATAACATAAAACATGGTCTCATCAAAATGTCAATATACCGGTACATGAAGACCATACCCCATACCTTGCTGTCACCTCTTCATGCACTTGTGACACAGCTTCCTTTACATGTTTGGGCATCACATTTAGATCAGAAATGCATGCTGACGTCTTGAGGTCCTCTGTTTTATTTAAAACCTTTCCATAATAATCTTTCACTGAATCAAAAATTTTCTCCTTGTCTGTTGCCATTCTTCAATCTATAATAGAAATTAAATGTAGAACATATACTGTATTTATTAACCTGCCCTGTCTTCCTGTCAACTACATGTGTTCTCAAAGATAAACCTTCCAACTCCAATACGTTATCATTTTCTTGGACGACAATGCTGCCATAAGTTCATTACATTATGTAGGTTCAATTTTCCCACGATTCAATACTTTTAACTGGCTGAAAGTATATGCAAATTTGTTACTCATCAATCACAGACAAGAACCTGTTTCCAACATCATGGATGAGAGCTGCTAAATAGTGAAACATATCTCAGGGAGCTGTTCAATAGCAATCCCCTACAAAAAAAAGCTTTAATAAGGTAAAATATATCCAAAAATTCCCCCACCCCCACTTTCCAGAAGTATTCAGAAAAGGCTAAGTTTGGCCCCACACCAAGAATATGTATTAGCATATTACCTACCCATAATTCTTAGCACATGACAACATAACATTAGGTGGGAAAAAAAGAAATAATACAATCAGACAAGCTCATGACATATTTTGTTTCTATATATAGCTATTTTTGTTTAAAATTTCAAAAAAAAATTATCCTAATAGTTTTGCATGTCAGTTGGTGGATTTATAGAAGGTTGTGTGGGGCAGACTGTACTGCCTCATTTTCCTAGCTATAATAGCACACAATTTGATACTGTAAATAAACTTAACCACCAATTTCACTATCAAACTTAATAGCAAAGAGTCTAGATTTGCATCTGCATCTTTTAGTGACCAAACTGTAAAATGAGTATTATCACAAGTAAAAAATTATTTGAATTTTATTTTTCACCTTTACCTAAATACCTTTGCTGGTTCTAAAGAAGGTATCAGTATTAGTGATAACTATGCACATTTGATCTGGTTAAGATTTAAACTATTGCCGTATTCTTGGTATTCAATTTTGCATTGGAAAACTGACATTTATTGTTAGATAAGACATTTTTTCACAAATTCTTAAATCTTCAGTGATCTGCTTGCTTTCTTAGCAACTATATCCCAAACATGAAAACTAACAAGAGCTGCCAACATTTTCAAGACTGGCAATATGGTCAAATGCTCATATCATGACGAGATTGTAATTCATTTAAAACTTTCTACTCATCTGCATAATTATATTTTAGTCTGGTTTTAATGCTTAAATTTGTGCTTTCATTTATATCCTGATATCTAGATAAAACTATCTGAAGTAAAAATTGTCTGTTTACACAACATCACTCATCCTCACATCATGGCACAATAAATAGAACAGGCCATGGAAATTCCAGTTTACACAACACTCATCCTCACATCATGGGACATTAAATAGAACAGGCCACGGAAATTCCAGTTTACACAACAACATTCATCCTCACATCATGGGACATTAAACAGAACAGGCCATGGAAATTCCAGTTTACACAACAACACTCATCCTCACATCATGGGACATTAAACAGAACAGGCCATGGAAATTCCAGTTTACACAACAACATTCATCCTCACATCATGGGACATTAAATAGAACAGGCCACGGAAATTCCAGTTTACACAACAACATTCATCCTCACATCATCGCACAATAAATAGAACAGGCTATGGAAATTCGAGTTTACACAACAACACTCATCCTCACAACATGGGACATTAAATAGAACAGGCCACAGAAATTCCAGTTTACACAACAACATTCATCCTCACATCATGGGACATTAAATAGAACAGGCCATGGAAATCCCAGTTTACACAACAACACTCATTCTCACATCATGGGACATTAAATAGAACAGGCCATGGAAATTCCAGTTTACACAACAACATTCATCCTCACATCATGGGACATTAAACAGAACAGGCCATGGAAATTCCAGTTTACACAACAACACTCATCCTCACATCATGGGACATTAAATAGAACAGGGCATGGAAATTCCAGTTTACACAAGAACACTCAACATCACATCATGGGACATTAAATAGAACAGGCCATGGAAATTCCAGTTTACACAACAACATTCACCCTCACATCATGGCACAATAAATAGAACAGGCTATGGAAATTCCAGTTTACACAACAACACTCATCCTCACATCATGGACATTAAATAGAACAGGCCATGGAAATTCCAGTTTACACAACAACACTCCTCCTCACATCATGGGACATTAAATAGCACAGGCCATGGAAATTCCTGTTTACACAACAACACTCAACATCACATCATGGGGCAATAAACAGAATAGGCCATGGAAATTCCAGTTTACACAACAACAATCAATATCACATCATGGGACATTAAATAGAACACCTGGTCATAGAAATTCCTGTTAACACAACAACACTCAACATCACATCATTGGACATTAAATAGAACACCCGACAATGGAAATTCATGTTTACACAACAACACTCATCCTCACATCATGACACATTAAATAGAACACCTGGTCATAGAAATTCCTGTTTACACAACAACACTCAACATCACATCATGGGACATTAAATAGAACAGGCCATGGAAATTCCAGTTTACACAATAACATTCATTATAAGAACAAGGAATATAAGACAACACTGGGAATGGAAATTCCAGACTGCTTCCACATATCAGACATTATAATAATATTGAGGACTTTGTATAGTGCCTAATCTCTAGAAGCTCTAAGTGCTTTACAACACTAGAAAACACCTATAACATAAAAACATAAATAATGATATGATTAAAACAACAAAAAACCCAAGAAGAAATTAGAAAACACAAAACTTGCTGAAAATATTTAAGGTAGGAAACATCATTAGGATAATAAGTTTGTTCTTGATAGTAGAAATAGGTGAGTTATACACGCATCTTGAATGGGACCAATGTGTCCTGTGTCAAAGATCAATGGGTAATTCATTCAATGTTGTTTGGCCCTGGTATGCAAACGAACGTTGTCCATATGACTTCATTTTCATTGTGGGAATAATGAGTATATGATTGTCAGAAGAGGAGTATAAGTATTGTGCTGGTGTATACACATGGGTGAGGAGAGATAGGTATGTTGGACTGGAGTCCGTCAGTGAAACATAGCAGAGAGAACAAAGTTTGTGTTTTATTCTGGATTAAATGGTTAGCCAGTGTATGGTACAGAACAGCGGGGAGGTGTGCTATGATCATGGCACTCTAAGGATGAACCAAGCAGCTGTGTTTGAACTTAAGTAGATACTGAGACAAACCAGACAGAATTTAGTCCTGTCTTGAAAGTACTAATTAACAAACAAGTGTTTTAGTGGCATCAACTAAAAGATACTTGTGAATGGAGCTGATGCATCTCAGCTAAAGATTTGCAGCCTTGCATATGTTCATGACATGTTGGTGCATTATGAGAATACTGTCCAGGATAACACCTAGGTTTTGTACTGACTGTGTGAATTTAATGTTGGTGTTGCTGATATTTATTGTTTGAGGTAAAGGATGTGAATGGGAAAGTCTTTGTGGTGTGATCAGAATGGCCTCAGTTTCGTCATCATTTATCTGCAGCTTGTAACATGTCATCCATGATTTCAGAAAAAAATGGAGACTTCTGCTCCAGTGTGTTTTTGGACTAGTTCAAATGATGTGATAGAAATTGAAGGATGTGGTGTGGTTAAGTCGTTTGATTATGGAGTTCATTGTCATGACAGTCATTCCACCTCTGCGAGAATGGCGGGGGAACGACTTGATGGAGTAACCGGTGGGTGTTAGATCCGCACACTTGGGATCATTGCCTGATGTTTTTAGCCCTGTTTTTGTCAGGAAAAAGACGTTTTCACCTACCTTCTTAAAATCGCTTCACCTACACATTATAGGTAGTAGTTAAAACTCTGATTTAAAATGGAATTTCATCGCCCTTGATGAATATTAATTTTATGTTGTAATTTATTGCTGCTTTACCTACATAACAATTTTAATGATGGGGAACAAAACAAATCCATTTTTTAAATAAAAAAAAAGATCAGACTTGAACATCTCTGAAATGATTAAAACATAACGACTCCAAACATTTATCATAATATAACTTAGTATACTATAAGAAGAAAACCATATTACTGTCATCAGAAAAAGGTCTTTGGCGATCGACTATTTTTTTATGCCAACGTTTTGCTAGGAAAGTTATATTTAGTTTTATCGATTTTTGTTGAACAATTTCTTATCTTTACTTTTTTTTTACAACTTACCTTTAACCCTGCATAATAATGCCAGCTTTATATTTACACAAAAATACAAACTTGCGTTTGACTTTAAATGACGCATGATCTTTAACCTCGAAAATATGTTACAAAACTACAAAACTGTAAATAAATCCCTCAGGTACAAGTTTATATACAATCGATGTCATGTAATATGAATTATACCAAAAAAAAATTACCTATCAAAAATTTTCCTAAAGAATATTTGATAATGTCAAGTTCTGACGAAATGAGACGATATTCTAATTTTAGCAGTACGGCTGAAATTTTTAACACCTGACCTGAACTTTGAACGGCACGACGGGAGGTAACTGAACCGAATTCTTTATTCATATATATGTTACAAAACAAGTATCATTGACCTGAATGCTAACATCAAGCGAAATAAATGTAACTTCTGTCCTTTTTCAACACGTATTTTACATACTGTCATATCGAGTAATGTTAGATTATCAACTTTAGACGGACAGAATCAGGAACGTATAATACGCAGTTGCATTAAGAGAGATAACTCTGATGTAACTAAACATTGATAGCAAAGAATTGTCCAGTCCCAAGATGCCGTTTCAATCAAGTGTATCCTAGTTCTAAGAAATCCTGAAAAATACAAAATATGGTCTAGATATGAATTAACAATATCTATCATGTTCCTAAGACACATAAAACCTGATAGAAACCATAACATCTTGCATTAATCAATTCTACTGTTGTTTTTTTTAAAAACTTATATTTGTTTCTGAAAATTTTGTGCAATTGCTACCATTAGAATAGTGTAACATTAAAAAATCCATTCATTTTTAACACACATTTTTATAAATAAGTCTTGTTATTTCACCTTGCTTTTTTAATCAATTTTTCCATCTTTGAATTAATTTCTCACAATCTCCAAACTGCCTCCAAACTGTCCATTCTCTGAACTGTCCATTATCTGAACTGCCCATTATCTGAACTGTCCATTCTCTGAACTGTCCATTCTACGAACTGTCCATTCTCCGAAATGTCCATTCTCTGAACTGCCCATCTCTGTGAATTGTCCAATCCTAACTGCCTGCTCTGGAAACTGTCTCTATATTACTCTAGAACCAGCTTTGAGAAAAAATGGCAAATAATTTGGTGGATAACAGAGGTTTTTTCTAGTATTTGTTACAATGGTGGCAATATTTGATAGCAGACTGGTATAGTTTTTGTTTTTATAAAACAGAAGATCTTCATAAGATAAATATTTCTATAAAATTTTATTTTAATCAGTTTTGTTTGCCAAAAAGATATTTAAAGGGTTCTGCGTTTTTAGTAATGCTGGCCGAAACTGATTGCAAAACAGCATCATTTGAAAAAGCTGAACAGGTTTTATGCCTGGATGCTCTGTGCTCTTTTATCTGAATTAACATGCAGTTTTTGAGAAATTCAGCACAGCTATAATTCTTGATGGATATCTGATGTCAAAAGATGCACTACAAAGGACCATGCTAAAAAACTCACTTGGTCTTATGGCTAGGTGACAAAGAACAACTTGCATTGCATAACAAGTGTGTAATTATGTTTTCTTAAAGCTATAGGATCAATTTTAAATTCTTCCTAGCCCATCCCATTCCCAAAAGATATTCAGGGATCATGAAATGTGTCTTGTGATAGACAAATCCTTCTGTTACACTGATATCAAGCAAAAATAGAGAATATTATGTTAGAATAATTTTAGTATAAATTTGATATATTTGAATTGTTTATAAATTAGTTTAACCACTGTACAACAAATCAGTCACAATAACTGAAACAGTGAGTGAAAGATGTCGTATTCAACATTGTAGTCTTAATAACATTATTGACAAAAAGAACCATTACATTGGAATAAAGATTTTTTGGCAAGATTGGAGTCATTACAGAAAAAACAAAAGTGACAAGAAAACATAATGTTGTTGTAAAAAGATGCTTTATTTTAAATATACCAGAAAAGTTATAATAGCAAAAAATACTGTAACAACATAGATAACCTAAACGCTATAATGACAAAAGAAATTTCAGTTGTAACACTACAAACTACTAGGATTAAACAAATGTTACATATGATATTTATTTATTTGGATTTGTAGTAATTTTTTTAAAACAAATTAGACCCTGCTCATTATTTTTCTTTTTTTTAGCAAATGATACAAGTTACTTTTAACAGGTGTAGGAATGGAAGACAGAGTTGATTCAGAGTACATTGTCACATGTCATCTATACTCGTTTATATGACAAGACCAAATGCAAACTGCACAGGCCCAGATCAGTCATCGCATCATGCGCCAGCAGATCGTGGTATATCAAGTTTGCTAGGAGTAATCAGTGGATCAAGCACCATAGACCCTACTCTGCAGGTACATTATGCTACACCATATCAGAATCTTTGCTGGTTGTCGTTTGATGGACTTATAAGTGAGTACATATAGTAGATAAGCCGCAGCAAATCATGCATATTACTCCGTCAGTGATGGCGAATTGAATAATTGTGATAACAAAAAGGTCAAGTTCGAGGTAGTTATTTCAATAATCTTGATATCTTGGGCATAAGTCCATACATGCCAGTAAATTCTTAAAAATTGTCAACTGAGGAACAAATTACATGGATAAAATAAAAATCTCTGTGAAATATCAGACAACAGTGATACTGGTCATATTTTATAAATTTGAAAATTCTTATCTGTTTATATAATCTGTATAAAAAATGAAGAAATTCATTTACATTTAGAAAAAAAAAGACTAACCTTTAGATGCAGACTGAGAAAAAAACTTGCACCTGAAACGGATTTGTGAGTTACAGTTGTTGATAACTGATTCCACAGGTTTACCTTAAAAGAACTTGATAAAAATGAGTCGAGTTCTGGGACAGATAGTAAAGTCAATCTTCAGTGTATGCATAATACCAAACTGTTGTGCCTTAGACATGATAATTCAAGTTCACTGAACTTTCTTGAAATGGAAAAAGTAAGAAATACTTGTATACAGTAGAAACTCACTAGAAATCTCTCACCACCCCCACCACCCTCCAAAGCCCACCAGTCTTATTTATAAGAGTCAGGCACATGCTTCTGCATCTCTGACACCCATCCAAGAACCAGTCACTGCTAAAGACATGTGGTACATTACAACCATCCAAGAACCAGTCACTGCTATAGACATGTCGTACATTACAACCATCCAAGAACCAGTCACTGCTATAGACATGTCGTATATTACAACCATCCAAGAACCAGTCACTGCTAAAGACATGTCGTACATTACAACCATCCAAGAACCAGTCACTGCTATAGACATGTCATACATTACAACCGTCCAAGAACCAGTCACTGATAAAGACATGTGGTACATTACAACCATCCAAGAACCAGTCACTGCTATAGACATGTCATATATTACAACCATCCAAGAAAAAGTCACTGATAAAGACGTGGTACATTACAACCATCCAAGAACCAGTCACTGCTATAGACATGTCGTACATTACAACCGTCCAAGAACCAGTCACTGATAAAGACATATGGTACATTAAATTACAAACCACTATACATCCAGACTTATTTTTTTGTCAAAGTCCTTATTGAATTTTCCTGTTTTAACTTCATCCATTGTAACACCCAACGTAAGACCCCTTTTGTCCATTTCTGTCTTTGATTCAGTCTTGCTCACTGCTATATCCTAATGCACAGACCTGGCTTTCATGTAATTACAGTTTAAACTGAATTGTGGCGTTCTGGAAAGGTTGGGGTGTGGTACTTCCAAAATATTGATTAAAATATTATGGAAGTTCCACCTGGCTCGTGAATTTAAATTTAAATTAAAGACCAAATAGGTTTACGGCTCTGAGCCCCCAGTCAGCACTGCCGACAGTTAAATTATATATATATATATATATATATATATATATATATATATATATATATATATATATATATATATATAGCACGAAGATGAAATTCAACAATAACAATTTAATTAATGAAGCCTATAAATTTAAATGTCACACAATCACTCATCCTTTAAGTGATAGCCTATTTCATCTGATGATTTTCAGTGTGAGTTCGATTTTCCACCTGGCCTTTGGTTGTACTCATCTATTTATCTGATCCTCCCACTCCTCCTGGATTCTACCTCTCCCGTCTTCTCTCCTCCCTTCACTTTCCTTCCGTTCTTTATCACGACTATTGGGACCACTTTCCCTGGTCTGTTCCCCGAAACTTCCTCTCCAGATTTCCCTCTTTCCTTCTCTTTCTTCCGTCTATAACGGAGACACTGGGACCACTCACTAGTCTGTCACCATCAGATAAGGCTATTACCTTTTAGGACACGCATACATACACATCGAAATTCCCACACACTCTTACAGGGAAACAATGGTGTAATAGCATGATATCATACATATATCCATACATCATATCACATAAGTATATCTAATATATATATATATATATATATATATATATATATATATATATATATATATATATATATATATATATATATATATATATATTTAATCTCATTGTACTTACAATATTACGACAGCCAGACGTATGTCTGTACACTACACTCCCACAAGCGTACACAAATATTCATATTATTAATTTCTCACAGTGAAATCATTTCAAAGGTACCATTCAATTTCTATAATTACATGGATAATGTGCTATTGTACTATAAAATAACCACATAGCGAATTATAATAGTATTAATTCTTACAACGGCTAGCAAGCAATACGATTCTTTACAAATAGGAACCCATTCTTCAAAATATACAAACATTTCAACATCACAAAATAATTACTCCTACTACGATTTTAGTAATAATACGTATATACCCGATCTACAATTAAATGCAGTCGCAGACAGCAAAGATCGAACAAATAGCTCACTGACCTTTTTAGAAGCTACACTTAAAATCCTGTTTCTAAGGTTTTCCCGCCAATTAACGTATGGCCGATGGAGTTCTATCTTCTTTTGACAATCCCTTCTCTAACGGATTACAGTGAACTAAAGCTAGTCGGCCGGTTAAAGATATTATATTTTAAAATAAATCAGGGTCCCACCCCTATCTCGATTCTGATTGGGTAGCGCTGGGGCCCTACCCACTCGACTTATTCAATCTGGCGGTCTGTCAGCGTATCCAGAAGATAAGGCACGCCCACTCCTTCTGGCAGCTTCTTTGATGTACAAAACATCCTTCCAGCCCAAGGTGCTAATTACACTTCTGACGGGCTTTGGTCAGCTTCCTCTCTTAACTATGGCAACTTACGTAAGGGATGGTGTTAGCCTGCGGTCATGTGTAACAATAAACAGTGGCTTGTCCGACTTACTTGATAACACATGGTTCTAATTTAATTTTGGGTCGGGCAACGCCACATGAATCTATTTAAATGTAAACTCTTGTTCTAAGTCAGTTCAATTTTTCCTCTTAGGTTCATTTCTTTTGGTCTTTTTTCTTCAATACTGCTTTATTTCATTATAGGAATAATCTTCTGTGTACATTTTAGATTGTTCACTCTCAACATCTAACTTGTAACACTCTTGAAAAGTAACATTAAATCTGTAGCAAGCAAACAATAAGATGTTTACTAGTTTCCACCATGTTTATTTTTACATGTTGTCTTCTATCTTTTGGAGGCTATCGCTCAAAATTCTTTAACTGTGTATTGTGTTGATAGTCATCTGGTTATTCATTACTTCTTAAATAAATAATGTTGTTGGGCACCAACACTGAACCTCATTAAAGACCTCTAAAATATAAAGTTGAAAACCAATTGATAGCAAAATTCAAAGACATAAGTCTGACTATGCAAAAAGAAAATTAACTGCAATGAGAGACAGAAATCTATTAAATGCTGACCAGTTTATCCAGAATGATTAAAAAAAATCTTGATTATCTCTGGTACACAAAACTAATTTGAATCCAAATAATTCCTAGTAAAGTCATGCAGCAAAATCCAAAGTGTGATGATATATTATACCAAAAGAATACACAATAATTTGTCCAAAGCATGAGCAAAATACATCAAAAGGTCTACAAGCAAATTGTAAATAATTCAACCAAACCTTACTTTTTTCTATACCTATGACCTTAATTCCAAGGTAAATGGGGCTAGCAAGTGTATTGCAGAATGAACTATTATTTCTAAAATGATTTATTCCAAGTAAGAATGAAAAATATGAAGGTGCTAAGGAAATATAAAAAGTAAACAAAACTTTAACCAATGCCTTACTGCAAATTTTCTGAGCGACCCTGACCCTAAGGGATAAGTAAGCACATCACAGGACAGATTCTCTAAGTTTAATAAATATTCATGCCATGCATGAATGAAATTCATACAAAATAAAACAATTCAAACCAAATCAAATTTTTTATGACAGTGACCTTTGACCTGACAAAAAAGTTCATCTGAGCATGCTCCAAAATGATACATCTTAGTTTCATCATGATTCACCCCATGGTATGAACACAATTCATCAAAGTTTTACAAAATACATGCAATGAAAACAAAAACCTTATTGTAAATTTTGTATGAATTTGACATGACCTCCATGTCAAAAGGACAAGCAAGCATATCACGAACAAAATGTCTCAGCGCCAGAACTAATGAAAATCTATCAAGGGTGTAGAAAAGATATACCAACCAAAAACTTTAACCAAAACCTTCAATTGTTGATACAACAAGTAGAAAAGAGACTAATAAACCTTGCTTTAATCCAACGTGAGTGAAAAAAAATCTGTAATGAGCTTTTCTTACAAAAAAAGCAACAACAAAAACAAAAAGTGGGTCAAATGGATATATATGAATGTAAAGACTAAAATGCTAATATATTCCTTTCTAAGAGAAGTCCTAATAAAAACTTTAGAAATCTATTAACAGTCATATAAACAATCCATGAGATTTCATAATGTTTACCAAAATATATGCACTAGAGTATCTGAAACATAACAACATGGGTTTCAATATCAAGACAATAATCAAAGTGTTTTACAAGTTTGTAACATAAGAAAATATTATCATCAGAAATTAAGCAGTATCAATGACAATCATAAAGAAAACTTATATTTTTAATAAATTTTATTTGTACTGTATACAAGAATACAACGGGTCATGTTACAAATTTCCAATAGGTTATTAATATCCCTTCCCATAACTATGCAACAGCTGAGAAAAGCTGTGCCATCAGGTGAAGTCAAACTGACGACTTGAATAAAAATGAATCCTGGACTTGGGATGAGCAGGTCTGTATCTAAGTCTCTCCTTTATCCTGTCTCTTGGCAAAATATTGAAAAGGATTAACCTCCTGCAGAGAAAAAATGACAAAATAAAACAAAGAATGATCAACAAGAAAAGGAATTCGAACACAAATGCAAAATGTAGAATGATAAAAATGTCAAAATTTGAAACTTTTTAATACAGTATTTAGCAAGGGGAAAACAAATGTTTTAATGAATTCAATGATATCAGTGCAATTTACTGTCAAAGTTATGTCCATTTCAGTTCTTGCCCATACATGCTCAAGGTAAAATTTTAAAAGCATCATTAAAGTCCTCAATCTAAGAATACAATACATTTATTATCCATTGCATCATAATTAATTCAATTTTGGCACAGTTATATTTATAGCTCTCATAAATAAAATGGCTTCAGATGCCTGTATGAACTAAGGCACTTGCCTTTACAAATCACCAACCATGTCTGCACGGGCTTGAGTCTTATACCCCGCCATAGTTGGTATGTGAGAAAGTTTGTCAGTATCTATCCAAGGGTCAGTGGTTCTTCCTGATTTTTCAGGGTTCTTCCTCCACCCAATACACTGGTCACCATGTATTATGTGCTGAAAAAATGGTTTTTAAAAGCCCATAAAAATCACAATTATATACTGAAAATATACATATCTGCAAAAATATGTTATAAACCAACATCTAGCTAGTAACGGATTTTTTTTTTACGTCTCTTAAAAGGTTTGTTGAGGACCTGAAGCAAATTAGAAATTTGATACCTTTTAGTTTGCAAAACACATGGTGGAAATATTAACAAATTATAAGCCATATAAATGAATCTAGTGTTGGAACTGGACTGAAATTTTTGGGAAATAATATTTTTACAGTCTGAAAAGAGTGAAAAATTGGGATAGTCAGTATTTAGAATATTTATAACAGCTGCCTAAAACAGCAGCTAAACCTAAGGATCACTTCAAAAAAAACAAAAGAAATGCTCATTCAACCTTAGAAAATAATAGTTTTTCCTAGTCCTGTGTTATTTATTGCACAAGATGGTAACTTCAAAAAACAGGTTACTGTCAAAATTGGGTGACTTGTCAAATTACTTAGCTTCCTCATTTGACAGGATGAATAATGAAAAAATAACTTGCTGACTTTGCTTCTAATTAGCTTATAAAGCTGTACAGAGTTGTTGTTGTTGTACAGTTTAACACCATTTTTCAGCACATGATAGGCTATACATGGTAGCCAGTGAAATGGTGGAGGAAGAACACAAAAAAAAGACCTGGAAAGAAGCACAGACTCACGAGAAGCTACTGGCAAGCTTTCTCACATTGGCTGAATCTGAGACTCTAACCCATGCAGACAGAGGTGAGTTGGCAGTGATCCGTAACAAGGAGCACATTAGACCACTCAGCCACTTGGGTCCCCCTGTACAGAGTATCAATCTGCTTATAATTTAGTCACACATGCCTGGGTTTTCAGCCACTTCTTGTAACTGGGTCACAAATACATGAGATTTTACACACTTCTTGTAATTGATTTAAATGCATGGGATTCCACACTTCTTCAAGCTTCACATGTAAAGTTTTATCTTGTACTTGGGCTGAAAATATATGGGATTCCACCCACTTCTTCAAGCTGCACATGTAAACTTCATATTGTAAATGGGTCACAAATACATGGGATTTCATCCATGTCTTGTAATTGGTTCACAAATACATGGGATTTCATCCATGTCTTGTAATTCATTCACAAATACATGGGATTTCATCCATGTCTTGTAATTCGTTCACAAATACATGGGATTTCATCCATGTCTTGTAATTCGTTCACAAATACATGGGATTTCATCCATGTCTTGTAATTGGTTCACAAATACATGGGATTTCATCCATGTCTTGTAATTGGTTCACAAATACATGGGATTTCATCCATGTCTTGTAATTGGTTCACAAATACATGGGATTCCATCCATGTCTTGTAATTCATTCACAAATACATGGGATTTCATCCATGTCTTGTAATTCGTTCACAAATACATGGGATTTCATCCATGTCTTGTAATTGGTTCACAAATACATGGGATTCCATCCATGTCTTGTAATTCATTCACAAATACATGGGATTTCATCCATGTCTTGTAATTCATTCACAAATACATGGGATTTCATCCATGTCTTGTAATTCGTTCACAAATACATGGGATTTCATCCATGTCTTGTAATTAGTTCACAAATACATGGGATTCCATCCATTTGTTCAAGCTACACAGTCAGTCATGTAAAGTTTTATCTGTTTATTGGTAATTCCAGAGACTAAAACATATCTGCTGAGTCATATAATCATTCAATTGACATACAAATTGATACAAAATACAAAACACTATGTTGAAACAGTATTATATATCATACTTGACATAGAACCAAGAAAATACACAAATAATTAAATGATCACAATCTAAAAATTGTTCACTGGCCGGAAAAAGAGGGAAAGACATTAAATGGAGAAATTGCAAACTTAGTCAACTTTCTGGGGTTATAATGAATTCTGAATAATAAATTCAAAGACTTTCCCAATCTTTAAAAGACCACAAACACAAATTTCCAAGACCAAATTTCGCAAACTTTTTGTATGCAAGTTATATGAGAAAACAACAAATGCAAAATACAACAATATTGTTAAATGATGAAATTCAAACTATAATTAATTTCCTAATATTGCTTTACAATTATCTGGAAGATAGGTTAACAAACATTGTTATTTCAGAAATATGTAACAAATGCAATGGATTTAATACAAAATAAATTGTTTTCTTAACAGACATCAGCACTGCTTTAAATGCATTATTATAGTTGTTATTGTTTCTCTTCAATCATTTTGGAAAGAGAAGTCACTACTGTCATCTTTGTTCTGCTCTTCTCCTAAGAGCATTTTATTCTGTGACAAGCACAATGAGTCCTTTTAAGTCTGCTTCTTCTGCCTTCTGAACAGAGGAAGCATACAGGCTGGCAATGTCAGCTTCAAGATGCAGCTTTCTGGCTTTAAGTTCTTCCATTTGATCCATGGCTCACTCCCATTTATTTCCTTTCGTGATTTTTTCCTCATGCTCCTTGTCTGCTTTATTCTTATCCAGACAGGCATGGTACTTATGTCTTTAAGAGGAGGCAATTGTCATCATTTCAATCCTAATGATTTCCAAAGGGTCCACCTGCTTTTCTCATTATGTCAATGATTCAACAGTGATGACACATTATCAAAACAATTTTATCACTTGTTTATTGAACTTATTAAAAGGATGTTAAACCTTCAGTTCTATACTAAACCAAGGAACATTATTATGAAGAATAATATTTTTGAAAATGATTTTTGTCCCTAAAATGTGTTCAATAATCTGACTGTAAAAGTATATTTAAATGGGCCCTCTTTTCAATTTGCCATGTCTCCCAAATCATTGAATTAAAAAATATCGTATTGTATACCAGAAGTTATTGTTATTTTGCCCAAAACAACCAATAACTTCAACTTCTACATCTTTGTTACACTCAATGAATAGTGTGTAGTTACTGTATATTAATTTGCATTCTACCTTTGGAATGACATGTAGGGACTTCGAAGTTGATCATCTTTTTACACAATGCGTAAAATGCTTTCCATTTACATGTTTTATCCTTTTTCAACCATATCTTGTCTTTCTCTTGTTCAAGCCAGATACCATTGAAAGAGCCAAGATCTGGCATTTATAAACACAATGTGAAACAAAACTGAAGACTTAAATTGACAACAAATTACACTACTATGTGATCAGAAAAAGACATGATTTGATACTATAATGAGAAACTGTTACACTGCTTTGTGACCAGAAAAAGACATGTTTTAATACTATAATGAGAAACTGTTACACTGCTATGTGATCAGAAAAAGACATGGTTTGATACTATAATGAGAAACTGTTACACTGCTCTGTGACCAGAAAAAGACATGATTTGATACTATAATGAGAAACTGTTACACTGCTTTGTGACCAGAAAAAGACATGTTTTAATACTATAATGAGAAACTGTTACACTGCTATGTGATCAGAAAAAGACATGGTTTGATACTATAATGAGAAACTGTTACACTGCTCTGTGATCAGAAAAGACATGGTTTGATACTATAATGAAAAACTGTAACACTGCTTTGTGACCAGAAAAAGACATGATTTGATACTATAATGAGAAACTGTTACACTGCTCTGTGATCAGAGAAGACATGATTTGATACTATAATGAGAAACTGTTGCAATGCTCTGTGATCAGAAAAAGACATGATTTGATACTATAATGAGAAACTGTTACACTGCTATGTGATCAGAAAAAGACATGGGACATGGGTTTGATCAAAGAGTCATATCAAAGACTAATAAAAATGGTACTAACAGATGCATCATTTCACACTCAGCATTAAGCGGTTAGTGTTAGGACTGGTCAGCTTGGTGTCAGGATAATGTGACTGGTGGGGACATCATGCAACATGTCTGTAACATGATGCCCCAGTGCCAGACATCATTATAAATTGTCACACTGCAGACATTATAGCGATATGACTGAAAATTGTTTTAGCTACATTAAAAATCAAAATTTCACACACACACACACACACTACTCAAACCCAGAAAATGTGCAGGTGATATTAATCTTATGATATCTGAGAAAAAGAGAAACTACATTCTCTGCATATAAGGTCAACATTTATAGGCACCTAGGTGACAAAGTATCTGAAATACCTTCATCTGGGTGATTATTCATCTGAAATACCTTCATCTGGGTAATTATTCATCTGAAATACCTTCATCTGGGTAATTATTCATCTGAAATACCTTCATCTGGGTGATTATTCATCTGAAATACCTTTGACACAGTCTATTTTAACTTAAATATTTTTTCCAGCGTTACTTACCACAGCTTCAGTGAAGCAGCAGCTGTCATCCTGCTTGCTAACTGGTTGGAAGTCAAACTCATCAGCAAACCTTGAGGATGACAATATAGTGGAAACTTCATCATCGACAGAAACCGCTATACTGGTCTGTAAGTGAAGTACAGCATCTATTAACTGAGATTGTCATACTGTATCAGGGGTATAAAAGTAAAATTAACTAAGACGTGTAATTTTCTGTTAGTAAACATACCAATGAAAAGGTTTCTGTCTGAAGCATTTGAATTAACTGAAGACTTACTGGCCAACAGACCAGTTCCATATCAAAGAAGTCTGTCAGTCTGCTGAAAAATATTTTTGCTCCAGATTTTTTTGATAAAATCTCCATAGTTTTCAAGGGTTGGCAATACCATCATTGGATTCACAAAACTATGTAATGTATCAATCCCTGAAACAAATAAATTTGTTTTAAAAAAAACTTGCTGAAATTTCGGGGGGGGGGGTCTTCATTTTTTTTTTATTACTACATTCCCATTATTTCTGAGGCACAAAGCTCCTGATGTAAAACATGACCTTGACACCAAGGTCAAAAGGAGAGAGAAAACATGTTGCAGATTGAATTACCGGTATATGAATTTTGATGTAAATTTAATTAATTTAACATGTAAACTAAATGCATCAATGAGTTCCGAAAATATAAGCCAATGATAAAACCTTAATGGAAAGTTTCCATGACAATGACTTTCGACTCCAAGATCAATGGAATGACACCAAAAACAACTTGTTGTAGCTTGATTCATCCGACATATGAAGAAAATCCATCAAGGGTTAACTTAATATAAGCAACAAAAAAATTCTCTGACTGTGACCATGCCAATAAGGATGTGGCCTTGTTTTGCTTCCTGATATAGTGGGCCAAATAACAAAAATTAACAAAAGTTATATACTGCATTTTCTATAAATAGTTGCATTTTAATTAAATGACTGGGATCATTAGTTAAGCCAAGTCACAAATGTTGGCTTTGTACCACTATTGAAAAGCTGAGAGGCTGAATCCAATGATCCTTTTAATTACCTCCTTATGTTTTAATATTACAAACTATTGAAAATTAATGATTTGTCAAAAGGACAATAAACAGCTGATTGGATCACTAAGTAGCAAACCTTTAAGAGATAACAACTTGTGCAATAATTTAATAATTTGTCCTTTTCTGTATCGTTAGCAAAATCTGAAGAATAACTAACTATTATGGCTGCCTTTGTCTAAAGTGCATTTTATCTTACAAGACAGAAGTCTAAGATGAGTATAATGTGGGCAATTTATTTTACAAGACAGTTGTCTCGGATGAGTATAATTTGTGCAATTTATCTTACAAGACAGTAGTCTCAGATGAGTATAATGCATACAATTTATCTTACAAGACAGTAGTCTCAGCTGAGTATAATGTGTGCAATTTATTGTACAGGACAGTAGTCTCAGATAAATATAATGTATATATACTTCTTAGAAGACAGTAGTGTCAGATGAGTATAATGTGTGCAATTTATCTCACAAGAGAGCAGTCTCAGATGAGTATAATGTGTGCAGTTTATCTTACAAGACAGTAGTCTCAGATAAATATAATGCAAACAATTTCGTACAAGGCTGTAGTCTTTGTGGAGTATAATGTGTGCAATTTATCTTACAGGACAATAGTCTCATATGAGTATAATGTGTGCAATTTATCCTACAAGAGAGAAGTCTCAGATGAGTATAATGTTTGCAATTTATCTTACAAAACAGTAGTCTCAAATGAGTATAATGTGTGCAATTTATCCTACAAGAGAGTATTCTCAGATGAGTATAATGTTTGCAATTTATCTTGCAAGACAATAGTCTCAGATAAATATAATGTATTTATACTTCTTAGAAGACAGTAGTGTCAGATGAGTATAATGCATACAATTTATCTTACAATAAAGAAGTCTTGGTAGAGTATAACGTGTACAATTTATCTTCCAGGACAGTAGTCTCATATGAGTATAAGGTGTGCAATTTATCCTACAAGAGAGTAGTCTCAGATGAGTATAATGTGTGCAATTTATCTTACAAGACAATAGTCTCAGATAAATATAATGCATATATACTTTTTAGAAGACAGCAGTGTCAGATGAGTATAATGCATACAATTTATCTTACAATACAGAAGTCTTGGTAGAGTATAATGTGTGCAATTTATCTTACAAGACAGATGTCTTGGTGGAGTATCATGTGTACATTTTATCTTAAAGACATTAGTTTTGGAAGAGTATAATGTGTACAATTTATCTTACAAGACAGTAGTCTCAGATATGTATGACATTTTTAATGGGTACAATTTATCTTACAAGACAGAAGTCTTGGTGGAGTATCATGTGTACATTTTATCTTAAAGACAGTAGTTTTGGATGAGTATAAAAATGTGTACAATTTATCTTACAAGACAGTACTGTCTCAGATGAGTATAATTTGTGTAATGTATCTTACAAGACAGTAGTCTAAGATGAGTATGTTTTTAATGGGTACAATTTATCTTACAAGACAGAAGTCTTGATGGAGTATCATGTGTAATTTACCTTACAAGACAGACATTTTGGTGGAGTATTATGTGCACATTTTATCTTTAATGACATGTTTTGGAAGAGTATAACGTGTACAATTTATCTTACAAGACAGTAGTCTCATACGAGTATAATTGTGCAATTTATCTTGCAAGACAGTAGTCTCAGATGAGTATAATTGTGCAATTTATCTTACAAGAGAATAGTCTCAGATGAGAATAATACATACAATTTATCTCACAAGACAGTAGTCTCAAATGAGTATCATGTGTGCATTTTATCCTAAAGACAGTAGTCTCAGATGAGTATAATGTGTGCAATTTATCGTACAGGACAGTAGTCTCATATGAGTATAATGTGTGCAATTTATCTTACAAGACAGTAGTCTCAGATGAGAATAATGCATACATTTTATCTCACAAGACAGTAGTCTCAAATGAGTATCATGTGTGCATTTTATCCTAAAGACTGTAGTCTCAGATGAGTATCATGTGTGCAATTTATCGTACAGGACAGTAGTCTCATATGAGTATAATGTGTGCAATTTATCTTACAAGAGAGCAGTCTCAGATGAGTATAATGTATGCAGTTTATCTTACAAGAAAGTAGTCTCAGATACATATAATGCACACAATTTCATACAAGGCTGTAGTCTTAGTGGAGTATAATGTGTGCAAATTTTCTTACAATGCAGTAGGCTCAGATGAGTATAATGTGTGCAATTTATCTTACACAGTAGTCTCATTGAGTATAATGTGTGCAATTTATCCTACAAGAGAGTAGTCTCAGATGAGTATAATGTGTGCAATTTATCTTACAAGACAGTAGTCTCAGATGAGTATAATGCATACAATTATCTTACAAGACAAACAGTCTCAGATAAATATAATGCATATATACTTCTTAGAAGACAGTAGTCTCAGATGGGTATAATGTGTGCAATTTACCTTACAAGACACAAGTCTCAGATGAGTATAATGCATACAATTTATCTTAAAGACAGTAGTCTCAGATGAGTATAATGTGTGCAATTTATCTTACAAGACTAGTTTCGGACGGGTATAATACGTGTAATTTATCTAACAATACAGAAGTCTTGGTGGAGTATAATGTGTGTAATTTATCTTACAATACAGAAGTCTCAGATGAATATAATGCATACAATTTATCTTAAAGACAGTAGTCTCAGATGAGTATAATGTATGCAATTTATCTTATAAGATAAGAGGTATCAGTGTTATGTCATGCCTTAGGTGATAAGAGCAAAGTCCAAACACAAAGACACACTTTGCCATACTGATAAAATAAAGTACTGTCAATATGACATTTTAAATCTGTTTGTGTTCTATAGTTACACTCTATGTAGGCACTAAAAGGACATGATTGACCACAAAGATTCTTGACCACAGAGATTCTTGACCAAATAGTCTATTCGACCTCGACTTTTGATCAAGATATGTGCAGAAACTAATTTTTTCTTTCTGACTTGAATAGTGTTGTTTAACTTTAACAATCATTCATGTTAAAATCCCAGTTATAAAACTTATTTTGTCACAAAATACTAAAGCATTTACTCACCCTGAAGACATTCTGATGGTCAAATTTAAGGTGGTCTGGAAAACCCATGATCCCTCCGTGGTAGACAACACGTCTGACAGGTTGACGTTCTTTGGGTAGTTTGAACAGACGATATGTGACAGATGCATATTTAATATCACCTGTATAATTTAGAAATGTATATTTATGTGCATATCTCAGATCCATAAATATAATTCATGTTTGATTACCACGATCAGTCAAAAGGCAATGGTGGATATAACAGTATTCATCTTATTTGTATTAATCTACAAACCATGCTTAACATCAATTAACAAACTTAATGTAATTTTGGTAGTACAACAATTTTCATATGGTTACTACGGAAACTCAATACTTGCTCACGAGGCATTTGAAAGCAAACCCTTGTTTGAACCATGGCACAAAGTGTCTCGTACAACATTATCTTTTAATTTATCTGTACGTCCTGGTTGTCAACTAGATCTGCATTGCTAAAATATATAGGTTGCCACTGAAATACAAAATGTCTAAGCTAATAAAGTTTAAAATTACAAAACTTATATAATTTTTTCTAATAGAATGAAACTCTAATCAGGTTATATGTTTATTCATATAAGTTCATTTTCATCTGTGAAACTAAAATAGGTTTTACTTAACTATATAAGAAAGCTTTTCATTAAATTGAAAGTCAACTCCAAACATTTTTTTTAAAAAAAGTACCAAAAACAATGCTAAAATAGCAACAAAATCAAATCAGATCATCTACATTTGATTTGGCTATTTCAAGTGGTTTTTGCTTAATTGTAATAACAAAGGTTTTTGTACAATAAGTTCAAGATGAAAAATGCGCAAGTCAAATAATCAAATTGGATCAATTATTTATGCATTTAAACATGACTACCAAGTTTGATTTGTGTGTCTCAAGTGATCTGTGCCTAATCAAGGTCATAAGACATTTGTCAGGAAAGTCATGATGCGTATGAAGACTTTACCCACGATGCTGAGAAAGGATATGCCCCTGTAAGTGTTGCAGTTACTTCTGTCACATTTGCTTTTGTTGTTGTTGCTCTAGTCTTTAATGTCATTTATTCAGCATGCAATAGGCTATACATGGAGGCCAGTATTAATGGTGGAGGAAGAACCTGGGAAAATCCCCGGAAAGAACCATCAACCCACGAAAAGTTACTGGCAACCTTTCTCACATACCCACATTGGCCAAATCTGAGACTCGAACCCATGCAGACAGAGGTGAGATGGCAGTGATCTGTAACAGAGAGCACTTTATACCACTGTCATTTGGGGCCACCTTTGTTCTTGTACTACAAATATTAATTTGTCTACATTGGGTGGTTTTGTTCCATCATTCTGACAAAATTTTGTCACAAATTCTCCATTCCAAAAGTTGAAACATGTGTTACAAAATATAAAATTTGCTGTATCTGCCTAAATATCCATAAAGGTTGCATAACATGAATCAGGTCATGATGAAAGTGATTATGAATACCAAGTTTCATGTTTCTATATCAAGTAGTTTTTGTCCAATTGTGCTAACAAGGATTTCTTAAAAAACAGTCTCCATTCCAAACGTTCAAAAATATTTATTAAAAATCGCTATAATGGTCCAAAAATATAAAAAATGATGCATTTGACAAGTGTATACAAATATGCCTACTTTCATCTGTCTGTCTTGATTGGTTTTTGTGCCATACTGATAATGACAATCTCTGGATGGACAGTGGGACTGATAGACAGTGGGGACTGATGGACAGTGGGATTGATGGACACTGGGATTGATGGACAGTAGGACTGATGGACAGTGGGACTGATGGACATGTGGGGACTGATGGACAGTGGGACTGATGGACACTGGGACTGATGGACAGTGGGACTAATGGGTAGTAATGGATGATGGACAGTGGGACTGATGGACAAAACAAAATCAAGAAGTTCTGTGGTAGGGGAATATAGTTACATTTTTCTTTGGTTGCTATGAAAGCTAACATTTGCAACATAAGCAGAAGCTAATAAAAACACAACTTAAGTATAACATATACTTGGAAGCTGATCGTCTCATGAAACAAATTTTATCTACTGAAAGTATTTTTAACTGTTAGACTCATTGATTGCAGACTGTCTTTAATGAGTATCTGTTTGGTTCAGTCATAAGATAATTCATATGTAATTCAATAAGAAATAGAACAAAAAAAAAATCAAGAAAGAATAAAAGAAAAATGTTCACTGTAATTTCACTTAATATATAATATACAATTAATACTTATTATCATTTAGTTTCAGCTTTCCAAGAAATTTGCTTTAAGTGTAAACAATGTATACAACATTTCAAGCAGCTATGATACTTTTATCTACAATAAAATACTACTGGGGTCTTACGATAGTTTTTCCAGCAGATATGATACTTGATTCATCTATATTAACATTACTACTTGGAACCACTACTTATTAAGTTCCAAGGGTTGTTATCGCTGGGGTGGATGTGGGAGATAAACACCCACTTCCCTTGGAAAAAACCCAATGGCTTGCATCTGATAGAGCTTCTGATAACCAAATCCAGGTCTTCACGAGTGGCTTAACTAAGCCTGGCAGAACCTATTTAAATGGAATGGAGAAGGGATGACAGGCGAGTTTATGTTGCCTCAAAACCAGACACTTTGGGCAGATGGGGCTTGTTAACCTTGGGTGGTCTCCCATCTAGGAAAAGGTAAACTTTACCTTCAAACCTTCATTGCCTTGCACCATTGCACCATTACCCTCACATGGAAAGGCTATGGGAGTAAACCCTAACAGAAAATATGGAGACGGAGTCCCTAAGGCAACTTGACAATGTTTTCAGTGTCATCTTGGCAACTCCTGCGATGCCGCTGGTACCATGACATATATAGACTTGTCCTTTCCCTTGGATCTATCAGCTGCATGGAAAGGGGAAATCAGCTGCATAGGCAACAACTGATTCCCCAAATCACCCTGCCCAGGCTTGTGCCCTGGAAAGGACACTCCAGCTTTGTTTCACAGTGTCGACACAACAGCAGTTTACTGATTATAAGTCATCGCTCAATTGTCATAGAGTCAGACGCCAGGGGTTGCTTCTGATGGTGAGAGAGACCAACAGGTCTCACTGGACAGCTACCGCCCACCTCAAGCTGGGCAACTCCCAGACAATAATGTTCCATCCCGCAACAGTTTGTCTGTCATACTGGGTGTGTTGGGATTAAGGTACACAAGTACCTAACAAAGCAGACTGCAACTATTGCACCAAGAAATAGCAAATGAAAACCAGCAAGTAAACCTCCAATCTTCAAGCTAGGTACCTGGAATGTCTGGACCATGCTGACTGGACTCTCAGATGCTTTTACGGCAATCAGAGATGTTTGAAAGACTTCATTCATCAATGACAAACTTATTCCAGGTCGACATCACTGCACTACAGGAGACAGAGCTACCACCAGATTCCAGTTCCATTAGAGAAGAGAACTACATATTCTTCTGACAAAGAAAGAGTGTTGATGAAGCCAGAGAGTTTGATTTTGGATTCGCCATCAAGAACTCTCTGATGGGGATGATAGAACCCTGCCAACAAGTAAACAGAAGACTCTTATCCCTCTGCCTCCACACAACTGGGTCAGTCAACCTGATCAGATTTTACGCCCCCAAAACTAAGTGCCACCAAAGCTACCAAGGATGAATTCTACAATGAATTAAACTCACGCATTGAATAAATTCCCAAGGAAGAGAACTTTATATTACTTGGCAACTTCAATGTTAGGGTGGGTGCTGACCATGACTCTTGGCCTTCCTGTCTGGGCAAGTTTGGCATTGGGAAGATGAATGAGAGTGGGCAGTGACTCCTAGAGATGTGCTTGTACCATGAACTCAGCATCACCAAAATCATTCTTTCAGAAAAAGTCACAGCATAGAGTGTCTTGGAGGCAGTCCAAACCCTGGCCCCAACCGGACTTTATCATTATGAGATGGTCTGCCATGAAGGGTGTACTTCTTACCCGTACCTTCCACAGCGCTGACTGTGATACTGACCACTTGCTGGTGTGCTGCAATATGAAGCTTCAGCTAAAAAAGATACACCACCCTAGGCAAGAGGGTTAACAATTTACTGATGTGTGCAAGACGTCATATCCAGACAAGGCTGCGGAATTCACTTATGCCCTCTTCAAGACATTTGATTAAGAACCTCCCAACTGCAGTGCCTAAGAGAGATGGGATCATATCAGAGACTGTGTACAGCACAGCCACATGGATCTTTGGTAAGAAGCAGCCAGAGAACAACAAATGATTTGAGGCTAACTCTGCCACTATCACGCCAGTCATAGAATAACGTTGCAGTGCTCATCTGGAATACAAATGATCCCCCTGCCAGCGGACTCTACAGGCATACAGGTCTACAAGAAGCAAAGTGCAGAGGTTAGCACAGCAATGCAACAATGTATACTGGCTTCAGCTCTGTCAGAGCATACAGTCAGCAGCGGATATCGAAAGCATCAGAGGCATGTACAATGACATAAAGAAAGCAATGGGTCCCAAGAAGAAAATGATAGCACCAAAGAAGTCTGCCGCAGGTGATACCATCCACGACAAGGGCAAGCAGATGGAGTGTTGGGTAGACTACTACTTTGAACTGTACTCCAGAGAGAACGTGACCAATGATGCCCTCAATGCCATAGAAAACCTTCTGATCATGGCAGAACTAAACAAGGCCTTAGAGAAACTGTCCTTAGGTAAAGCCCCAGGGAAGGATGGCATCAAAGCAAAAATCATCAAGTGCGGCTGCAGTGTGCTGCTCACACACCCGCACGACCTCCTATACCAGTGCTGCGATGAGTGTGCAGTGCCTCAGGACATGAAAGATGCCAAATTGTAACTCTGTACAAGAACAAAGGTGACAGAAGTAACTAAGAGAACTAGAGGGGCACAATGGGATAAGTCAGCGCACACATCATCCTGAACAGACTGCAGATGCTTGCTGACAGAGTGTATCCAGAGTCGAAGTGCAGGTTCCATGCAGAGAGGTCCACAATCAACATGATATTCTCTGTCAGACAACTGCAGGATAAATGCAGAGAACAACACAAACCCATCTTCCTAGCCTTTATAGACCTCACGAAGGCATTCAATCTGGCTCTGAGACAGACTTTTCATAATCCTGGTGAAGATTTGATGCCTTCCAAAGCTAATAAGGATGATCCAGTCCTTCCCCAATGATGTGAAAGGTACAGTGCAGTATGATGATTCAATGTCAGACCCCTTCAACATCTGCAGTGGAGTAAAACAGGGTTGTGTCCTAGCCCCCATGCTCTTCGGCATCTTCTTCGATGTCCTGCTCAAGCGTGCCTTTGGGACATCCACAGAAAGGATCTACATGCACCCACAATCAGACGGCAAACTGTTCAACCTGGCATGACTAAAAGCAAAGAGTAAGTGCGTGTAGCAACTATCAGAGACAAGCTATTTGTAGATGATGCTGCCATAGCCACTCACACAGAAGCTGAGTTACAGCACCTGATAGACTGCTTTACAAAAGCATGTGGCCAGTTTGGGCTGACCATCAGACTAAAGCAAATGAAACTGATAGCTCAGAGTTAGTTACACAAACCCTCTAAGCAGCATCATCATCATCATCATCAACTATGAACATGAGGTAGCAAGTCAGTTTAGTAGTAAGTCAGCAGTAAGCCAAGATTACCAGCATGGTTACACTCCTCCGCCAACGTCGCATCAGATGGCTAGGCCATGCATGTCGGATAGATGTCTGATGGATCCCCAAAGACCTTCTTTATTCAAAACATTGTCTCTTGTGATCAATGGATGCCAACAATAACTGGGGACCTAAGACAACATTTCAGGCACCTATGATATTTATATCTACATTACACTTACAACTGGGGACCTAAGACAGTTTTTCAAACAGCAATGATACCTACATCTACATTCTGCGGACCAGAGACATTTCAAGCAGCTATGATACTTGATATATCTACATTATGATTGCTACTAAACACCTAAGACAGTTTTTCAAACAACAATTATACTTAATACATCTAAATACTTTTTTTGTGCAGTGATACATCAAAATCTTACCTAGTTTCTGTTTGAAGTCTTCTTGATCCACTAACACTGGAGATGCTGTGATAAGCCTGGGTCGACTGAAACCAATCTCTTCAGCAAGGGAATACAGATCTTTCCAATATAAGGCACCTGCTAAGCCTTCTCCTGTGACAATTCAGAAACATAAAATTGCAATATCTGTACATGGAACATGAAACAAACAAAAACTATCAATGTTGGTATATTTGGATTTGGCAAGTCCTTCAAAATGGCACTCCTCATTAAGCATTTGTTGCATTACAGTGCTGATAAAAGTGTTCAAGAAACTACACTAAATACAATGAAGCCTAAGGTGGTTAATTTCACTAGCTGACAGAGCTTAAGTCCTGTAAGCGCTACTGTTAGAAAGGCTAGTTTGCTAATTTGCATAGGCAATATACATAGGTATATCAAAGAGGTGCATACCAAAGAAACAAAAATGATCACTTTTGTTGTTGAATGATAATGTTTAAAGCATTGCTCATATCAAGTTGGATTTTACTCCAATCTGATGTCAATTCCATTGTCATAGTCATGGAAGGCATCAGTAAGCATGGAAGAGAATATCATACCAAAGAGAGATGGGACCAATACAATGCCTTGCTTGACTCCACTGATGACTGGTAAATGTTCAGATGACTCACCATTTTCCCCAACACAAGCAAGTATACCATCATGAAATTGCCAAACGATTACAACGAATTAAATTTCTAGATAACCAAATTTTGCCAATTTAAAACTTCTAATAATGACTGACTGTGTCAAAGGCTATTGTTAGATTGATGAATGTTATATACATGTTGGAGTTCTGTTCCTGGCATTTCTCCTTTTGCTGATGAGCTGCAAACACCATATCTGTTGTCTTTAATAATTTCCTGAAGTAACATGAACTCTCAGGCTGAAACCCATGTTTTTTATGATGTACAAGGCAATATAGCAGAATTCTGGCAAGGAATTTGCTGACAGTTTACAGTAAGGAGATGACCCAATTGTTACATACTTGTACTCCTGTGGTATAGTTCCTCGAGTCCACATTAACTGGAAGAGTGTAGTCAGTTTCTGTGCCATGTGTGAGACTCCAGCTTTGCCGACTTCTGCTGGTATAGCGTCCATTACAGGTGCTTTGCCATTTTATAGCAGGTCAATTAATTTCTCAGTTTCAGACAAAAGTTTAGGATCGGCATGTGATTCTTTGTTTTCCATTTGGAACAGTCTAGAAATAGCCTCCTCACTGAAACACAATTGTACATTGTGATGTTGCTTAAGTGTTCTACCTATCTTTTCAGCATCTTTTCTTTGTCAGTGAGCAGTCTGGTGTTTTGTTGTCAGCACTCAATACTGGAGATGCTCCAGAGGACTGCGGCCCATGGATTGTCTTCAAGGCATTATATAAGTTCTTCATGTCATTCCCATTTGTGTAGGACTAAATCTCATCCGTCTTGTGCTAAGCTATGGGTCTTGCAATTCTCTGAGTTTGCACTGGACATTCCTTTGGTGTTCTTGAAAGCTGCATTCACAGATGATGAATTCCTGTCTACTAAACAGGCCTTTTGTTGCTGTTTTTTTTTTTATTTCAGTCATCTCTGTATGGTGGAATTATTCTTGTCAAACCAATCTTGATGTTTACATGTGGTTGGACCAATGGTTTTGGATGCAGCTGAGCACACACAGTCTCTAAAAAATTGTCCCAACATTCTCAGAGTTCACATGAATTGTTTCTAGTTGGCTGCACAGTTCTTCAACAAATGCCTCTTTTCCACTCTTCTGTTTCTTTTCACATATAACAAACAACATCCAAATTAGTCATTCTGGAGTGTACAATATCAACAACAATTAGGCAACAAGAAAATGCATGAAGGCAGAGCTCAGTCAACAAATTTAAACAGCTCTTGCATGCTTGAAACTCCCTCATAGCCATGCAAAGGAAAAAATATCAATTCTTATGTTGACAAACATATGACATCTGACAAGTTCATCCAGTCACTAATGGCACTTGCATAAACTCCACACCTACCACTGAATTGAGACCTGCAAAGATTTAATTCCATTGTTCAACAGAATTGGGAGCAGTAATGTCTTAATTCCACTCTCCAACAGATTTTTTAATTTGTTTTAAGTCTATCTGTTTGTGTGGTGATGATATTTCACAATGTTCAAAGTCTATTTAGTTTTCAGGGTGGAAGGTATTACAAAAAATCACTTCCTGATCTTCACCCACCACCTCAAAAAGTAAATGGTCAAATCTAACTATACTATATTCAGTTTCAAAATGCATGAAATGCTTGAAAAGGAACAAATACTCTATTTTCTTTTAATCTGATTTGAAGTTCCAGTAATTTTCTTTTGCATTACATTGACAGATAACTTATTCACAATTGTACATCTGTAACAATAATCCTCCTTGGGGTGTATAAAAACACTTTTTGAGTTTCAAAAAAAAAGTAATCATCTCTGGGAGGTTAGCATGCAATTAATGGATGATAATAAAAACAATAAAATATTAATGTCATTTACCTGTTTTAATATTGTATAATACTGTAGTATCATCAATATTCGTGGGGGATCAATTTTCGTGGTTTTCGTGGCTGCCACAAACCACGAATTTAAATCCCCATCGAAAAATGAGCCACATAGGTTGATGATCCCCCCCCCCCAATTCCCGACCCGTTATCGATGGAATATCTGGTTATCTTTGCCCGTTATTCTTCGCTATAACAGTTATACTCTCCTCGCTTTCTTTTCCGGGACACAGACTGAAGCAGTGGTTCTACTGCGTCATTAGCTGCCTGGTAAGCGAGAGCCTGCGCCGGGGTCTCAGCTTCTGATGGGTTAGGAAGTCCAGGAACCGAGGGTGATCTAAGTTGAATTTTACCACTCTTAAGCCACTGTGTTAACGCCATGATAGTCATAAAGTACTGATATTGCAACTTTATGGACATTGGTTTAAGTAAGAGATCATTCAAATGTACTTTAATAATTGATTGGTCTGGTTTTGTTGGCGGCGTCGGCTCCCTTTGATCTTGAACACTTAAACGAAAACATGGCGAAACTGATTAATCCTGACGGGTGTTTGATATGTGCTCACATAGGTGGAAGTATTGTTTTAGTGTTGTTGGCTGAGTCTGCTTTGACAGATGTTAATCACTTGGTCAAAAACACGTTGTAAGTATTGAACTTGCCGGGTCTTAGATATGTACTCATACAGGTGGTAGTATTGTTTTAAACATTAATGTGACCGCCGTTTGCGTCGGCATCGTTTTATTCTTTTGTATTCTTTATTTGGGGTTCTTGTAGAGGTTAAACCATGAAATTAACTACCTTATAATATGCAAAATTTGACAGGCAAAACCACGAACTTACGCCCCCACGAAAATGCCTTTTTTCACAAAACCACGAAAATTGAGCCCAACGAAAATAAATGATACTACAGTATTCCAATATTCTCAATTTACAGAAGTAGTAACATCGTTTGGGATTCACTGCAATGTAATATTAAACCGACAGACAAAATTATGAAATTGCAAACATTCGAACCTACCCCAAAGAACTTCATCATATTGAACACACTCTGGAACTCTTCTGTCAGCATACATATCACTAAAGTACAGCTCTCCTCCAACCTGGAATTATGAATGAAAAGATTATATAATCAATAATATACCAAAAAAGTGTCCAAGCAATGAAGATGCCCCTGACATTATGATGTAATTAAAAGGTAAGATCCTCAGTCAAAAAGGGACTAAACATAACATGACAAAGCCAAATTTGACCACTGTCTTAAAAGTAAATCTAAAACCCCATTATCAAATTAGCTTCAATTTATTAAGTCCTACATAAAAGGATCACCACCTGTTTGTAACATATTCAACATGATGAATTTATGATTTATTAATTATTTAACTGTTGTGGCGTTCCACAGGGGTCTGTTCTTGGACATGTTCTCTTCATTCTATATACTCAAGTGTCATACATCATCACCCAGTGTCTCACCAATTGTATGCTGATGACACCCAAATATACAAGTCTAGCCACCCAACTGAAGTTGATGCTACCAATCAAGGAGTACAGAGGTGCATTTCTGATGTGAAATCATGGATGACATATAAGAAGCTGCATATGAATGATGATACAACTGAGGCCATTCTGATCAAGACACAAAGACTTTCTCATTCACATCCTGTACCCCGAACAAAATATATCAGCAACACCAACATTAAATTCAGTTAGTGCAAAACCAAGGTGTTACTCTGGACAGTACTCTCACATTGCACCAACATGTCATGAACATATGCAAGGCTGCATATCTTGAGCTGAGAGGCATCAGCTCCATTCGCAAATATCTTTCAACTGATGCCACTAAAAGACTTGTGTGTTCATAAGTATTTTTAAGACTAGACTATTGTAACTCAATTCTGTCTGGTTTGTCTCAATATCTACTCAAGAAACTAAAATAAGTTCAAAACACAGCTGCTCCCATCATCTTTAGAGTACCACGATCAGAGCACATCTCCCTGCTGCTCTGTACCCTACACTGGCTATCCATTTGATCCAGAATCAAACACAAAATGTTTCTCTGTGCTAAGTTTCACTGATGGACTCCAGTCCAGCATACCTATCTGACCTCACCACTGTGTACACACCAGCAAGATACTTACGCTCCTCTTCTGACAATCATATACTCATTATTCCCAATATGAAAACAAAGTCATATGGACAATGTTCAGGGCCCAGCAACGTGCAATGAATTGCCCAGTAAAATCAGACACAAAGACAGTGATCCCTTTCAAAAGTGCTCTTAAAACTCTCCTTTTTGACTGCAAGAACAAACTTAAAGACATCATAATGTTTCCTACCTTAAATATTTTGAGCATTTTTTATGTTTTCTAATTTCATGGTGTTTGTTTTTGTTTTCTGTATAGATGTTATAGATGTTGTAAAGCACTTAGAGCTTCTAAAGTGTAGGCACCATACAAAGTCCTCATTATTATTATTATTAAATTACTATATAATGATTACACTGATAAAGAAGATGCTCGATCTGATATGATGTAGTAGATGTGTGAAACAGGATATGATACCGCCACACATATGGTGGGAGTGGGAAAAGCAAAGCCAAAAAAAAATATTTAATTTGCAATTGAATCATCATAGGTCACTATATAAAACTGATTCAGATGATCATAAGATAAGGAAACTGTTAAAAAGGTTGATGAAGCCAAATGGAAACTGTTAATAAGGTTGATAGAGCCATATGGAAACTGTTAAAAAGTGATAGAACCATGTGGAAACTGTTAAAAAGGTTGAAAGAGCCATATGGAAACTGTTAGAAAGTAATATAATCATATGGAAACTGTTAGATAGATTGATAGAGCCATATGGAAACTGATAGAAAGTGATAGAACCATATGGAAACTGTTAAAAAGGTTGATAAAGCCATATGGAAACTGTTAGAAAATGATAGAACCATAGGGAAACTGTTAAAAAGATTGATGGAGCCATAGGGAAACTGTTATAAAGTGATAGAACAATATGGAAATGGTTAAACAGGTTGATAGAGCCATATGGAAACTGTTAGAAAGTGATAGAACCATATGGAAACTATACGAAAGTGATAGAACCATATTATTAAAAAATGATAAAACCATGTGGAAACTGTTAAAAAGGTTGATGGAGCCATATGGAAACTGTTAGAAAGTGATAGAACCATATGGAAACTGTTAAAAAGGTTGATAAAGCCATATGGAAACTGTTAGAAAATGATAGAACCATAGGGAAACTGTTAAAAAGATTGATGGAGCCATAGGGAAACTGTTATAAAGTGATAGAACCATATGGAAACTATATGAAAGTGATAGAACCATATATAATCTATTAAAAAGTCATAGAACCATATGGAAACTGTTAAAAAGGTTGATAAAGCCATATGGAAACTGTTAGAAAATGATAGAACCATATGGAAACTGTTAAAAAGATTGATAAAGCCATAGGGAAACTGTTATAAAGTGATAGAACAATATGGAAATGGTTAAACAGGTTGATAGAGCCATGTGGAAACTGTTAGAAAGTGATAGAACCATATGGAAACTATACGAAAGTGATAGAACCATATATAAACTATTCAAAAGTGATAAAACCATGTGGAAACTGTTAAAAGGTTGATGGAGCCATAGGAAAACTGTTAGAAAGTGATAGAACCATATGGAAACTGTTAAAAACCTTGATAAAGCCATTTGGAAACTGTTAGAAAATGATAGAACCATAGGGAAACTGTTAAAAAGATTGATGGAGCCATAGGGAAACTGTTATAAAGTGATAGAACAATATGGAAACAGTTAAACAGTTTGATAGAGCCATATGGAAACTGTTAGAAAGTGATAGAACCATATGGAAACTATACGAAAGTGATAGAACCATATATAAACTATTAAATAGTCATAGAACCATATGGAAACTGTTAAAAAGGTTGATAAAGCCATATGGAAACTGTTAGAAAATGATAGAACCATATGGAAACTGTTAAAAAGGTTAATGGAGCCATAGGAAAACTGTTATAAAGTGATAGAACAATATGGAAATGGTTAAACAGGTTGATAGAGCCATATGGAAACTGTTAGAAAGTGATAGAACCATATGGAAACTATACGAAAGTGATAGAACCATATATAAACTATTAAAAAGTGATAAAACCATGTGGAAACTGTTAAAAAGGTTGATGGAGCCATAGGGAAACTGTTAGAAAGTGATAGATCCATATGGAAACTGTTAAAAAGGTTGATGGAGCCATAGGGAAACTGTTATAAAGTGATAGAACAATATGGAAACGGTTAAACAGGTTGATAGAGCCATATGGAGACTGTTAGAAAGTGATAGAACCATATGGAAACTGTTAAAAAGGTTGATTGGGCCATATGGAAACTGTTAGAAAGTGATAGAACCATATGGAAATGGTTAAACAGGTTGATAGAGCCATATGGAAACTGTTAGAAAGTGATAGAACCATATGGAAACTTTAAAAAGTTTATAAAGCCATACTGAAACTGTTAAAATGGTTTTTAAAACAAGATTCTGTGGGAAATGTCAGTGTTTCTTTGGGCAAAGTAGGCTATAACTGTACTTCATGTTAATATGAACAATTATTCATCTTTCTGTATGTCTCATGGTCCTTATTATGATTGAAATTCTACAAAAGAAACTGAATTTTTATGAATTTCATCTTATAACTCTTTACCAAACTATGGCAACCAAAAGGGAAATATTTTAAATGGAATTAAATGGAGAAAACACCAAATTTATCAAGGGGTTCATTATTTACCAACTTGAAGGCCATTCAATATCTATCTATCTATCCATCTATCTTTCCATCTATCTCCCCGCTACATACAGATATAATGAAACCCTAAATATTTATGAATTGCCCATTGCCTACATCAACTACCCAATTTAGGATCTCATAACTGCAAATTATCTGATGACCATTCATGTATTTCAGCTATACCCAATTATGAATTATACAACTGAAAATTAAGTCATAACCATTCATGTATTTCAGTTATACCCAATTATGAATTAAACAACTGAAAATTAAGTCATGACCATTCATGTATTTCAGTTATACCCAATTATGAATTATACAACTGAAAATTAAGTCATGACCATTCATGTTTTTCAGTTATACCCAATTATGAATTATACAACTGAAAATTAAGTCATGACCATTCATGTTTTTCAGTTATACCCAATTATGAATTATACAACTGCAAATTAAGTCATGACCATTCATGAATTTCAGTTATACCCAATTATGAATTGTACAACTGAAAATTAAGTCATGACCATTCATGTATTTCAGTTATACCCAATTATGAATTATACAACTGAAAATTAAGTCATGACCATTCATGTTTTTCAGTTATACCCAATTATGAATTATACAACTGAAAATTAAGTCATGACCATTCATGTTTTTCAGTTATACCCAATTATGAATTATACAACTGAAAATTAAGTCATGACCATTCATGAATTTCAGTTATACCCAATTATGAATTGTACAACTGAAAATTAAGTCATGACCATTCATGTATTTCAGTTATACCCAATTATGAATTATACAACTGAAAATTAAGTCATGACCATTCATGTTTTACAGATCGAACACAGTAGCTCAACTGGTAGAGTACTGAAATTGTAATCCAAAGGTCATGCATTTAATACCTTACCAAGCCAACCTGCATTGGCTACTTTGGTGGTGCAATGAAAGGCCCTCAACTAAAATTTCCTGGCCAACAATGTGTTCAAAGTACCGTTTAAAAAATAAAAAGCAAAACACAAAATAAAAATACAACCAAACTTTGACAAAAAACTTAATCAAGATTTAAATTGACCTTGACCATCCAATCAAAGGAAGGATCTGAATGCATAAATCAGGTCACTGTGTCTTAGTATGACAGCAATATTTCCAATAATTTTAAACTCATAGCTAGTGATGGGAATTGGTCAGAAGTTCACAACTGATAATAGGTTCCCCTTAACCAATTGATCATCAATTATAATTGGTTACTAAGAGCGAATTTTAATTTTTGTTAAACAGTTATATCTTTGATCAAGAGTTCAATATGTTTATACATATACAGGAGTAATCTCTTTTAATGACATGTATACTTTAATCTGACAATAATATTACATTGTGTGTTACGTTTGTTCTACAACTTAGTTAAATGAACGCAACTTTTTATGGCTGATCAGTCATATGTAACTGAAATACTGCTACAATCCTCCAAAATTCTTTCCTTCACATGTGATGTGTCTATAATTTAAAGTATAGAAGGACATGTTTTTCTTGTCATTGTTTATAAATACTACAATAGATGTTGCGATTTAACTGAAACAAATCAACCAAATGTGTTTAAATTTATTAACTGATCAATTTAACAACTTGACCATATAATAATGACTATATGTTCCTAATTATGAAACAGAAGGTTTCATATTTGTGGTTGTGAAGGGAATTAATAAATTTCAGATCAACTTTAGTGGCTGGGAGTTTTACTAACCATTGTGCTTTGCATTAACCTAAAAAGAAGTCTCCCTTTACAACAATTGATTATTTTATTGGTTTGCTCAACCAACTGATGATCAATTGTAATTGATAATCAGAACAAAACTACCCAGCCACACACAAAACCTTGGAAACCATATCAAAAATGGATAACAATGATGATATAGATAATGAAATGGATAACATTGATGATATAGATAATGAAATGGATAACAATGATGATATGTGAGTGATACATCTGTTATGTCTCTACTAAAACAGGGGAGGCAACTTATATGTACTCTTCCCATGGCCAGGTGGATGCAGAGAGTATTTTAAGAGATGATAGATAAACAAGTCCTAGGAAACAACCTTTATACTTGCACCTGCTGGAACAAACTAAAATCAAAGTTCAAAGGTCATCCCAACCTTACAGCTATCCACGTATCATGATGTATTATAATGGCAATACATGTAATACATCTGATTCGGTAACACCATGTGATGACAATTATCACAAATACTCATAATTAATTATTACTGCAATATTACATCGTTAACTCCATGTGATGACAATTATCACAAATACTCATAATGTATTATTACTGCAATATTACATCGTTAACTCCATGTGATGACAATTATCACAAATACTCATAATGTATTATTACTGCAATATTACATCGTTAACTCCATGTGATGACAACTATCACAAATACTCATAATGTATTATTACTGCAATATTACATCGTTAACTCCATGTGATGACAATTATCACAAATACTCATAATGTATTATTACTGCAATATTACATCGTTAACTCCATGTGATGACAATTATCACAAATACTCATAATGAATTATTACTGCAATATTACATCGTTAACTCCATGTGATGACAACTATCACAAATACTCATAATGTAAAACCTAGCTGTACCTTCAGAACTTTGTATGCTTCTTTTAGCACGCTTTTCTTGTCTGGACAAAGGCAAATGACACAGTTTGACCTGAAAAAAGATTAAGTTGAAACTTAAATGAGTCACTTGAGACAAATGTTACAATGGCCAAAATGAATTTCTTAGACTTTTAAGATAAGGCTGTTTTTATTTCTTCTTTCTTGATGCTAAGGGCTGAAACCATCTCTGATATTCTGAAGCAAAAACAATGTTTTCAAGATGGCTGTGATAGCCATATTAAATGTAAGATAGGTACCATATTCAATCTGGATCTAATATATATCATATTATAATTTTGGCATTTAGTAATAGAACAAATAACAAGATGGCTGCCATGAACAGAACTAAAAACAAGGTAGCTGCCATGATGCCTATAGTGGAGGTCAGATCAGCATAATTTTACTTTAATGCCAACTAGATATTAGATTTATTCAGGTGTTGATATGATCTTTTAGGTATAAGTAGCAATAAAAACATATTAAAAAATTCTTCTATAGTATCCATATTTTATGTCAGGCTGGCACCATTTTCATTTAGAAACAATTAGCATCACATTAAATCATTTTGCTGGAAACTCCAAATTTATGTCATTATCAATCTTAGAGGAATATCAATAAAAAGATTTCTCCAGAGATCAGATCAGAGCCATTTTTATTTAGGACCAATCAGACATTATAAGAAGTTTTCTGGTGAAAAAAAAAACAATATTGATAAATCTTAAGAGTTTATATAATTTTTCAGTTCAGAAATAACATGATTTTAAAGATAGTTGCCATGGCAACTATACTGTATGTAAAATTAGAGCTATTTCAATTTAAGACAATCTCAATATCATATTGAGTTATTTAGTGGACCAAATGACTGTCCATTCTTGAGAAGTAGCAATAAGATTATCACAATGAGAAAGGTAACATCAATGTTGAATGTCCAAGCAAACAATTTATAATTGTGAACTTTTAGGTGACCATTCCTAAACATTTTCCAAATAATCAAGTCACTAAATTGTCAGAGAGATCATATACAGCAAAAAAAACCCATCTCAATCATTAAAGGGTCTGCTATCTAGTTGTATCTATTTTCTCTCAATGATTCCCTGATTTTTCTATTTTTTGACTATTACTAAAAGAATAAATACCAAATGAAATCAAATATTTTCTCTCAAAAATCTTTTCATCCTCCTTCTCCTTGGACACTATGAAACCTAATTTTAAAATCATTATACAAATCTGAAACCTAATTAGACAAAATAAATATATAACTCTTAAAAAAACTGAATTATGCTCTAATCACAAAACTGTTATCTTGATCAGACCTTCAGATATCTTAAGAAAAAATGAAATAGTAAGAAATAAATATACATTTACCATTCTGCTTAATAGATCATAGAAAATCAAAATAAGAAAATATATATTACCTAAGTTTGACGAAGTGAAACCAAACAAAAATGGGCACATAATTTATAAATATTGTACATGGTTTGTGGTGTGATGGGAACTAATTGAACAATGTACATGAAGACATAAAAGTACCATTATATGCTTGAGACAAATAATGTAGGCTAATGTAAATCCATTAATGGCATTCTAACAAAAACAGTTGTAGATCTGTTGATTGATTTCTGATACTTAGTTTAGTATGTACTGTTGTAGATCAGGTAATGGCACACTGATAACAAGACAGCATGTACAGCTGTAAATCAATTAATGACATGCTGATACACAGTACAGTTTATACAGTTGTAGATCAGTCAATGGCATACTGATAACAAGACAGCATGTACAGTTGTAAATCAGTTAAACAGATAATGATACAGAATAGAGTATGTACAGCTGTAGATCAGTTTATGGCTTTGCTGATAGATAATACTGTATGCACAGTTGTGAATCAATTGATGGCATGCTGATACACAGTACAGTATGTACAGTCATTAATTATATAATGCTGATAGATAATACAGTATGCACAGTTGTAGATCAGTCAATGGCATGCTAATACACAGTACAGTATGTACAGTCATTAATCATTTAATGCTAATAAATAATACAGTATGTATTGTTGTAGATCAAGTAATGACATGTTGACACAGTTAATAGCTTGCACATGCATACAACAAAAGTAACTATACCAACTGTAGATCATTTAATGGCATGCTTATAAATAAAACAGTGGGTACATCTGTAAATCAGTTAATGGGGGGGGGGGTATTGATAGGTGGGTAATGGCAGGGGGGTAATATATCGGGGAGATAATTTCCTAGACCCCAAAAGCACTCACCATTATGCACCTCTGCCATCTCACCTTTGTCTGCATGGGTTGCAGTCTCTGGCTTAGCTAATGTTGGTATGTGAGTTGAGGTTCTTTTCAAGGTTTTCCCAGGTTCTTTCTCCACCATTAATATTAATACTGGCCACCATGAATAGCATATCTTGTGCAGTAAAATGGCATTAAACCCTACAAAAACAACAACTGTCAAGTGGTTGATCCTTCAGTGACTTATCCACCATTAACTGGAAGATGAAATCCTATTTGCAGAGGTGGTACCTCCAATAGTCCAAAACAATAATCACCGGATCTGGAACATAAAATTTAAGCCTAAGCCACTGCTAATGACAGTGGAATGGTTTGTGAACTATCAGCACATACCTGAGTACTGGTGGCTGAATTTACAAGACCCAGGAGGCAGGAAGATTATTCAGCTAAGATATGATGATTTCAAGAAGAGGGTGGACATCAAAGAAGTGATCCACAAATACTGCTTTTGAAGAAGAAAAGTCAAATCCAAATGAAGATTTTGGACCCATTGTCTTGATAAACAAAGAGCTGGGTCTTAGTGATGTAGGATTTGTCTTTGTTAACAATGACTCAAAGACAGAGCATACTAAAACAAGGATTTTGTGCCTTGCTTGAAACATATGCTCACACTGTTCTTTTGGGTGGTCACATCTCCCTCCTGAATGATACGGAGGAACATTCTTGGGGTATCCAAAGTTGGTCATTAAGAAGGTTACAATCTTGAAAGGCTTGGAGTAAGATTCTTATGAGATTGTGTTAGGAATGAGCTTATGTGTTCTTTTCCTGATGAAAGTATACCTTCCACTGGCAACTATGTGTTGTTAGGGCATGTCACTATCTCCTTTTCTGTGGTTGAAGGTGAATACTTTCTCCAATCCAGTATCAGGATAAGGCCAACAGAGACATGGTGTATGTTTTTCTGCAATAAGCGTGCCATGGAGATAAACTAGGTCAAAACCACATTAGATATTCCTATTTAATGCCTTGTTTGCTCGATTGGCACAAGGTTTGCCCCTATGATGCCTTGTTTTAGCCTCCTCTATGTGGCCTTGAATTAAGAAGCATGGGAGGTTGTTGAGGCTGTTAAAAGTTAGCCATGGTGACCAAAGTAAGCATGGGGTCAGTCTCTATAGTACTGAAATCAGCTGATGCCTTTTGGAAAGATGACCCTTTCTGAAAAGAAAATATTTCACATAAAAAATCCTACTAAATTGTCCTTTAAGGCAGAGATATGGAAATGAGCACCTGGTACATTTTCATACCTATGATTTTGTTCTAACAAGGACCAGAATTTGCAAATATGGGACAACCTATATTAAAGAGAATTTTAATCAAAATCTCAGACAGGAAGCTGACAACTCTGGAGTGATAACAATTAGATTGTTATACTTTACAAACAGTACCTGCATGAACACGCACAAATGTCATACCAAACAATGACTCCGAAATAGCTTGAAAATGCCTTTTTAATATTATACCGATATGATGGGATAATACAGATGTTTAAATGATTAGCAGAAGACATACATAATGATATCTTGTGAATTCTCTGGTATGCCAGCCTCTGTCAGTTTCTCAATATATCCTTGAACAAACTTCACATTGGGGGTGATGTAACCAAATTTCTCTCTGTGGTAGTCAGTGTAATCTCTGGCAACTTTCAACTGAAAGTGTATAAAAGACTCATAATTCAACAAAAAATCACAACAGACATTAACTAAAGGTTTGCAATTAACAGTAATGTTGCTAATTTACATTCTGAACCAGTTTTCTTCCCCCCCCCCCAATCAATTATATAGCAAGCATGTTTGTTAAACTAGCTGTCACAAAACAAAATGCTCCTGAAAATACCCCACCCATAAGAGCACTATTATGTTTTGGGGGCTTATTTTAATGCAGAAGAATACAAGTAAAGTATTTAGTGCCAAGGCAACTGGTGCAAAGTGTTTTGCCCAGGGACACACCTTGGTAGCTAACCCAAGCTGATTCAATTCTGGGTTTTGAACCCAAACCATTGTAGTCACATGTCCACCATACCAATCATAAAACAATAGTACTGTGGTAATCACAAACTATTCTCATTTTACAAATCCTTGCCAAGATTTAAAAAGAGGTTTAATAGGTTTTGATTAGCTGCGCGATTGCCTGATAGATGTACAATATTTGTAAGAAAATGGAGATAATTCTTAACATGTTGATCAGAGAGAAGCTTTTATTTAGGCACAATACAAAAGCATGTCATTAGTTTCATGAAGATAATTCAAACAGTTTGGGTCATACTAAATAAACAAAAGGGTGATGGACAAATACCCCATCACCTCCAAAAAATTGATTGGGGGGAGTAGAAGGAGAGGAGGGATAATCACTTTTAAGTTCAATCCCTTCAAGTTTTAATTCATGCCCAATATACATGTCCACCTTGCATACACTTGTATATGCCTACTTGTATGGATCTGCATGAATGATTGCTATGCCATCATTTCAGAAATAATACACCATACAAATACTCGCTTATAAACTGCACAGACTTGCATAATGCGACAGCAGATCTGGGTCTATGCAGGTTGTAAGGAGTAGTCAGTAGAATAATCAAGATAGGCCCTGACCTTCAGGCATACTATGCTACAGCAGATCGGGATCTTTATTGTTTGCAGCTTGATTCAACTTATAACTGAGTATATATGGTAAACGTATCAAAAGTAAAAATTATCATTTAATTAAATTTAAACGTCAGATGAACTTTCATTTTAAATCTAGTTTTGTTTAGACATAAATTTCAAGACTGTTAATAACATAATGTTTGGTCGAATTCGAATTAAAAAACAAAAAGCCAGTTAAATTTACATTCAACTAAAGTTTCAAATTCTTAAATTAAGGTCAATAAGTTTTGAGATGACTATTTTCTATTTCATATGTTTGCATGACTCAGAAGCAATATTTTGAAGGTGGATTGTTTTTTGTTTTTGATGGGTTAAATGCCATTTTTCAGCACAAGATAGGCAATACATGGCAGCCAGTATTATTGGTGGAGGAAGAACCCAGGAAAACTCCCAGAAAGAACCACCAACCCACGAGTCAGTAAGCTTTCTCACATAACTACATTAGCCAAATCATAGACTCGAACCCACGCAGACAGAGGTGAGATGGCAGTGATCCGTAACGGAGAGCGCTTTAGACCACTCGGCCACTTGGAGGCCCCCCTTTTATTTGAAGGTGGAAAACAATAATTTACACTGGGAATGGTTTAGTAGTTACTTAGATAGGCAATTAGTGTTCTTCCCCTTGCATACGGTTCTATGGCGTTTTCAAATCACTTATGTATCGTAACTTTGCTTTTATGATTAATAAAAGTACAAATGTATTTGTTGGTGCAACTAAGAAAATATAATTATTAATTCAAAGAAAAAGATACATTCACCTGTTCATCTGTCATGTCAATGCCTGTCACAAATCCATTCTGGCCAACTAACTTGCTCAAGGCAAAACAGTCCCGCCCACTTCCACTGCCAAGGTCAAGGACATGCATGCCCTCCAGCTTCTCTGGAATCACTAGTCCACATCCATAATATCTACAATAATACATCATTTGAATTAATATTTATCAAATAATATTTGGTATTTCATATGCATATATTTACAGAGAAAAATAGGTTAAAAAAGGGAACTTCTACAAATGTTGCAAATTATAATGTAACTATTTAGTTTTAAAGAATCCAAAAGAGAGGTATGTGTTCTCAATGATGACATGAATATAAATTAGTAGGAATGATACCTTGAAATCTCTGTGGAACTCTGATATTCCTTTTAATTATTGGATTATTCATATAAGGAACAAATTACTTTTAAACATCATATATAATTTTGATATCAACATTAAAGGAAGCTTTCAAAAGTCATATACAAACTTGTTAAAACAGTCACCTTTACTCAGCAGCAACTGTTCAGAACAACAATTCTAATTTTCCCCCAGCAAATATTTTATATAAATGTCTTCTATGTAATAAGTCACCTGCCTTTCGTGGTCGCCTGACAGGTGTTTCCTGACTAAACAATCTTTCTCCTAAGCAAAATTCTCTGAATTGTTTCTTCACAAGGAATGCAGATAGGGGAATATCATGCAAAATGATGTGTAAACATTTTTGCTTGTGCTCTATGCTCCAGTCACATTGATAGTGTGACACAAACATGACGGTATGTCACATTTAAAAGTGAGGCAGTTTTTATTATTAGGGTAGAGAATCATCTGCTGATTGGTAGGAAAAGTATGTTCTTTAAAGCAGATGTGGACATAGCTACATAATTATCTTCATCTATTTCCCTCTGAATTAAAAATGTCTCTGATGTAAAGGCCTGTCTCAGAGAAGAGATACGAGTTAAATTCCTTTTCATTAAGGTCATGGGTTATTCAATGTTCAGAAATAAAGGCAGAGCAAGTTTCATTTTATGGGAGACAATGAATAGCCATATACAGCTTCTTTTATGCTTATCATAGGCATAGGCCAACCATCTTTTGATTTTGGCAAGTTGAGCAACTGGTGAATCCATATATTACTTTTATAGCATGAGCAAAGTACAGTAATCTTCTGTGGAACATAAATTTGGGAGAGAACAACATTTACTTGCAATATATTTTGTTGTACAGTATACAAATAATAATAATAATAATAATAATAATAATAATAATAATAATAATAATAATAAAAATAATAATAATAATAATAATAATATTAATAATAAAAATAATAATAACAATAATAATAATATTCATAATAATATTCTGTACATGGTATCATCTGATTACAATGGCCAATTTTGTCTATTTTTCCCACAAATGGCCACTAATTATAGGTTTGACTGTGTGCCACAATACTTGAACACAACACATCTATGTTTTCTATGCTTAAATACCATTACATTTAAAAGTACTGATATGTCATACAAATGTGTGTGTGTGTGTGTGTGTGTGTACCACTCACTATGAAGAAAAACAATCTTATACAGTAAAACCTGCTAAGAGAGAAAGCCCTTTCTGCCAACCAAAAACAAGCTCCTCAAGACAGGTGGTCTCTCAAAAGAGGTGTGTGAAAATGGACTAGTCTGGTTTACTGCATCAAAAGTTAGCATTGTTGAAGAAGAAAAAAAAACATACTGTACATGTATCATATCCTTTATTCATAAATCTTGTTAAATATTGCATGCATTCCTCACAAAATAATTTTATACTATTTTGTTGACATTTTTTTACTCAACTGTATGAACATTTATTTCCATTTCTAAGCAAAAAAGCAAAAGTTTGAGATTGATAACATTTTGAACTTGTGTTTTACCAACGTTTAAGCTCACTACTATTTTGAAAGCAGTCTCACATTTTTTACTTCTTTCAATTACATTAAATTTTTTCTTCAAGTGTTCAAATTCTTTTTTTCATTGTAGGTTCTGCCATTTGACATAATAACGACTAGACGTATTTCGGTTTTCGGTTTTGATCAGGTTTTGGGGAAATGTGGAATAAATATATATTATGTACCAATGAACGAAACAAAAAGATATAATTAACTAATCAAGAAACAATAAAAGTCATTTATTTTGAGTTTAAATCACCAGTGTGATAGCTAGAAAAAATAGAAAAACAAAGGTTGTGACCATCTGCACCCAGGTAAACAGATAGAGGCTTGGTGAAACACTAACAAAAAAAGAACAAATCGGGAAATCATTCTCACTTTCTAGTAGTAAAGATAACGAGTTTATTTACCCCCCAGGTATTATGGACTAACTGGAAAGACAATCAATGTATTCAATCTCACACTGAAGCCCTTTCAAAATATTTCTCACTGGGACATCAGGACTACCAGCATTGTGTAGGTTTTTTTTACATGGGTTTGAACAAAGATAAAGTAAAAATACAAACTTCTAAACTCTCTGTGTATGTCCATCATTATTCTCTTTGATGAAAAATTGGTTACCCTTACTGTGTATTCACATGACTTCGGTACTACATTGGTGGTTAGTGACATGTAATTTAGTCTGGTTTACTGCAGTTTACAAATGACACCAAAACACTAGACTTGTAAATTTCACAAAACTAGTAGCTAGGCAAACTTTATAAATACCTAATTAGAACAATTTTTACTATTTATAAGGTCATTATTACAAAGGATTAAATGATGGTTAGTGGTGTTTATCTTGCTATATGTCATTCAACTGTAGTGTTATTTAAATGTGCACTTTGTTTGTATACTACATGTATCCCAGGCTTTCGTTTTTACAAAGAATTATGTCGAGGTCATGGTTTTGATCAGGGTTGTTTTCTTTGCAATGCGGTTGGTTGTTCATAGCAGTAATGAAATGCATATTTTGCCAAGACATCATTAGTCACTGGTCACATTCAACAATTGGTCGCGCATAACAAAGCGCTTGTAAAATAAAATTGATCCGTGTATTGTTGTTGAAAATGACAGGTGGTTGCTCATAACAGTTTTCAAACTCAATAAACCTCTCCACTGACCGCACTATAAGTAAGGGCCCGAATTTCCAAGGAACCTGGGTACTCAAGTGTCCAACTGTCTAAAGAGTTCACATTTTTGGATCACTGCTGTCTCTACCCTGTCTGTGTGGGTTCGAGCCTCATTGACTATTGTGGGTAAATGAAAAAGTTTGCCAGTAGATTCTCATGGGTCGGTGATTCTTCCCAAGGTTTTCAGGGTTCATCTTCCACTAGTTATACTGGCTGCCATGTATAGCCTATACTAGGGCATAACCAACTTTTGATCCGGAAATCGGATTCCACCGGATAGTATGAACTTCCGATTAATCGGAGTCGGACAAGGCAGGAACGACCGATTCGGATAATAAAAATAATAAAGTTGAATTTCTATAGCACCGTGTCTAACACTGCGTGTCATTCGATAGTGCGTTAATAAAGTTAAATAAGAAGTCAGAAAAGTTCAATATGGTCAACACAACCACGCTGTGAGACAATCTATTTGAACGGACGGGTGAAAACCGGAAATGAAGCCGGATATGGTAAAGTACACCGCTCCCTCGATAACTCGCGCCCTGATAACTCGCGAACCCGCTTATAACGCGGTGTCCAGCGTGGATCCCGTTTTTTTAAAGAAAATATTTTTGAAAAATGAAGAAAATTGTGATCAGAACTGGTGAATGAAACCTTGATATATCGCCCGTTTTATCGTCGAAAATGACGGTTAGTGCCCGAAAAGTTAGAATTAACATCGTGAAATGTTCAGGTTTTAATAAGAAATCGCACATCTTGTTAGATTTTATCAGGAAAAAAATTTTCTCAGTTCACTGTAAAGAATAATACTGTATATGTATAGGGGAAATTAGTGTTTAAATCTTTTCATTGTGTTGCAATGTAAGCAGCATAATCGTTGCATGTTCTCTTCTATTCAAACATGAAAAGAGTCAATTGACCGTCACATCGATGCCCGCGAGCACATCTGTGAGAACCTAATTAAATGCCGGCTTCGTTTTGATCGACGACTTGGGGAAGTGTTTGTTGCATTGTAAAACTCAATTAAAATAGACCTGCTTTGTTTTATAAGGCAGTCTTTTGTATCAAATCAGGTAAAAGACGTACAATACAAAAGTTCAATGGAATGCAAATCCTACATGCATAAACTCTTGTGGTCAATATCGTGTCTCAACATCAATCAAATTAGTTGGACCAACCGAACATGGTTTCAAATAGTATGTACTTATTGTCATTAAAGTATATATTAATCAGTAATTTATCCTAATCATTTGTAAATGGGATCATGGAGAGCAAGGGAATCAAGCGAAAGGCGTACTCGGTGAATGAAAAGCTTATTGTCATAGAGAGGGTTCGTAATGGTGAATCAAGATTAAAAGTTTGTAGTGAACTTAAACTTGCCGAGTCGACACTCAGAGGTTGGCTCAAGGATGAGCAGAAATTTCGGGATTATTTGCATGAAGTTGATTCTCATGACGGATTTAAACGGAAACGGGCACGCACTGCAAACGACACAGAATTAGATGATGCTGTGTACACCTGGTTTACACAACAACGTGAACAAAGTGTTCAGATTTCGAGAACAATTCTCAAGGTCCAGGCAGAGAAAATGGCAAAAACTATGGATACTGAATCATATTTCATGGCAAGCCATGGATGGCTTTGGAGATTCCAGCGCCGACATGGAATAAAACAAAATTCTTTGTCGGGAGAGATACGCTCAGCAAATCATGCGGCCTCGTCTAGTTATCCCAACCAACTCCAAGAGATACTGACCCGTGATGGGTATACAGACGACCAAGTTTATAATTGTGATGAGGCTGGTCTATGCTATCGGATGATTTAAATATTTTTTTTTATATATTTTTTTTACATGTCTGACGTTTAGACCCATTAAATTCATGGTTGGTAATGGTTCATCTTTGTAATTTTTTTTTTTTTTACATTTTACTCTATCTATCTATCTAATCAATCTATCTATGTATCTATTTAGTGATAGCAGAATTTTATGTTTTAGATCAACACAAGTTTCGACGTTATCGTTTTTCGATATGAATGTTATCTTTTTTGATAAAATAAATCTTGATTCATTTTGAACAAACAATAAAACTAGAATGTATCCAAATCAACACAAAAAGCAGTGATGTAATACACAATGTTTTTAGTGATACACATGTTAAGAATATTGATACCTCGTGGAATAATGTTTGTTTGTACGATCTTTTCAAGATATTTTTTCAAGAAATTAAAGGTAATTTATAAAGAAAACCGACCAACACCTTTATAAAGAAATATTCATTCACAGTTATTTTCAGCACGATTATAAAACGAGTATTTAACAATGCAACCTACCCCCCCTTTCGCCTCTGTCGATCTCCCATCACTTTATTATTTTTTTTATAGGTCCATTGGTAACTCGCGCCCTTGCTTACAGTGCGGTCGATGTTTTTGGACCCCGTTGTGCGCGAGTTATCGAGGGAGCGGTGTACTAAGTAACATGCTAGACATGGCAAAACCAGATACCAGAAACCCGGAAACAGAAGATGAAATTTTTTTTTAAAAAAATACGGATTTAGCATTTTTTTTATTGTAGATAACAGCCAAACTTCTCATCAATGAGGATATTGTTAAGTTACCAATTTAGAGATTCTCTGAATTTTGAAATAGTGTCTCCACAATGATCCATGTCTCTGAAACAAAGCTCTTTATTTGATAACGTAATATTCATTTCACTTGGCTGCCTTGCTACAGTTGATCACAGTTATGAAAGAGTTGGTTAACTTAAGGTAATTTATGTGACATATACAATTATAACATTTATAACAGTGTTCGACTGATCAAGTGAAGTGAGTTCACCAGACCTGGCAGCTAGTTTTTAACTAAATTAACTTTCTTTTTAAACCCCTTTTATTTGATACAAATATTGCAATTAACATGATAATACAAAGGAGATAAGCTTTTAATTCATTGCAACAATTGAAAAAGAAATGCAAGCAAGATATCAAAACACAGTCAGCACATAATTGGGTTTACAAAGAAACACTTGCATACATAGCTGTTACAGTATATTGACACATTTTAAATATGAGAGGGCACATTGCATTTACGATTACAATTAAACCAAACTAAAAGATAGAAATAAAACATAAATGTCACTTGAAAAAAAAAGTATTTATTTACTTTAAATACTGCCTTCACTAGACATAAATTGCATAATTATTCACTGACTGAAATTCAGTTGAATATCATTATTTATGGTATACAAAGAATTTTGTTTGGAAAGAAAATGTAACAAAAGCATATGAATTGTTTCATTTATGATGATCACAATCAAACCAAACTAAAAGAAACTAGAACTAAAACCAATAAATGTCACTAAATAAAAAACTTATTTTCTGGTATTTATTTAGTAATACTTAAGTTCTGCCTCCACTAGATGTAAATGACAGATTTTATTCATTGATTGAAATTCGGTTGAATGTCATTATTTATTGCATACAACGAATGTCATTCAGAAAGAAAATGTAACAAAAACATGACTTCTTGTTAAAAGATGATAATTTCTTAATGTTGAATAAAATTTCCAGGTCCTTTCTACCATTTTTGACGATAAAACTAGTGATATATCAAAGTTTCAGTTCCCAGTTTGGATCATAATTTTCTTAAAGTTTAAGAAATAGGGGTCATGTTTTGGATATTTTCTTGTTTAAAAAAATTATAAGTGGGTTTACAAGTTATCTTGGTGTAAGTTATCGAGGGAGTGTTGTAAGATGTAAACATAGTTAGGAAAAAGAACAAACGGGTATGAAAAGTGGTTTATGAGGAATGCATTCAATACTTCATCCAAAATATTTTATTTCCCATTAACTGGAAATGTTACTTTAAATTCTACAGCTGTCAGCAAGCAGAACCAAAACCCACATGACAGCCCTGTTTCTGAGGTGTGAGTTAGTCAGTGACAGAAACTAAGTTTTGGTGTGAGATAATCAGATTAATCCCAAGTTTTGTTAATGCTAAATTGCTGAATCCAAGGACTGATAGAAATATGAAGTAATGTCATTCATCTATGGATTTTTATTACTAAAAATATGGAACTTATTTCCATATGTTTTATTCTTTTTATCTTTGTTGATCAATTATTTACATTACAAAATAACTTTAAGTTCCTCCATAATACACTGTATCTGAACCCCAATCAGTACCACTGTCCTCCATTTCAAACCCAAGAGGTGCATCCAGGATTCAAAATATTTGTTGCTATAGACTAATTATCTTTGTAAAACATTTTACATACTGATTATTAATAGCAGTGTTAACAGACATAGACAAAGTTTGCTTTAAAGTAAGTGATCAACACATAGATAGATGGATGTACAGAGTGACAGACAGATGAACATAACATACAACATTGTCTCATCAAAATGTCAATATACTGGTACATCAAGACCATACCCCATACCTTGCTGTCACCTCTTCATGCACTTGTGACATAGCTTCCTTTACATGTTTGGGCATCACATTTAGACCAGAAATGCATGCTGATGTCTTGAGGTCCTCTGTTTTATTTAAAACCTTTCCATAATAATCTTTCACTGTATCAAAAATTTTCTCCTTGTCTGTTGCCATTCTTCAACCTATAACAAAAATTAAATGTAGAACATACATTTATTAACCTGCCTTGTCTGCCTGTCAACTACATGTGTTCTCAAAGATAAACCTTCCAACTCCAATACGTACCATTTTCTCGGACGACAATGCTGCCATAAATTCCTTACATTATGTAGGTTCAATTTTCCTATAATTCAATACTTTTAACTGGCTTAAAGTATATGCAAATTTGTAACTCATCAATCACAGACAAGGACCTGTTTCCAACATCATGGATGAGAGCTGCTAAATAGTGAAACATATCTCAGGAGGTCTGTTCAATAGCAGTCCCCTACAAAAAAAAGCTTTAATAAGGTAAAATATATCCAAAAATTCCCCCACCCCTACTTTCCAGAAGTATTCAGAAAAGGCTAAGTTTGGCCCCACACCAAGAATATGTAACGGCATATTACCTACCCATAATACTTAGCACATGACAACATAACATTAGGTGGGGAAAAAAGAGATAAGACAATCAGACAAGCTCATTACAAATATTTTGTTTCTATATATAGCCATTTTTGGTTAAAATTTCAAACAAAATTGTCCTAATAGTTTTGCATGTCAAGTGGTGGATTTATAGAAGGTTGTGTGTGGCAGACTGTACTGCTTCATTTTTCTAGCCATAATAGCACACAATTTGGTACTGTACATAAACTTAACCACCAATTTCACTATCAACTTAATAGCAAAGAGTCTAGATTTGCATCTGCATCTTTTAGCGACCAAACTGTAAAATGAGTATTATCACAAGTAAAACATTATTTAAATTTTATTTTTCACCTTTACCTAAATACCTTTGCTGGTTCTAAAGAAGGTACCGGTATTAATGATAACTATGCACATTTGATCTGGTTAAGATTTAAACTATTGCCATCTTGGTATTCATTTTTGCATTGGAAAACTGACATTTCTTGTTAGATATGACATTTTTTCGCAAATTCTTAAATCTTCAGTGATCTGCTTGCTTTCTTAGCAACTATATCCCAAACATGAAAACTAATAAGAGCTGCCAACATTTTCAAGACTGGCAAAATGGTCAAATGCTCATATCACGACTGGATTGTAATTCATTTAAAACTTTCTACTCATTTGCATAATTATATTTTAGTCTGGTTTTAACGCTTAAATTTGTGATTTCATTTTATATCCTGATATCTAGATAAAACTATCTGAAGTCAAAATTGTCTGTTTACACAACAACATTCATCCTAACATCATGAGACATAAAATAGAACAGGCCACGGAAATTCCAGTTTACACAACAACATTCATCCTCACATCATGGCACAATAAACAGAACAGGCTATGGAAATTCCAGTGTACACAACAACACTCAACATCACATCATGGGACATTAAATAGAATACGCCATATAAATTCCAGTTTACACAATAACATTCATTATAAGAACAAGGAATATAAGACAGCACTGGGAATGGAAATTCCAGACTGCTTCCACATATCAGACATTATAATAATATTGAGGTCTTTGTATAGTGCCGAACCTCCAGAAGCTCTAAGTGCTTTACAACACTAGAAAACACTTACAACAAAAAATATAAATGATGATATGATTACAACAACAAAAAACCCCAAAGAAATTAGAAAACATAAAACTTGCTGAAAATATTTATGGTAGGAAACATCATTAGGTCAATAAGTTTGTTTTTGATAGTAGAAATAGGTGAGTTGTATACGCATCTTGAATGGGACCAATGTGTCCTTGTGTCAAAGTTTAATGGGTAATTCATTCCATGTTGTTTGGCCCTGGTATGCAAACGAACGATGTCCATATGACTTCATTTTTGTTGTGGGAATAATGAGTATATGATTGTAAGAAGAGGAAGTACAAGTATCATGCTGGTGTATACACATGGGTGAGGCCAGATAGGTATGTTGGACTGGAGTCATTCAGTGAAACAGCAGAGAAAACAAAGTTTGTGTTTTATTCTGGATTAAATGGTTAGCCAGTGTAGGGTACAGAACAGCGGGGAGGTACTCTAAGGATGAACCGAGCAGCTGTGTTTGAACTTAAGTAGATGCTGAGACAAACCAGACAGAATTTAGTCCCGTCTTGAAAGTACTAATTAACAAACAAGTGTTTTAGTGGCATCAACTAAAAGATACTTGTGAATGGAGCTGATGCATCTCAGCTCAAGATTTGCAGCCTTGCATATGTTCATGACATGTTATTATTGTTGAACAAATTTCTTATCTTTACTTATTTTTTACAACCTACCTTTAACCCGGCATGATAATGCCAGCTTTATATTTACATAAAAATACAAACTTGCGTTTGACTTTTATTGACGCATGATCTTTGAACCTCGAAAATATGTTACTAAACAACAAAACTGTAAATAAATCTCTCAGGTAAAAGTTTCTATACCATCGATGTCATGTAATATGAATTATACAAAAAAAAAAATTACCTATCATAAATTTTCCTAAAGGATATTTGATAATGTCAAGTTCTGACGAAATGAGACGATATTCTAATGTTAGCAGTACGGCTGAAATTTGTAACACTTGAACTTTGAACGGCACGACGGGAGGTAACTGAACCGAATTCTTTGTTCATATATATGTTACAAAACAAGTATAATTGACCTGAATAAGCGAAATAAATGTAACTTCTGTCCTTTTCCAACATGTATTTTACTTACTGTCATATCGAGTAATGTTTGATTCTTAACTTTAGACGGACAGAATTAGGAACGTATAATACGCAGTTGCATTAAGAGAGATAACTCTGATGTAACTAAACTTTGCAAAGAATGGGGTTGTCAGAGTGCTAGTTGCGGGTATGCGGAGAACTCGCCCCATGGATAACTCGCCCTGGGAGAACTCGCCCCATGGAGAACTCGCCCTGGGAGAACTCGCCCCAGCGTATCAGGAGAAGTCGCCCCAGAGTGGTTGGAGAAGTCGCCCCACTTCGTATGGAGAAGTCGCCCCATATCCCAGATAACCTTTTTATAGCAGAATTAAAACATCTTTTACGTGATTCATATTTAGATTTTTATTTAAATTCGATCAAAAAAAAAAAAAAAAAACAACAATATTATAGTAATATTTCTAAGACGAAATTCAGTTTGTACATAATATAATGAATGACGACAGTATAGTGTTGATATTGAAGTGCTTGTTATGTGCTATGTTTGGGAATAGACACTTCGATGATTTATCGGTAACTTGTAATGACTGACGACAGTATAGTGATTACAAATGATGATTAGTCAAACACTAATATTATTATGAATCAACAAGATTATTTTCAAAAAGTTGAACGTCAATTAAATGATGTAAACTACTACAAACATATTGTCGAAGATCCGTCAATGGAAATTAAATTTAAAAAAATCAACATGCATTAATGAGATGGTAAAATAAATAATTCCGTATATGAGGAATTTTATACTTTCTCTCTTAACATGCGTACACTTCAATTCTAGATGTTTCCCAAAACTCATAATGATACAACAACTTTCATTAAAAAGTTGGAGTCTATTCCACAGATAGGATTTCAATCCTGGTATTATTAGATGTAACATCACTATATACCAAATTTCCGCATGCAGTTGGTATTGAAGCGTGTTCAAATTTTCTTGATTACAATCCTAATAATAGCCCACTATCTTGTGAAGATATTTTTATAATATTAAAACTTATCTTGGAAAATAATTATTTTCAATGTAATAATACGAAATACATATACATAATGGGTACGGTAATGTGTATTAATATGGCTCCTTCATACACTTTCCTTTCATGGGTAAATTTGAAAAGGACTTTCTTCAAAACGAAAAGTTTAATTCATCTCTTTGGTTCAGATTTTTCGATGACATATTTATATCTGGAAGCAGTCAACAGCAGAAATGTAAAATTTAGTTGATCGCCTAAATCAATTTTACCCGACAATAAATTTTACTTATACTGCATCTAGTACGCATGTTTAATTTTCAGATGTAAATGTGATATAAAATATTGATAACACTATCTCTGCAAATATTCATACCAAAGAAATTAAAATCCACCAATATGTAGAATATTCTTCATGTCATCCCATGTCATGTAAAAACGGTATACCGCATAGCCAGTCGAAAATAAACCAACGTATTATTTCAGATGATTGTCCATTACAAAATTCGTTGAATAAATTCCAAACATTTACAAAACAGAAATTATATTACACATATAATTGATTCTGCGCTGAACAAAGCCCGTAATATTACTCAACATTTGGCTTTAAACAAAGCAGTATGTACAATAGAGAGAGAGAGATGAAATTCCTTTCATAATACAATCGAATCCTTCATTATCTAATCTACGTCGTATAATTAATAACTTTTAGTCTCCTAAATTTATCAAATAAATTTATCAATTTACCAGCGTAAAAACACTTTACAAAAATAAATCAATTATCGCTGAAAGAAGATCCAAGAATTTGCAAGATTTTTTTTATTAGTACTAAACAGACAGAAAAGAAAAAGAAAAAAGAACATTTTCGTCATCTAAATGTAACATACACCGGTGCTCTCGATGTGCAAATATAAGAGACACTACATTGAATAATCATTGCTTCCATATATGAAATTATAGAGATCCTCATTTTTCATATAATAAAATAAGTTCTCCGTTTCTTTTAAACACACACACACACATTTTATATATATTTCCTTGCAATATTTCAGTCTGACTAGAACATGAAAGATGGAGTATATAAATTCATTCGAAAAGTCTTAGCCTTGCCATTCCTTCCTGAAGAACTGATCAACCATACATTTTACAAAATGAAGGAAAAGGCCATTACTGAACAGTTATTACAACTGATGGAGTATGTTGAAAACACATGGATAACAAATCCAACATGGCTTCCAGCAACATGGTCAGTATTCCAGAGGGCAATTAGAACTAACAACGACGTTGAAGGTTGGCATAACCTCTTAAATCGCCGTGCAATGAAATCGAAGCTGTCACTGTATCTAGTAGTGACTCTTCTATACAAGGAGGCAAACGCTCTTCCTAGTCAACTGAAGATGGTTTCGGAAGGGAAGCTAAAAAGAAGACAGACCCAAAAAACTAAAGAAAAACAAGGACGAATCTTTCATTTGTGGGATATGTTCCAAAACGATGAACTAAGTGTTAATGCATTGCTTACTAAATGTGCCAGATTATATGCTGCACCTGTATACTAATTATATTTTATTGTTTGTCATGCAAATGTAATGGTAAGAATGTTATATGAATCACTGATTCAATGTCCAATAAAAACGTGTCATTCAAATTTTTTAATTTAAATCCCCCTTACGTATATGTGGTGTTTAGTACAATGAATATAATATAACTTTAGTGGCTTGTCCTCGTTGTACTTGATGTTTTTCTTTTATAGTGAGAAATGAAATATGGCGGCATGACACCTTTTGTCATACTAACTTGGCCGGCTATCATCAAGTGTTCCGTAGTGTGGTATATCTTTGTCACGTATGTATCGGTAACATGCATATTATTAAGCATTATTTATGCTAAAATTAGTCGAAATATTACTTGACAGATTTATCAAGATTTAATTTTCAGACATATGAAACATGATTACATTTCAGATGGGTTTATTCAATCCTATCATTTTGATTTCCTATTATTAGGACAAAGTAACGTAAGTTATCCATATTAAAAAATTATATGCATCAACAATAACCATTTATTTGGTTGTATTATTTATAATAAACGTACAAGTCAATTTTCAGCGCCTTTTGTACTTACAAAACCCTTTGTTTTCCACACACAAAAAAAACCTCACCGCTGTGCATAAAAAGGGTTACCTATGTATCAGTACCTTTTTGGAATGATAGACGTATATTGTTTGATACAGCAAAAATGTATGCATTAAGGAAAGAAACGTATATAATGAGTTAACGAGTCGACGACATTGATTTGGAGGGGGGATACTGGAGAAATCCTGCCTTCATTAAATATTCATACATTCAGATATGCAAATGAACCCTCTAAAAACGATGGTTTTGATTGGTTGTACAATACTTTCCTCAGAAACAATCCCATAAACCATCAATTCTACTTCCTGCTTCCGCTTGAAACAAAAATTCGTGGGAGCGCTGTTCAAATTTGAGCGATAACTATTAATAATTGCTGCATCTTAGTTACCATATTCTCGATTCATATATATTAAAAAATTGTAGAGATATATGTAATTATAATTAATCACGCTTTGATTTATTTTACAGTTTATCATAGTGCGCTAATTTAACAAACTAGTTTGTATAGAGCAGTCACGTTACCAACTGTCAGACCAATTTCAATTTTCGTTTCAGTCTCTGTAAGTTTTATCAATTTGACTTTATTTTCTGTTTTTTGTGAATATTGGCTGAATTTATTTAATATTGTACGTGCATTGCTAAGTTTTTTTGTTCATTTATATGTATTAGTGTTTAAATTTGATTACTACTTAAGTAAGAAGTTTAGTTTTCATATTCACATACTAGTTAAGGTATTGGAACTGATAGCGTGAAGAATATACTAGAAAGTATTTAATTAGTTATATTCATTTGATACGTTTTTACCCTAAGATAGTAGTTTCTTTTCTGAAGTGTTTATGATTAACTTCCATTTTATTACACTTGATCTGGTGTGAAAAATATCATTTAGTGTTTATGTAATTTATATTTTCGTTTCAGAAAAACAGTTACTTCTTTTAAATAGTGGATATTCATTTCATATTCATTGTATATTTTGCATAGCTGCCGCATACTTGTCAGAATGTCGAGGAGCATTTTCGTTGCAGGTGATTCCAATTTGAAGCAACTCGGTTGTCTTCTGAATCTTCCCAACTTATTCCTGTTGACTATTCCTGGTGCGAAATTGGTTGGAGACGTCACCAATTTTAAATCCAAAGTGTTAGATGTTGTGCGAGCCCAAAAGCCTGACTTGCTGATTCTTCACATAGGTTCAAATGATGTTGGAAAAGATGTTAGCATATTTACAAGGTATTTTTGCTTGTAAATTTGACTTTGAAAACATTTATTATTTGTGCCCAATATTTGCAGCATAACTATTATAAATTTCCATTATATATTTAATTTATTATGTTGATCTTACAGATTACAACTGGCTAGTGATGAATTCCAAATATTCTCTCAAATTATAATATGACCAGCATAATTTAAATAACAAATTTACATGATTAGCATCCATATTGACTATTCGTCATACAGTCTAAGACATTGACCCTGATATTTATGTTTTGGGGTCGAGGTTTTATTGCCTAATTAATTGTGCTTGTGTAGCATGTTTTGATGTCACCTAGCATCATATTGAGAAGTCAGATTTCAGAAATATCTCAAACTTTATGCAGCCCGTATTGATGCTTTTCTAGAAATTAAAGTCACAATGATTTAGTGAGATTGTTCTTACTCTGATGCCTTTTTTTCTAATAAATTCAGATTCTCACACAATCATGTGGACCTGATTTCAAGTTATGTTGGTCTACATTTCTTTTGCCTGAAATGTGATTTATGCCGGGAATGCCATAATCAGATTAAGTTGAAGTATGTTTCTTTAACAAAATGAATAAAAATATCGAAGTATTGAAGAAAGTGTTTCAGTAGCTTCATTTAATTCAAGATTCTTGTCACAATTTTAACTGATTTTGGTATTCTCAGCTTCCAGCAATCTAATTTATTAACTAATAATCCACCAAATGCCACAAATAAACAGGCTTAACATCAGGAGGAGGGTAACATTAATATGGTAATACATATTGCACTTTATGACAATACAATTTGTAAATTGCTACAACCAAAATGAAGTGTATGGATTGTTCCGAAATCTTGCCATATGATGTCAAAATGGGATATTTATTTTTGCTTAGAGCTTGAGAATTGAACAAAATAACCCTGGAAGCAGATGTTTTTAAATTTTGTATCATTTTCTTTATATTTCCCAAATGGCAGCAGTTACTGTGGTGGTGAATTTCTGAAATTTTCAGTTTTATTAGTCATGTTTTGTTTGCATTTTAGTTAATTCTTTTTGTGCACTTCTTGCTTTCAGTTGTTACAGAGACTTTATTAGACAGCTGCTGGAAATGAATCCCACGATGCTGGTCACTGTTTGTGGAATTCTGCCTCGAACCACCAGTAACTTTAAATCTTTTCATTGGAACTCTGCTGTTTTACCAGACTTACAAAGAGGATGTGCTGCACTAAATGATGTCATTATGAGCTTAAGACGAGAATGTGATAAGTACCATTTTCTTGACTATAACCCATTGTTTGATCAAAGTATGCATTTGGCACGTGATGGACTCCATGTAAATATAAATGGTGCATATGTATTGAAAACAGTATTGGAGTCATTTGTTGTTAGTTTGGACATGGAGCAGATAAACAGCGCTGAAAAAGTGTTATCCTTGGACCTTGTCGATACCCGTATGTCTTATGCGGATGTAGTGAAGCATTTTCCACCCAGAGATAAACGTAAGTCTATGGATTACAAGGATAAGGTGACTAACATAAATTATAGTATTTACATAAAATCTTAACTTGCTTTAACATGAATAAGGTCACATATTCACATCAGTCTATATTTGGTAAATGATTTTGGTATTACAGCAATATGTCCATGTTAAATCCTAATGTTCTGCCCCTATTTGTTTTTAGGAAAATGTCAGCTTCATGTTTGTCCTTTTTAAAATGACAGGTAAAATTATTAATGTGCTTATTATATACCTAAGAGTAATTGGACTGACCAAAGTACAGATTTTTTTGTTTACATATATTGTCAATGTTTTATAATTATTTCATTTAAGGAGAGCTGCATTTGTAGCAAAAAGCCATTTATTCCCAAATTCAGGAGGTATAAACGATACAGAGTACCTATTTCAACACGAGTATCATCTAAAGTAAGAAATTATACTAAAGTCTCCCCCCCCCCATGCATTGTTATCCCTTTTTTCATGAGTCTGTTCGTCACATTTTCACATTATGGACATAAATATGTAATGTAAAGCTTGATATTTTTTTCAATAAGATCTGGGTCAGTTAATCGTCTTGACCCGGCCACAACGTCTTTTGAATAACTCCTGTCATGAATTATATGTTGTATAATTTATTTATATTGTCCTAGTGGTGTCATATACCAGTTTCAACTACATGTTCCACTTCATGGTTTTGAGTGAAAAGGTTAGGTTAGGCCTATGTCAGGCCTATCCAGGCTGCAACTTTTTAACGATATCTGGGTTTTCACAAAGATTTCATAGAATTATTCATATGAAACGTGAATCATATGATCATGTGTCATATCTACACCCACCCATAAATTGTGAAAGTCATTGACACATCTATTGTTCATAGATCAAAACTCTTATACTCTAGCTTTATCTGTGCAGTAACTTGTCATAACTATCTAATGCCTAATAGTTTTGCACAAATATTTTAGCGGAATTGTTTCATTCGACCTGCTTTGTGTTCGGGGTGAAAGGTTGAATCAGTTATACCACATGTACAGGCTGGAATTGTTATAAGAATTCTGATTTTTCACATATACAGTGAGGTTTGTTATATAAACTCACACACAGATTGCTTGGAATGTCCAGGTATGGTTCAAGGGTTGAAATAGACATAATGAAGCTTTTGTCTTGTCTCAGAGTTTGAAAGTCTTGTTAAATTTTAAAAATAGTTTGAAAAATTGTTCATACGAATCCGATGCTGTCAAGTCCACTCACACTCCAAAAAATGAATGTCAGTTTCTCATAGTTGGTTCCAGTTATGTGACTTTCAGCCTTAACCATCTCACAGTGTGTTAAAATGGCATTAAATATCAGTTCCATCACCATCACACCATTGCCTTTGAACATCAAAAAAGTGGGTGTGGGAAGAGATATTTTTATTTCTTATTAAATCTGAAAGATATTATACATAAATTTCATGATTATTGTTAGTCTATTTTCCAAAATGTACATAGCTCACTCGTTTCATAAGTTAGGTTTCACAGCTCAGACAGATATATCATCCACAAGAAAAAAATATAAATTTTCTCATCCTGACCTGCATTACTTTTATCAACAGCTATTCATAACATATACAAGGTAATTGTTTAGTATTAAGGTATAAATGTTAATTATCAAAGTATAAATGTCTCAGTCTGAAAGTTAATGAATAAAAGACCGGTGCTGTTTTCGCTATTATAGTTCGTTATAGAAACTACAGTGAAAGTAATGACTTTGGAAATTTCAATTTTTAAAAAAAATATATGTTAATGTAATTAACAAGGTATTTATTTATAAATTTCAGAGCAAATTGTGATATAGGCAACTTTGCATATGACTGTGTTAATGACAACATTTGTTGTTATCAAATTTGCTTGATTTTGTGCCATCATATAAAGTTTAACTTTTTAAGGATCGACATATTCATGCTGCCTGTACACACCAGAAACCAAAATTGAAAAGATTCATCCAGAAAATTATCCCTGCAAAGGTAAGTATAAAATACTATATAATTTTTTTTTATTTGATCATTCTAAATACTGTTTTGTGGCTACTGTTTTCACATTTGACCAGTAAAGAAGAAATCTGATCTTGAACTTTTTTATATATATTTCTGAATCACTGTTCTTTAATAATAATGAATACTAAGCTATTAAAAAGAGCAGCATTGTTAAAATTTTAAGTGCTTTTCTATTTTCCTAAAACACTATTACTGTTGAAATATTTTTTTTTTTTTTTTAGGTATTCTGCTGTCCTGAGTGCCATGTGAAATGCACTAAGGAAGACTTTCTTTTGAACCATTACTTGAGCAGACATGTTCCTCATAGAAAGAAAATGGAGGAGATCATTTGTATGTTTCTTTAAGTAGTTATTGACAAATTATTATTAAATTTTCAAAAATTAACCCAGTTAATTTGCTTATTCTTGGTGAAATAGATGCATTACAATTATATTGTGTTATATATTTGGTGCTTTTGACCTGTAAATTCTGTGATATGAAGTTGCTTGTTTTTCATTTTCCAGCATAGATACACAAATATTGTTTTATTCCTTAATTATTATTTAGCTTTTGGTTTCCTCTTTGTAAGCCTTTTCTTTAATCAAATCTAAAACATTTATTTCTTTCCAGATAAGGATGCTTCATTCAAACCAAACCATATGAAGGTATTATATATATATTAGTTTCTGCTTAACTACAATTCAGAACTTAATAATTTTAATTATGTTTACCAAAATTATATTTTGGCTTCTTGTGTTAAGGCAGCCATCACTTGTTTTGAATGAGGACAACTTATACTACTTCGTTTGTTTAGTTTGTTCCAGAAATACTTACATAACTAATTCATGGTGTACATTTTTTAATTAATGCATATGATTCATGATTTTTGTATTTGTGCACACACACACACACACACACACACACACACAGTTACTTCAACATGACACATACAGTTTACTTAAATAAAATTATTTCTGAAACCTTAATACAGTCCATGTTATATTTTGATGTTCCTATAATAATATCTTGAAAAGATATAAATTTTCTTTTGATGATAATAATTCATGCATAAATTAAAATTTATCTTCCAACAAAATCAGGGTACAATTTTTATCTTTGTTGATATCTGTGTATGTATAGTTATTTAATACTTCTAGTGTCCTATTTATGAAATGCTCAACAACCCTCAATCATTGGCTTTATAATGAATTTACCCTTTTACAGGAAGAGATATATACTTGTAAAGCATCCAGTCACATAAGTTCCATAACTGATATTGATTTTATTGCATTGGATGTTCCTGAAATTCAGTTACGGTATTTGGTAAATATACATTTCAGTATTACAGTTATGAATCTGGTCTGTTTACTATTTTCATCTCTCTTACTTTCTGTGTGTGTCTATATATATATATATATGTGTGTGTGTGTGTGTGTGTGTGTGTGTGTGTATTGTATATAGTGCCATCCTAATGTGCTGTTTTATTAAGACTGAGGTATAGAATGAGTAAAGTTGAACTTTAATGTGACTTAATCGTTTTCCCTTTATTTAATTTGAACATTATTTTGTGTCTTTCACAATAAATGATTCAACATTTATTTGTCAATAAGGCATGAATAATTTCCTTTCAGACACGATACTCAGCTTTGTGGATTTAATGCCATATATCATCCGTGATAGTCATTTTTTATCAGAAAGAAAACCAGGATATTACGATATAATATTTACTCTGGCTCAAGATGCTGATGCCTTTAGTAATATCATTAAGTGAATTATCAGATCGTTCTTATGCTGTTTCTCGCCATTGTTTAAGGACATACCTTGCATACTCATGCAAAATTACAGTCTACAAAGTGATGCCATGCCACATTTAACATCACCTTGAATACAGTTGTTACATATTGTTAATGGATGTTTCGTTCATTTATTATTAAATTTATCTTCTTTATCAATATATAGGCATGAAATGTGAACAAAGAGATCAAACAGTGCTGTCAAACTGTTTGTCATTTGTAAAGAAAATTGCTGCATTTTGTTGGAAGAACTTTGCAAAAATGAAACTGATCCTTTCTGGTGATGTTGAAGAAAATCCTGGACCTCCAGTGGTAATTATTTTTATATTGTCATCTATACCTTTGTGAGAAAGTTTGCCAGGAGCTTTTTATGGGTTGGTTGTTTTTCCCTGGGTTTTCCCTGGTTCTTCCTCAACCAATTAATACGGGCTTGCCATGTATAGCCTATCGTGTGCTAAAAAATGGTGTTAAACCCCACAACAATAACAACAACAACATACCTTTTGGGTACACACATTTTATTTTTTCACCCTTCTGTTCACAATATATATATTACAAATTATCATACGAGGAATTGATATGTATATCACTAAAACAGAATATGTATCAATGAGAAATAAGTTCTAGGAAATTCCTGATCAGCAAATATAACTAGCAGTAGTGTGTACAGTCTGAATTGTGAAAGTTTCTATGTAGTGTGAGTGATCATAATAAACCAAATTTAACTGCCAGTATTTCCTTAATATACAAGATTAGCATTTTAAACTTATTTGTTTTCCTGGTCATCTTTTTCTCTTTTTTTAATACTTTTAAAAGGTAGGAAAATACTTTCAAACAGGTTCAGATTTGTTTAACACGTGAATTAGTTCTCATAGTTACAGTATCTTAGTTCCCCATATCATGCCCTATTCTACTAATCTCTCTCTAGATCGAATGTTCCTGGGAATCTTGCACAGAAACATTCCAAACAGAGCAGCTTTTAGGACAGCATGTAATAGGTTATATTCATCCTGGCATGTTATGTCAATGGAAAGACTGCTTTTACCAGTTACGATGGAAATCAGTTGGAAACACATGAATTAAAACACATTTATTTGGTATGTAATCTTACAGTTTTTGCATTTTTTGTCTACATTGTAGAGTGTGACTCAGTTATTGTCATATATTTCTTTTTTCATTCATTCATTAATAATGTAGTCCTTAAAAGATAATAATAGTGCACTGAAACTTTTGAAAATGTCAATCACATGCTACAGTCATCACAAATTGGTTACATCACAGACAAAATGAAATAAGTTGGGCTATGAAAATTATTTGGCCTTGAAAAATCTGCTGTGGCCAGTAACACTAGTTTGGTCCTTATGAAGACCTTAGTCATAATTATAGTAACTTTGTAATGACAATATTAACTGCTTCATTATTACAATTGTACTTATTTGGCTTAAATATTCCATATACTGTGTAACATATTAAAATAATCTTCTTCATAGTAACATTACTGAAGAAATGTATTTCAGCAGTGGCAGGTGAAACTGGAATAGGAACTTTCTTTCAAAACCAGCTACAGCATTAGTCATATATAAAAGACAATTTTTTCAGATGACCTAACCATGTTTTTGGTTACTTGCTATGAATTTCTTCATCTTTAAGTTGTGAAAATCTGTCTGTTGGTGAAGGAGAGCCCAGTTCTTTATTCACTGTCCTGTTTTTAAGGCCATCTTGATTATCATATGAGTTAATTCTTTGACAACATTTGAATGTTCAGAATATATTTTGTTTTCAGCTTCTTTATGTACTGTTCTCTGGAATATACATGATATTTAAGGTTTTGTTGTAATGAAAAAAATTACTTATTTTAAACATTTAAAAAAAATATTTTATCACATTTGCAGGAACAGTTTTCTTTTAATTCCATTGAAGAATAGGAACAAGCTTTACCTCTTGGGCAGTTATCAAAAATAACTAGTGATCTGCATTTATATCCAGTGCCATTGGTTAGATATTACAATGATTGTCATTAGAAATGCGCTTTGAAATTAAAAAATGCATGTTTTTTGGTTCACCGATAGTTCTATTTATCACATAGCTTTCATTATCATATCAGTTATCCATATTGTATGGTATAGTTAAACTTACTATTTCTTAATTTTCTGTGATCTAGTTTTACCTGTATTATTTTGTAACATGAAATTTTGTGACAGTTTCTTAATATTCCAACTTTATAATTATTTTTCAGTGGATATTTCATGATAAGTTTTATTTCATTTGTTGATTTGAAAGGAATTACTTACCTAAACTAATTTGTTCAGTTCCTATACTTTTTTTTCCTTTTACATATATAAAATATTGCTATATGCAGAATTAGCAGTTATATTGGAACTGATTAAGACAATATTCCACTCAAGGTTATATAGTTTCATTATAATCTAATACATTACTACTAATGTGTACCTTGATTATTTTTTATTTTTTTAGGTAATCAGCTCGCCCTCTTTTCTCATTTAACTTTCAGTCTGTGTGTAATGTCTCTCATACATAACAATTTGCATAGTTTCCTAATAATTAAGCTCATTTGATAACATTTTGATGATAACAAAGATCTTTATAAAATAGTATTTATAGTGATATTCAAGATGTTTTATTAACAGTTAACTTTATTTTTCTGTCAACAGCGAAGCAAACTGCATCTCCTTTTACTGGATGAAGATTTCAGAATGCCACCAAAATACCCATACACTATTGAAGATCACAGCCACTACTTATCATGCTAAACAGTTCCAATGCTCGTGAATTTAAAAAGCAAACTGCAGAATTTATTTGCAAGAGGCAGCTTCTAGGAGAAAAGTGGACAACAGATTACAGTATAGAAGTTAAAACTCCTGTGTCAAATTCTTTACAGCAGGAAGCCGCATTACATCCCACAGATATTTACAATAAAACTTTATCCAGGAAAAGAAAGTCAGATTTATCAGAAGTTAGCATTGCTAAAAATGTGTTTACAACCAATTTGGAAAAGTGCCATAAAGCCATTTACATAGAGCATGACATCATCAGTCAGTTGATAGAGTGCCATTTCATGGATTTGAAGAATAAGCAGCTTCAACAATTTGAAGATGCTGCTATAAATATAGCCACTTTTCCTAATTGTACTGAGGGAGTGTTACTTTACTTAAAATTATTAATGACAGCAGTGAAGCACCATTTTTTTATATGCGATATATTGTATCAGGATATTATCAAAATTTTATGGTGGAGAATTTTTCACATCTAATATGTGAGAAATTGACTATCTCAAAAGAATCACTTTTCTTGTGCAACATTGCCACTGATGAAGATTAAAAAAAAGATAACACAGAGGAAAATGAAAGGTTCACATAAAAGTCATAGCAGACCAGATAAAGTATATAAATATAATTTAAGTAATTTGAAGGAAAGAAAACTAAAACTTGCAGAGCATGCTGAAAATTTCACCAACTTGGAATTACTCGCAAAGGATTCACTGTTAAAATCGACAAAGATGTATTGGATGCCTATTACATGTCCTGTGACAATGAAATGCTGAAGACTCCTGCTATTCGTGATCTCATATGTCATCATCCAGAGATCAGAATTTTGGATCGTTATGAGAAATCTTCAGTAGACTTTCTAAAAAGTTTTGCTTCTGTTGAGTCTCTATATGAACAAAGTATTATGCTAAATTTATTATCAAATGACCATGGAATTGACATAATAAAATTTCTGTATCGCTTTTCTATCTGTTATAGTGCTAAATCATTAAGGAACAAGGTGCTTTATCTTTACAAGAACAAACAATTTGGTGAATTATTCAAAATCTACAGAGACCTTTGCCAGGAAAATGATCACAATAATAGTGCCAGTGAAAATATTGTGTATCATGCTGAACCTGCGCCAGTACGTAGGAAAATGTTCATACCACGTGGAAAGATTGTGACAGCAGAAATGGTATTGAAAACTGTTGACCTAAAGAATGAAAATGCAATGAAAGATATAAGTATCTATGATAATTTCAAGAAACAGCTACTTGAATATGGAGATTTAGTTATACAGGTTTTTGATGAACACAAATTAATTGCTGTCATGAATGACTATGATGATGAAACGGGAGAATTCAAGAAGTCTGAGTATGTTGTGACAACAAGGGTGCAATTTGAAAATGGAATGTTCTACACTTGTACATGTAAAATTTATTGCACACTTTTAGAATGTTTCAGTGAAATAGAAGAAGAACAGTATGATGCCTTGGATATAAATGGTATAAAGTGCATGCATTGTCGAGTATTAAAAGAAGATATTTTTCCAGATATCAAAAGTGATGAAAATGCAGCAATTACAAACATACAAGCAGTGATACAGAGAAGTCTATCATTCAAAGATATGAAGGTAGTTGAGTTGTCATCTTGCCGACCAAATACAAAGAAATTTTCAGTCTTGCATGATGATGAAATTTCATTTGTACATTTAACGTTCATTGACCGTGTTCAGCGTTTTATACTTTCATGTACAAATGGTTTCTGCAGAAGTAGAAAGGGATTCAAAAGAAATGTAGATTTGCTCACTAAAGGAGGTAACCTATGTTGCCATTTGCTATAACTAAAAAATGCGCCTCATTACTGGATGGAGTTTTCCAATTGTTTATTTAATGATACTGCAGATGATTTGCAAACTGAAGCCTTTACTGAAAGTATGGATGTTGAAATGAATATTGAAGACCAGTTTTCAACAGGAAATGACTCAAACTTTAATGTCAATGATGGACTTTGGTCCTTTCCTTGTGTAAGTACACATTCAGCACGAAAACAGCAAGATTCAAAATTGGCCAAGAACATAAGGGAAAGATACATTTGGATCACTTCAGACTTTAGCAATATCGAAAATGGTTGTGTAAAAGGACCTGACCTTGTGAATGAGATACCAGAGTTTCCATGTCAGTGCAGTGCTGGGTGGACTAATTTAGATCATTTAAATGGTAAAACTGTTTTTGATCGTACATTGACCATTTACACAAAAATTGCACCAGTGCATTGTAGAGTTTTAACAGGAATATGTGTTAAAACTGAAGCACCATGTAAAATTAAATGGGATGAAGGGCAATCTCTGTGCATTCATGTTGCTACAAGGGACACTGCTGCAGGTGATGAGATTGGTTGGGCATTTGTAAACCAGGTTTTGTGTTCTAAATTGATGATTTCATCATTTTGTGACCTTAGAACTAAAGATTACCATGAATCAAATCCAGATTTCCGCACATTCATGGATCCTGTAGTATTTAGGAAATGGTGGTTCAGCTGGGCTTCAAATATGAAGATAGATTTCAGAAAACCCTGTCCAGTTTGTGGGTTTGCCCCAAATCAGCTTGCATGTGATGGAACGAAAGTTGGAGTTGGGTTTCGCAATGCTAACTTTGAGGAAATAAGCAAGCCAGATGACCCTGATACCATCTTACCAACACTGCACAGAAGAATGACAAGATGTTTCCTTCCTGACAGGACAGGCATTGATAAAGATAGCTTAAAACAAGCCAGAGAACATTTGCATTACATAAGCAGTGTAATTTTAAAAGAAATACCACAGCAGGAGATTCTGCCACATGAAGAACAATTTAACAGAACTAATTTGCTTTTGTCTTTGTTATGTGATTCAGTTAAGCCTGTTTTCAGACAATTTCTTGCACACGTCAGAGGATGAAAATATTTTACCAGATGAAAATATTGCATTTGCTAATGTTGTTAAAATGTTTTCTACAACAGCTCCTATCATTAGCCTGATTCCTCATGTGTATTTAGATTGCATTGTAGAACTTTTGGATCATATGACAGGAGAAAAGGTTACTAATGGTGGAGATCTTTTCTTCAATAGAAAAATGCAGGAAATGCGTGAATATTCACCTGAAATAAGAGATTTGATTGCAACGTCAATGCTTGGCAACATTAATGAGAATTGTGAAGATTGTATACGCCAAGATGTAGTTGACTTCATTCGCTATTTAATAACACAAGTTAGTGAAATAAATGTAACTCCAGCTGAACCTGCATTGCCACAGTTTGGTACTTATAATCCTCCAAAGTTCGGGAGAGCATACTATTTTTCTGAGTCGGGGAAAGAAATTGCGTTCAATCAGAAAATTTTCTATTGACTGTGAAAGGAAAACAACATTGGCTTATGATGATCCACCTTTAGATCATGATCGCTGTGAAAAATATTTCTCTAAAACTCATATTTCCGCACCTGGTACTTCATCTTTATTTCTTTGTTTCTGTCCTAATCATGGACATTGTTATGGATTTCATATGACAAATGCCGAAGGACGTAAAGACCCATCAGCATCAATTTATTCCCACTTGGAAACTCCACCAAAGAATATATTTTATGACTTTGCATGTAATCTCCATGAGTATTGTTTAAACCGAGAAAGTGGCTTTTTTAGTGATGTTAGATTCTTCCATGACATTTTCCATGGGTTTGCTCACAAATGTTCCTGTGCATATCGATCATCAAGACTGATTGGATTTGACTCGATAAATTCTTCAATATGTGAACAATTTAACAGTTTCATTCAGTTTATTAAATCGTCAGCTCGTCAAATGACCCAAGAACATTTTTGCTTCTACTTTTTCATACATGAATGGAATGTAAGAAAAAGTGAAAGGTATCAAAAACAAATGAGAGTTGCTTTAGCTGGAGTTTAGATGTATGTTATAGATCATTGGAACACTTTCATATTCTTAAATTTCTTTGCTGCATTTTACATTGTTTTGTTTGATACAATTTCTGGGTATATTATTGCAGTTGAGGGAGTAATTTTTACTCCAAAATTTAGATGTGAAACATATTTACAATATATAAAATGATCATAAACAGAGACAAATTTCATAAAGTAATGTAAAGATACTTTTTTTTATTAAAAAAATGACATTTGATATTATTGTTACACATGATAAGATGTCGGATTAAGTTGAAGGTTGAAAAAGCATCCGAAGATTCCAATAGGTACTTTTGTTTATATTTCTAATTTTTTAAGTTATTTTCGTAACTACATTGAAATAAACTTATTACAGTTTCTACTGTACGTTATTAAGCAGTATTATAGTAAACACATTCCAGATTGTCCAAGCTAAATTTTTTTCAGATTATTAAATATAAGGGTTTATTGTACATGAAAACAAGAATCACAACTTTTTGCTTTATTAAAAATCGTTGCCATCTTTTCCAGTAGCAGCATACCTTTATTCTTTCAATAGTTCACCGACATACTAACCATCATTGGTGCTCTGCCATAAGAAATGTTGAAGTTTCCATTGGCTCATATGTAGTTTGTCTTGTGCTTTCTTCTCTATATCGTGAGATATGTAAAGTTTCCCATTTTTCAATTAGTATCCAAAGTTATGCTTCCCATGTGAGCCTGAAGTTAATTTGCATTCAAAAAAATTCTCATTTACATGTTCTAGCCTCACAAAATATGGCTTCATTTTTTTTTCCTATGCCACCATTCGAACTTTTCAACATCATTTACCTGATCACATTTCCAAAGCCTAGATCTTTTTAATATCTCCGGTCTTTCCCACTGTTTCAGCTTCTTAGGGTTTTCACATTTGTTCTTTTGAAGATTTGTCCTTCATGCTTGCATTTTTTCATCTATTTGTATTTAATTTATAATCATTTTTTATTATACTCATCCATAATATTATAAATACAAGCTTTAGTACTATTCACTATTGCTGCTATATCTTTAATCAAATGTACTTGACAAATGTATCCATATATTAACACCCACTTAGACATTTTTATTTGCTCCATTAAACCAAACATTCTACATTTATCAATTAAAATTAGCAATTCACTTCATCGTTACCCGACCACTATCACTAATTTCTTTTGGTCTGTTACACTTTAAACGTTTGGATTGTAACTGACAAACTCTGATAAAATTATTTTACAATCCTTATGTTTCTCCAGTCATACTTTAAAGAATTATTGTTCATTTTACTACTGTATTAAAAATTATACACTTTTATTTGGTGGTTAATTTAAAAAATGTTAACTGGCACAAATGTTGTGTGTATCAGTCAACAGAAAAATTAATAGAGCTGGAGATCATTTTAGTTCTTTATTTCATAAATTTTGCCTTTCTTATTCAGATGCTACTAACATTTTAGTTTTTTTCACTGCTCAGCTCTTAAACTGCAGGTAAATGGCACAGTATTTACCTTTTTTCCGTCCTTTCATAATGATGTAGATTCATTAATTTTTTTCATTGCCCTCATCTTTTATATACATATATTACATTTGCAAATTAACTCCTGCTGGATAGAATGACATGTTAATAACATGTTAGTGGTTTGCACTGCTCAGTGACTTAAACTGAAGGTAGAAGACACGACACATTATTAGCTTTATTTCTAATGTTTTCATAATGTTATATGGTTAGCAATTCTTCCATTAACCCATACCTTTTTATATAAATTACATTGCATTTAATACAGGGGCCCAGAGTGGTCTAATTACAAGCAGTTTCTTGTCTCCAGGTATTGTCCTGAAGGTCAACGGTCAAAAAGAAATGTATATTTATCAACATAACACTTACCAGAGAGCCATAACTATCGTCCGATCTTTGATGTATTTTTTTTTTTTTTGTGTCCTCTAATGCTAGTCATGATCAATACTGCGAATATTCTTCATTCCTTCAATATTAAACAAGTTTTCATGTTAATATTCAAGAGTAGAATAATTGTCTAAGTTTTGACTTTTGAATATTATTATTATTATGGTTTTGATATATGTAATAGTTACAGCACATTATATTTTCAAATACAGTTTTATTAACAAGATTAATAATATTTATTTTGAAGAAATATCTAATTTAAAAATTACAAGCAGTTTATTGTCTCCAAGTATTGTCTTGAAGGTCAACGCTCACAAAGAAATGTATATTTATCCACATAAGTCACCAGAGTCATAAATCTTGTCCGATCTTTAATGTATATGTACTACTTTTTAAAAAAAAAAATTTTTTTTCCTCACTCCAATGCTAATGCTAGAGTGCCTGCAAGTTAGCACCAGCCAGACAGAACGACATGCTAATAATATGTTAGTGGTTTTCACTGCTCAGCTCCTTAAACTGCGGGTAGACGTCACAGTATTAGCTTTTACTTCCCATCATTTCATAATGTTATATTTTAAGTAATTCTTTCGTTAACCCAATACTTTTATATATTTCATTCCATTCAATACATGGGTCTTAATTTTTCTTCATTATGATGTGATATCTACTGCAGAAATGGACTGGCACTATTACCCCTTAGGATAATGACCAACTGATGTTTATGTTTTATATCATCAGTTGTCATATGTTTTATTGGGTTTTAGTGAAATGCATCAGACATCTTCATTTATTTTAACTTTTTATTTGTTATTTCAAGATCTTCATATAAAATCTTATATTGGTGTATCTGTTGTAATTAAATTGTTTTTTTCTTCTTCAAAATCTTCAAAATACTTTTGTATTATTATTGTGGCTGTCAACAAATAAAAAAAAGTTTCCAAAATAACATTTAAATTGTATTATATCTCTCTCTCTCTCTCTCTCTCTCTCTCTCTCTCTCTCTCTCTAACTATATTAATTTAGAAGTTTCATACGCTAATTCTCCTTTCATTACTCACTAAAGTTACATGTTTTGCTTAGTTCCATTTAAGAAAGATATCATTTCCATATAACAGTTGTTGAATTCGGTAAACATCATTTTGTAAAATCCGTTGTTGGACTTTATGCACACGAGTATGGTTTCGGATTCATTTATCGTTCACGATAAAATAAACATTACACTCACAACACCGTGTCTTCGCTAAATTCAGTATCAACTCTCTCTCTCTCTCTCTCTCTCTCTCTCTCTCTCTCTCTCTCTCTCTCTCTCTCTCTCTCTCTCTCTAACTATATTCTGAGAGACTGTGTGCTGTGTCCTGTTCATTCTAAGCCAACTTGGATATGCTAGAAAGCTTGCCGGTAGGTTCTTGTGGGTCGGTGGATCTTTACGGGGATATCCCTGCTTTTTTCCTCCACCATTAATACTGGCCTCCATGTATAGCCTATATTGTGTTGAAAATGGCGTTAAACCCAATAACAATGAAAACAACAAGATCTCTCTCTCTCTCTCTCTCTCTCTCTCTCTCTCTCTCTCTCTCTCTCTCTCTCTCTCTCTCTCATATATATATATATATATATATATATATATATATATATATATATATATGTGTGTGTGTGTGTGTGTGTGTGTGTGTGTGTGTGTGTGTGTTAATTCACAGATAACAGTAACCCTAACCATAAAGTACACAACTGCATTTTACTCCTAAACCGTTTGATTTATTGCCATTAACAAACCTATAGGGCTCTAAGATACAAATACTGTAGTGAAAACAGCAATCAAATCGCATGTCCTTTCAGACCAACATTGCCGTTGCGTGGAAAACTATTGTGATAAATATGGGGATTTTTGTTGGCCGGGAGAATCACAACAAAACCCTAATAAGACAGGTAGGGAGAGCGAATATGAACATAAGCTCTCCGAGATAGACATAACCAGAACATGCGTTCCTAAACATGGGTTTGAAGTTCAAGCCAACAACTAAACTTCTACATAGAAAATCAATTTCAGTAACAGGTAAAGAATTTACTAGAAAATTCACGGTAATGAAGTTATTAAATGGTAAACCAAACATAACGAAAACATAATTTGTAATGATAAAGTTAGTACCCGCAACATTCAGCCTTCTGCGATTCATTGTGATGGAAATAACAGAACGAACTTGTATGCAGGCATCACAGTATATACCCGAAAAATTGCGCAAAGATTAATAAATTATAAATTTATTGCAAATAAAATTTCCGGCTCTTAAGCCCACCCGATAATGTTAGACATAGACACATTTAGACCTTGTTAAAAATTCAGAAATTTCAATCTTGGTCAGTCACTTCTAAAATTCCCACATGAAGGTCCATGGTTCATTTATAGTGAGCGAATCGTATAACATTGCGGAATAAATATACTCCTTTTTGGCGTGTGTGAACTGGATTTTTAACGTAGCTTTAACAATGTTTAAGCATTGGGGCATCATACCGGAGACATGTAGCATGATGTCCCACCCAGTCACATTATCCTGACACCAGGCCGACCAGTCCTACCATTAACCCCTTAACGCTAAGCAACTAGCGAGGCAACTGTGTGTACCATTTTTATTAATCTTTGGTATGGCTCGGCGTGGGTTCGAACCGGCGACCAACCTCATCCTAGAAGGAAGCTATAACAACCAGGCCACTGGGGCGGTCCCTTTGATGGCTAAAAATATGACATTTCAGAAACTAAGTGTTAGGGAACTATTTCAAGAATAACCACGACAAGAAAAACCCGTTTTAGAAGTTAACAAATTGTTAAAGCTGGGTTTTAAAAAGTTAACTTTTAATTTAACTGTAATTGGTTCCTACAAATATCTGACACATTAAAGCCAACCTACACGCGCTAACTCTTGCACATAACTTCCTTCCATTATAAACACACTTTTATTTGCATTCTGAAATCTCATATTATTAGGTTACACATAGATTATGTTGCAGAAATGGAAGATTTTCATAAAGCAAAAATACAAGGAAAATGACAAAATTACCAAACTCTTGAAAGATGTATCTCGTCAAGGCGCATCTTTTGACAGAACTGTTACAAAATTCGGATGATTTGTCCCATAGCTACAACCCTAAACATAAGCTCTACCCGTACATATGTGGGGGCGCTATGTGCTGTAGACAGACGAACCACTATGTACAAAATATCTCGCCAAGGTCGATCTGGGAAAGGAAACTGCATGACCAATTTCCAAGTAATTACAGAGATATTTCATTAAAAAAAAATAATAAAAGCAACCCTAAATGACAAATATCCATTTTCAAATCGAAACATCTGTATTGATTTTGGTGAAAAAGTAAATATCGATAGGGCGCCATGAGACACGGATTGCGGTGAAAAACGTCAGAATCATCTTGTCCGTCCGTACGTTATTACCAGAAAACCACAACACTAAACCATAACTCTAATTAACAAGAATGAAATTTTCTCCAAAATGACTCAACTAATTTTAATGAACGATGTATCGTTGGATTACTCTTGACAACGCACATCTCGGGATACAAGTATCGTAAAATTACTATAATTTACATTACAGTGAGCGTTGTAGGTCATAGATTAAAAAAAAAATTATAGGAACAAAATAAACCCAATTAGTATTATACATCATGTCTTCATAAATTAAAACTGCTCTGGTGGCCTAGTGGTTAGAGCGTTCGCCTCGGATGCGGGAGGTCGTGGGTTGGATCACCGGCCGAGTCATACCAAAGACTTACAAAAACGGTACTAACAGCTGCCTCAGCATTAAGAGGTTAGTGTTAGGACTGGTCGGCCCGGTGTCAGGATAATGTGACTGGGTGGGACATCATGATATATGTCTGCGGCATGATGCCCCAGTGCTAGACATCACTATAAACTGCTACATTGCAGACATCGTAGTGATATGACTGAAAAATTGTTAAAGCTATGTTAAAATTCCAAATCACATCACATCCAAATCACATAAATTAAAACATTATATCAAAATTTAAAAGCAACCTAATAAAAACTATTTTTAAAAAATTCAGCTTTTTGTTAAAATAAACCAAAACCAAATGAAAACCAAACAAATGCGGGTTGCTTATACTTCCGTAGTGGTAATGTTGTGACTGAACACGTAGGTCATCACCCGCGGATTATAACACCTGATTCTCCCCAGAACACCATTACCACCACATTTATGCATCCATCGAGACCGTTTCGGTGACTTAGTGGTTAGAGCGTTCGCCTCGGATGCGGGAGGTAGTGGGTTCGCTCCCAGGCATACCGAAGACAGGTTACATATTAAACAAATTATTATTGAGTTTTCTCGACACACACACACACACCGTTTCCTAGGCCTACGTACGTTATCTGTAGACTCCCTAGTCCCCCCCCCCCCCCGACACGCAAGCTTATGCATTTTGGTTAAACACCCTCCCCCTCCATGCGTACTTACTAAATGGATGGCCCCTATTACGGACTTTATGGCCATATAAAGATGCGGTTACTCTTTTTAAACGATGCTCTCCTCTACCATAACCAAACCATCGGTTGTTGTTACCTCGATTGCCGTTTTCTCGGTACCGTTGATAGTTGTACAGGCTGCCATTCATATTACTACTCAGTTTAACTCTGTCTGGTCTACAATGGGCTTCAGATAAAATGTATATTTTTTTAAAAATTTGAATTGGCCCAGCGTCATTCTGCAAGTTCAGCTGCTTTTTGACCATCCTCATCTCTCGCAAAAAGTCATCATAGTTCGAGAAGGTGTCGAACTTAGGGCAAGTTTGGCTCTTCAGGAGGTCACTCCTCAGGTCGACCATTCCGAACCTCTTAATTTTAAGCAGCAACAGAGGCAGCTCCTAATAACATTTTTTTGTTAAAAGTATTCGGTATGACTACTACAATTCCAGTTAATTTTTGAATGTTAAACTAACGGGAAAAAGTGACAGTGCTGTTCTTTTAACCATTTATATAAATGTTAACTGTACTGAATTCGAAAAATGAAAATAAATGCAGCTATTGTATGTGAATTCATGATGTGCAAAAACTTCCATTGTCCTGACTGACGATCACCAAGCCAAAATAATGCAATGTTTTTTTAATAATCTTTTCAGGAAGCAGTGGGGGTGGGTGGAAGTAGAGAATAGAATAGTACAATAGTAGAATGATATATATGGTGGTATATAAATCAGCTGAGGAGTCTCACACAAATCATTGAAGACCATCAATTTGCTATCATTTGTATGATGCAAATATAGGAATTGAATAGCATTTGAATATAATGACAGAGTTGCTTAGGTTTCTGCCGAGGGTAATGAATTATGGAGTGAAGTTATGAACTTTGTGATCCAGCAGAACATCTAGTGAATTGAATAATGCATGAAAACTTTTGTTTGCTTACTAATGATGGAGTAATTTCTGACATGTCAAAGAGAACTTTAAACATGCATACAGTAAATTCTGTATTACATAGCAGGAGGGAGGAAACAAAATGTTTGCTAATTTTTTGTAACTAGATTAACCAAGGACTTGCATTTTTATATAAATGTGTGTGCCTTAATATAATGATACATAGCATCTTCTGCTGATATATGACTTATTTAAGTTCACCTAAGCTTTATATTGTTAATACCATTTATCAAACACCCTCATGGGCTTTATGAAGTGGCATTATTAATGAGATTTATGAAACCCAGGGTGCATATGACAATGTCTTAAACAATTCAACCACCAGAGGCTGTTTTTATTTGTGTCTGGGAAATTGTGATGCAGACATGTAACTTGATATCCCACCCAGTCGCATTATATTGACATTGGCCTCTGTATATTCAAGTACTAACGAAATATTTGATGAAGATAAATGTTTTATTCAATATTTTTTTTATACAGAAAAACAGTAACAATAACAATATCTAAATACAAAGAGATTATGGAATTTAACAATGACAAAGAGTTAAAATATAACTAAGATGGACATAAATATTACATATGTTTCATTTTTCTCCTTTTAATAATTATTACAAGACCTGTTAACATGTGAAAAAAAAAGCCTTAATCATAATGCAAAGCGCTAGCAGCAAAAATGCAATCTCTTAGTACATGAATTGTATTATGGTTTTATTGAAATTAATGGTGTTTATAAATCACAATATAAATGTAGTACTAATATTAGTAACCTTACTCTTACCAAGCGGACAGGTTACTAACATGAGCATATACGTGTCAATGGAGCAAGCTGGGTGTGATTCACAACTGGAGTTCTTTTAGCCTAATGTCAACAATTTGAACATATTCCTTATATATAATCCAATGCATTGAGTAGTTCTCTTATTTAATACCTGATGTATGGAGAGAAAAAATTGTGGAAATAGGTGTAAAATCTCATTTAACTTTTTTTATCAGTTATTTTGGTGACAATGTGGCCTTATTTGGAAACGTAAACAAATCGTAGTAAAAATTTGGCGTGGTTAGAGTCACTTGATTGATAAGTTTGTTGTTGTTGTTGTTCTTAGGTTTAATGCCATTTTTAAGCACAAAATAGGTTATACATGGCAGCTAGTATAACTGTTGGAGGAAGAACCCTGGAAAATTCAGGGAAGAACCACCGACCCATGAGAAGCTACACAGACATAGGTGAGATGGCAGTGATCAAGAACGGTGAGCACTTAGACCACTTGTCCACTAAGGGCCCCCCTTGACTGATAATAACATAGCGTAAAATATCAAAAATATGGTCTGGCAAGCCTTACGTGGAAAAGTGGTCATGGCGAGAGTCTCACATTATCTGTCAGTACATGTTTCATAAACAGCCTCTTACCTACTTTAAATAGGATACATTATAGTTAAAACATTAAAAAAGCATGAATGAAACGGTAGCAATTTATGAAGAACACAGTACAACTCTGAATTCATATAAATCACTGTTGTCAACCTGAAGGATATACAGCCTGTCATAGGTGGCTTTGAAAAAAGTTGTAGAAAGGAATTTCATCGGTAAAAATTAAATTCCAGTTCCTGCCTGATTTGAGTCAAAATGTTTGGTCAAGTTTGATTCATCAAACATTCATTTGCATGCACCCTATTAATTAATATAACTTTCACTGCATTATTGTAAAGAGAGCAAAAGTCGATAAATTGATTTTATGATAAATACTGTTGACATGTGAAAAACATATATACTCACAAGGAACATAGCCCATTAGTTTTAATCTGCATGCACATAAATTTTTTTTCAAGGAATATACTGAACTGTTATTTGCCAAGTTAAGTTGCAGAAAGTAACACTTATAATGTACTATTACATCAATGTGTCAACAGGTACCCTTGTACAAGAACAATACAACTTTATTTAGACCATGATAATTCTCTCCTTATTTTCCTTCGAAGTAATATTTAATGTATAGGATGTCTGAATAAAATGAAAATAGATCATTTCACTTATAGCAATTATGACATATATCACTGCACACACAAAAAACATACCTCTACATCCTCTCTCTCTCTCTCTCTCAACAATAAAGGGATTAATATAAAATTAAACCCAATTTAAATGAGAAGTATAGTCGGCACAACAAAGATAATAATACTTTGTCTTTTTTAAGTGAAAAATATAGGAGAGCACCAGTAACATAGAAAACTTTTTTTAATTATGTGACTTATAAAATTCCTGGTCTAGGACCACATCTTTGAAAAACTTATTAACGCAGAAAATTAACCAAAGAGAAGAAAATTTACAGTTGCATAAAATAGAGATATGATATTACCATAATAATATTTCAGATCTATATTTAATGCAAAAATATTTCAATGAGATCTTTTATATTTCTAAACTATACAACTAAAATCGTTTCTAATAAGTCCAACATTTTTACATTATCCATTTTTATCCATTTCCTTCAGCCAAAGATCAATTAATTTGGTAAGTTCTGTTTGACACGATTGGTATTTTCTAAATCCTGATTGCATTTTATGAAATAGAGAGTATGTTTAAAAAAATGTATAGACCTGAATGGCTAAAAATTTTCAAAATAGTTTTTACAATACTGATAGAATTTATATTGGTCGGTAATTTCCTGGATCCTTCATTTCTCATTTCTTAAACATATGTGTAACCTTTGCACATTTCAGTGTTTCTGGAAAATTACCAATCATTATAATTAAATTTATGATATGCATTAGTGGCTTTGTTATTACTTGTGCAGCCATTTTAAGAATTCGTGGACCAATACCATCCAATCCAGAGGATTTATTAATATTCAGCTTAATTACAATATCAAAACATCAGCTTCACTAACATTGGCTACTGAAAATTAATTATCACCAGGAATTTTAGCTATTATAAATAACAGAAGAGCATCAAGTTCAATTTTTTATGCTAGTCTGGTTCTGAATACTGTTAATGGAGATATTTATGAAGAAATTGTTGAACATTTCCACAATGTCTTGTACAGATGTTGCCATATCAAATAAACAGTGTGACCCCGCTATAGATTGCTTTGATGTAACACAAATTTGGATATAACATGGCTTCTGAAATGAAATATACATGTACTCTTCTCATAGGGACCCTGAGTGGCCGAGTGGTCTAAAGTGCTCTCCATTACGGGTCACTGCCATCTCACCTGTCTGCGTTGGTTCGAGTCTAGGATTTGGCCAATGTGGGTATGTGAGAAAGCTTGCCAGTAACTTCTCGTGGGCCAGTGGTTCTTCATGGGGTTAGCCCTGGTTCTTCCTCCACCAATAATACTGGCCACTTTGCATGTTATATCATAATCTGCTTATCCTGACATCTGGCCTGAGTACTGTATGTTCCAGGAGATCTCATTACTTTTTTTTCTTAAATCATTTTTAGTAGTGGATATCATTCTCACAAGGAACTAGCTCATAATGAATGTTTTGGAAGAAACAGTGTTGGTTTATTGGCCGCTCGCTAGTAATTAATATTTTTATTTTCACTGAACTCTGTAAGTGGATTGTAAAATTAAAGAATACTCGTATTTTCTGTAGTAATCACTGACAACAGAACGGAACACCTGTGTATTCATTTTATGATGGCCTTCTTAAAGAAAACATGTATGATGAAAGGCAGAATTACTTCGCCAACAGAAATATAATGGGAAACAACCCACCAAATGAGAGATCCAATTGTTGGTCTATCTATGATAACGAGATTTGCTACAGTCAACAAACTTTTGAACGTATGAAACATAAGAAACTGCTACAACTGACCAAACAAATGCTATTTCCTTTTTTTCTTCATAAAAACTTATGCTTAAAATTGGTAAAATCTTTGGCACAAAACGCAACTAAATGTCCAGACTTTTGAAGCCATATAGTCTACATATAATCAAAAGTGCCCCTTTTTGCAAACGCTTGTATAACCCCTCCAGCCCACATTTTAGGTAAATAAATTGGTTGGTTAAAAAAGGGTTTGATTTATAACACAACTGGGTTATATGGAGCCAAACTACATTGTTACAGCAGGATCACACTGTATTGCTTTATTAATAGGAAAAGCATGGAAGCATCAGCAAGTGTGATCAGAAATGCAATATTTTGAATATTAATGTACAATGAATTAACTAATACAGATATGTCTAGTACTAATAATTAGTGAGCCGTAAAAAGTTAATGCTGTTCAGGACTGAGAAATTATGCTTGTGCTCCAAGACTTAGTAGAGGTCACATTCTCTGAGTAAATCTGCTGTATGTAGTAGCTACTGTAAATGGCTTTCCGTGGAGAATAACAGTTCTTCTCCATCATAAGAATGACATTCATCACTGGATCTGAAAGATAAAAACTTCCAGTAAGTAAGGAATTAAGGGGTTTCATATTTATGATACTTATTTATTTTAATGTGTGACTTATAGGTTCCTGTTACTAAGGCAGAAAAATAAAAACTATATATATATATATATATATATATATATATATATATATATATATATATATATATATATATATATAGAAAATATGTATAGTATGTACGCTGTATCAATGATATACTTCAAGATGTATAAATTTTTCATTAAAAGGAAACAAGACTTGCTGGTATATCAAATTGTTTTATAATAATACTTTTAAATCCATGTTTTAGGATGTGTGAATACATACCAACCTCTGACGAGGAAAAAGTGGAATCCAAGTGGACAAAAAGAGAAATAGAAGCAGAAAAAGAGTAATCCACATATAACATGCTACAATTTCAATAAACAATGATTTATTTGCCCCTCTAGTCTTTTGACATCCTTTACTGCTTCAAGTTTTCATATGTGGCACTTTTAGTTTCAGAAAGCAACAGATTTTCATGTTGCATTTTAAAACACTGTACCAGCTGAGATCATGAATGTTTTGCACACCAGTAGAGCATAAATTACTGGGTTACTAAGCCTGGATCTGTATTCACTTTTATGTTTGTTAACAATACTGAACAATCTCTCACTGTCAGCATTAGAATGATAAAGAACCAATATTCCTTTCATAGCCTGACAAAGAAGAGGAAATTTATATCTTCAAGTGATTGTTGTCTTTTAGCTGGGAAATAAGGTGCCACTGCACATCAACTCTATCTGCATTAAGTATATTGTCAGGTAGAATCTAAACTTTATATTTCAGGAATTCTCGTTCCAGATGATCCAAGGCAGACAAGAGTATTAGAAAGTGATTATGTCTTGAAAAAGAATCTAACACTTTCGAAGCTTTTTGACTGTCTCTCATTTACATCAGCAACTGAAGCATTAAAAGCAGTTCATCTCCATAGGGGAATTTCTGGAGCATGTAATCACAGGCTGTAGCATAATAATCTCTAACATTATCATAGAACGCCTTCACAGCAAGAGTAGAATTGTGTTCTATGAATTCTCTTGCTTCTGCACCAATAGCAAAATCATCATTATCTTTCTATTAAGAACTTGGTAAATAACACCTCTGTGTTTATAACATTCATGTCCGCACTTTAGTTCTGCTGCAGATAAGAAGATCCTTAAGTATTGGAGTTCGTAAGATGAGCCATTCATATATTCATCTTTGAAGGATTGTTTTTTTTTTGTGTCTTTCTCTGATCCACCTGTGAATTTTTTTGAAAAAATATATGTGCTCTAACACAAACATCGACTAGAATACATCTGAAGACTTTTAGTGCCAAATAGTAAAATTATTTCCAAATGGCCAGCAATAGATGTCACGTGATGCTGCCCTTGTGTCCTCATCTTTGTAGGATTCTGTTATTTTTTGTTTTGTTTACTTTTGGCCTTTTTCTAATCCATCTGCGAAATTATTTGAAAGGAGATATTTTTGCTCTCATACACGCATCGACTAAAATAAATTACACTGTATCACAAAATACCTATAGACTGGTTTTTTACTAAATATAAATTAGAAAAAAAGAATCTGTGAGCAAAGTTTAAAAATTAGAAAACCAGTCTATTGTCTTGTATACTAAGCCATGAAGCGGCTATGTATAGAATACGAGGTCAAAAATTTTAAAGTAGAGCATGTTTCTGGCTAATAGGATTGTTGCTATAAATAGTACATAATACTGTTAAGAAACAGCATGGACAAGTTTACTCTTATATTGTAGTTATGTAGAAGCCATCTTTTCTAAAATATGGTATGTGGGATTAATGGGATATTAATAAAAGTGAGAAAACAAACAATTGTTTTTGGAAGGTGGATATACCAAAAAAGTGTAATCAATATACGTTTAGGTGTAAGGCGTAATTTAGTGAAAAAAAGCGTAATGATTGGCATGTATGTGTATATAGTATAAATAAATTTATAGTTTTAACATGACTAAAAATTATGTACCCACAAAATGTTCATTATCAATGTCCTACAAAAATGTCATCGATTATTGTAATAATAAAGCATAATGATACATTTCAAACACATCACTGAAATTTAAAGATTATCTGTCTCATTGTCACTTTACTTTAATGTTCTTTACACTGTAGGTACATATTAAATCAGACCTTCATAGGTCACATTTTCTAAATTGTCATAAAATTTATTATTATGCACAATTTTGCATGACCCCTCACCCATAAAATCCCTGTATAACTTCTTTATGGATGATATCTTAGAAGTGTATCACTAATTAAAATAACCGATGAAAACTTATTTAACTTGTATGAGATAAGAAAAATGTGTTAGCAGATTGAACACTTTCATTTCCAGTATAACCAAGATCATCCCATACAAGTTTCTGAAAACATAAGACATCTTCATTATGGTAAAGTGCTGATCAACTTAAATTTTTTTAAATTCTGGAGCCAATAGCATAATGAAACCATGATAGCTGGTACATGTAGTTGAAATCACATTAGGAGAACCTTGGAAAGTGCTTCAACAGAGTGCCCGGACAGAGGATGTTGGGATTTTAAAGGCTTATGCTCAAATAAGGGGTAACAGGAGTCTGCTAATATTGGCAAAATTCATGACCGAAATGTGAAACTAAGTTTTGGTAGTTAAAAAAATTGGAGATTTGGAAAGGGGCTGTCCATTTAGTACATACGCATGGAGGGGAGCTGGAATTAACCGTAATGCATACACTTGCATATGGAGTGGTATAATGATAACGTACGTACGCATAACCTATTCGACTGGGTTCAGTTGGCATTTGAATTTTAGCGGACATTAGAAAAACTTTTTAAAGTTACACAGTTATTTCTTGGATGCAGACAGACATTCAGTGGCGGTGGACTATCTGTTTTATAAAAAAAAAACAAATACTATTAAGCCTTGATTGTTCATACGTGAATTAAATATAGGCCGTTATACATAATTGGGTGGTCAAGCATACATACACAGGTTGGGGTGTGTGTAAAAAAGTATGCATGTGTACAGGGAGGGGTGGAAGGGTGCAGCTTTGCCAGACTTTTGCATACATACTAAGTGGACGGCACCAAAGAAGCTGGTGCAAGACTAAACTTAGTATGTTACCTGTGAAATTAAATAAACTGATATTTAAAAAAATAACACATAGGAATTAAAAGATCAACTACCAAAAATTCAATAACCATTGTAATTCCAACTATTGTCAACTTATTAATGGTACTGAAACTAACATTAGTGAGCAAGACAAGAAATTATGTACCAGCTTTTTTCCCCACTAGACACTGGCAAATTTAAAATTAAAAACTATCGTGGGAATAAGTCCTATAATAAATAAAATTGAAGAATGATGCTTCATTGTGGCACCAATAGTAACATCAGTGTATGTAATGAATGGCCATGACATCACTTTCATCATTTTTATCATCAAAGCGTGCAACTGAATAAATGCTCCCACCATAAATCTTGATAGTAATTCACATAAAACAGGCCGATGTATGCAAAACAAAAGAACATTCTTCAGCAGATACACTGAAGAATTCAACATTAACAAAATATAAAAACACTTGCAAATAAGAAAACATGGTTCACCTTATCTCATGCAAAATGTACAGTAGTAAGTATAAGGAAACACAAAAACTTAACATGAGAATGAACCTTCATCTTTCTGATTAACATACCCTAAAAAATAGACTTTAGTCTGGTAGATTTCTCTTTGCCTTTGATGATGCAGTCGTTCTGGATTTGCCCAATGCCATTACTGTTCAAATGAACAAATGAAAGAAAAAGAATATATTGCATTAGATGTCAATAAATCTTGCATACTATTCGTCAAAACAAAAAGGAATAACAACATACACATAATACATAAAATTGTTTATGAAACATATCAGATCATATTATTTACATCAGAGTCCACTTTAACATGAAAAAGAAAAGAAAAAGGTCAGCTTTTATATTCTGACTAAGAACTTAAAAACTGATGCAGACAGCATTGTTTCATAATTTTCCCCTGCATGAACTTTTTAACTTTAAACGTGGCTCTACATTTCACTGTTTTCATTGATTTTCGAATTAAGTTTGCTTATATTTTCACAGTGTTTATGTAAATATACCAAAATAACTGTGTCAATGACAGTGACACACACACATACACACAGTATATATCCAGTTCTGTATTGTCTTCACAAAATTGTGAGCTTCATGTTTTAAGCTCATTTGATGTATTAGTATTATGGATAATGGGTATGAATGTGAAACCTTATGCAGCCCTTAAAACAAAAATTTATGTTCATTTCATGATGTTTTCAATTACATACTGAACCATAAAATTTTAATAGAAGCAGAGATATTGAGTAAAAAAAAAACAAAATGGTAGGAAAGTTTATTTGAATTCTATATTGAAATACTTCTGGAAAACAAGCATAAAGAGAAATACTGCAAATTACGCTGGTTATTTTGTTCCTTCTTTCAGAATGATCTCTTGACAATCGATGAATTGTGGAATAAGAAATAAAAACAGGCATTGCCAACTTTTCAAAACAGTTTTTATTTTATCTTTCTTTTTTCATTTTTCCTATATTTTCTTCGTCTGATATTTGAAAACCGGTCAAACAAAGCACTGTAGAGCTATAACCCTCTCAATAGTCTTTATCATTACTGAAAAAAAACAAGTGCCTGTGACTGTAAATATTATTTAAGATGAATTAAAGTGTAAAGAATAACAAAGCAAACTAATAATAATTATTCATAACTAATGAGTTTCTGTGTGGTATAGATTTTTTAATGAATTTTTTTTTAAAAATCCCTCATATTGCTATGATATCTGCAGTGTGATTGTTTATAGTGATGTCTAGCACTGGGGCATCATGCAACAGACATGTAGCATGATGTCCCACCCAGTCACATTAACTTGACACCAGTCGGACCAGTCCTAACACTAACCTCTTAATGATGAGCGCCAAGCGAAGCAACTGTTAGTACCATTTTTGTTGTAAGTCTTTGGTATGACTTGGCCACAGGATTAAACCCATGACCTCCAGCATCTGAGGTGGACTCTCTAACCAATAGGCCACCAGAGTGGTTCATGACTGATGAAGTCTAAAATAACTTGCAAGATGTATCGTTTGTATTGATTCCCCATCTGTTGTATCAATATGTGTACCACAGCAGCTAAAGTAAATGAAAGAGCAGATCATGAACATTCAAATTCATTTGCATAACCAGCATGTAAATCTGAAAATTAAATGATATGAAATCATCAATGTGAACAAACAAACATTGAATATTTGAATAATGCACTTAATAATAATAATGTGAAATAACTTACACATGATGAATTGAAAGTGAAATATATAAGACTTAATGGAACTATTGCTTTTAATACAGATACATGGCACTTGTTGCCTTTAGTGCTTGTAGGAAAAATTAATAATTGTGGCTGATACGGGGTAAAATATTTACTTTATTGTAAAATGGAGCAATTGAACACACAATTGTGACAAAGATTTTAAGTTTATATTAATAAATAATAGACAATTAAAAAATGACCATACAAAGCTTAAGGTAAGAGAAACGTACCATTTTTTTATGACAAATTGAAATGTTCTTGTTAGCTTGTCTTTAGCATAGGACTCATCTATAATGTTTCAAAACAGTGAAGATGTCATGTGAACATCTTTTTGACTATAAGGTGACAAAGCCCTTCTGTAAAGAGCCATATAATTATCAGCTGAAATACAGAAGGAAATAATCATAAATTACAATGATATTTTATGCGCAAAGGAACAGTAAAGTCACTATGGTCTAAAGAAAAAACATGTTAAAAATAATGCTTAATTGATAAAATAATTTAACCTAAGAATAGTAAGTTTGGTGAGTATACCGGTAATATGGTGATAATGTTACGGGTTCTCAATAAAGTATGTATGAAACAACTGTGATTTTTTACCACCTTTCCCCTTACAGACTGCACAGAATATATTTTTGTACACCCACTGTGTAAACATATTGGTGAGTCACCATCCCTTTTCCAAGAATAGCTGGGACAATTGAATTTTGAATGATGAAGTTATTAGGATATTCATTAAATATAAGCAGAGGTTTAAATTAATACTAAGTAATGAAACTTTACAAATGAAAATAAGAAAGTGTTAAACAGCAACTAATATTTAGTAGATTTTATCAGGTTAAAAAGTGTAATAGTAAAAAATCAGAAAGTGACTAAATTTATGATTTCAACCAATCGAACTGGATTACTGGAATATTTTCAGGCTTGTCATCACTTGGAATGACAAAATGACCGATTTCAATTTTTATCACCAGCTTTGACATCATCGAAATCATGAACATTAACAGTTCTTTTCCTGAATGACAACTATTGTAAGCTGTGTATAATCATGTGACATTTCATGCTGAACTGTAAATGGTACGGCTTTACAAATTCTCATGAGGATTCAGGGTCTGGATTGCATAATATGTCAGATCATGAGATATCCCAACCAGTCCTGTCAGAAAATGAAGAATAAATATGTCTTCCACAATGTGCACCATGGGCAAGAACACTAAAAGGTAATCACACTTCATAACTTTAAGTAGTAACTGGCTCTGCTTGACTTGGCATAAGGGCCACTTTGCATCTAACTCATCTGCAGGTTATGATTCTGACCTGACTGGCTCAACATCTCTAAATAAACATCAGTTATCAAGGGATTTTGACAACTGCAGCTGCAAAAAATGCTCATTAACAGTCACCCTGCTACTAATGCTTCACCCTCACACCATGTATACATACTTTATGGATGACCCATTAGTTTAGGAGAAAAAACATATATGACAGAATGAATTAGACAGGTCAGTATCACAAGCTTTATATAAATCATTATATAATAATGGTAAATGTAAATATATATGGACATGTTATTTCAGAGGTCTCGGAAATGCTTAATCATGCGTATTTGGAGGCCAATGTTTTATCTTGGATGTAATAGGTGGGCGGCAACAATCAAAGACTTACCTGTCATGCTTCAGCCACCTGCTTAGTGGGTAAATGTGTTGATTCATTAGCTGTGTTGACATTTACATTGACATAATTTAGTGGCTGAAAGACCCATTGATATACAGGTTGCCATTATAAGAGTACATTAAAACAGAACACAATGCAATAACTGGGTGGCAGGTTCAAAGGCTGTAACTGGTGGCTGGGTGGGGCAATGTATTGATATTTACTGTGAATAAATTCAGAGGCAGAAAGAACCAGAGATGTAAATGTGGTCATTTATAAGAGTATATTAAATAAATAAATTTATATTTTATTATTGTCTTAATTTCTGAGCAAAGTAGAATAAGCAGTGAATGTGACCTCGGAATCAATACATGCTGAGACTTATTTGGATAAGTTTTTTGGGATTAAACAGCAAACTGACAAAGACTAAAGATATTCAGAAGAGTACTCAAGTTACTAGTCTAAAACTGATAGTTCGGATGACACAGTATCTAAATGTATGAAAGTGCTTGGAATAAGACATTCTTTGGACTGATAAAATGTGTGTGTGTGTGTGTGTTTAACGTAGCTTTAATAATTGTTCAGTCCTATCACTATGATGTCTAAAGTGCGACAGTTTATAGTGATGTCTTGCACTGGTGCATCATGCCGCAGACATGTAACATGATGTCCCACGCAGTCACATTATCCTGACATGACACCAGGCTCACCATTCCTAACACTAACCTCTTAATACTGACTGCCAAGCGAGGCAGCTGTTAGTACCATTTTTGTAAGTCTTTGGTATGACTCGACCGGGGATCGAACCCACAACCGACCGCATCCGAGATGGACTCTCTAAACACTAGGCCACCGGAGCGGTGGGGGGAAGATGATGCTACATGTCTGCAGCACGATGCCCCAGTGCTAGACATCACTATAAACTGCCACACTGCAGACATCATAGTGATAGGACTGAATAATTACTACAGCTACGTTAAACACACACACACGCACAAACTCGTTTTCCAGAAATCCACTGGCAAAGAAGAACTAGTATCTTACGGTCATGTAGTGCATATAAAATATGTACATGATAGGTGGCTCTATGCAAAAAAAACCCTTAAATTTTCAAGATATTAAACCCGCGATATCGTAGGAAGAAATGTAACTGCAAGAACCAAACTAAAAGTAAATGAATTCTTACTAACAGTTTAATTATATATAATAGTACTAAATAGTAATAAAACAATGCGATCGTACTACCAATTCACGAAAACTGATAAGCCAGTGCTAGACATCACTATAAGCTGCCACTGCAGACATTATAGTGACATGACTTAAATTGTTTTAAAGCTATGTTAAAAATCTAAAACACACACTGTAATATACAGGCAAATGTACGTTTATATGGACATGTTATGCGTAAAACTTGAATAGTACTGATTGTTATTGTCACCAGATATGGATTTGCACTGACAAAGTTATCATTCAACTTAATGCATCTGCTGAACAGACTTCTGATGTTAATGATCAGCTGACTGTAAAATATCAATAAGATTACCATCAAGGTTGTAAAATGTCTGTTTTAGGAGATTTTTGGATGGATTTTGGTATGTAGGTATTTGGTATGTGATGAAGCTGTATCATGTATATTTATCATTTAAGTAGACCAAAAAGGGTCTTAAAACTTGTGTCGTTATGTCACAAAATTTATGAGACTCAATCAATTCAGTTTTTGATTTAAAATGATTAAAATTTGAATTATTTGTTTCCTTTTGTTTAGATTTTCTGTTGTCTACTATACACGAGTGCTTTGATATTTCTGGTCATAAAGTCTGTAATCAACAAGTAAGTTAATAAAAACAATGACCCTCAAGACATAATTTAAGTCTGTTGTTGTCATTTGTATTAAAATGAATTTATTTTCCACTATAAATCAGATGGCTGTGGGAAACAAGCAATAAACTGATGTTATGTAAAGTCTGTGTTGTGAAAGGGGAGTTACTCTGATATTGCAGTAAGACCAGCAACAACAAAAATAATCTGATAATGGCATATACTTGTATTAATGTTGGAAATTTAATGTATCACTGTGTTGCACAAAGTGTAATGAACTTGAAAAATGGATGCTACTTCTATGGCACTCATTATGCCACCTGTGCCCTACAGCAACATAAACTTATAAGAAAGAATTAACGAAATGCATTTGTAAATAACCAACCACAATGACTGGAGTTGCTCTGTGATTGTTGCTGAGAATGAACAATCAATATGAGGATGAAAGTACATATCAACCTAAGACTGTTTGAACAACAACTGGTGTTTCAATGAAAAGTAATAAATTCTGTATAATGCAGCTTTCAAGTCAACACCTGTTAAATGCAAAAGCCACCAAAAAAATATGACATTAACATGCTTCACATTTTGATTCTTATTTGCTAACAAAGATTAGATTTCCTAGTCAATGACCATCACAGTAATCATATGATCTAACTCTTGTATAGCATTATCAGACAACAAACTGGCTAAACATTTTGTTAAAGTGATAGAAATTTTAAGAAGATATTGATTCTACCTGAGAACATAGGTTAAGGATATTATTTTTAAACAGTAGTATTCATGGGTTTATTTATCAAATAGTGTACGTGTCAGCAATACTGACATTTTCCCAAAATAAACTGGTGATTTAGAACTAGTAACCTATGGTCATGTGGTACATATAAGTACACAATATGTGGTGCAATAGATAAAATAAATACCGAAATATTAAAAAATATCGAGATACCACAGAACCAGTATCGTCGGAAGCTAGACCACACCATATTGGTTTTTCCACTGGGGCTCGTATCGTTACTTACAATTGACCTGTCATACATATACTATAATACGATATTTATGTTGTAGAAATATCTAAAATGGGGAGGCAAGGGTCAGAGGAAACTCAGACTAATGTACTATATAATAACTACAATATAGCACATGCATGACAGGTCCATTGTAAACAACGATACGAGCCCCTGTGGGTTTTTCAAATTTTTTTTTTACCAGTCCTCGAAAATTAATAACGGTAAAAAACGTAGAAGTGTTTTAATCGGAAATAAATGTAATTGCCAGTACCCAAATAAAATGTAAATTATTTTTTAGTAACGCTGTCAGTATACATACTAATACGAGTAGTGCCGTGTAGACAAAATAATGCGATCTACTAAAACACGAAAACTGATAACGGTCATAAATGGGTATGAGGCGTACTGTTTATATAATTTCAGTTCAAATTTCAAAACGGGTCTATTAAAAAGTATAAACGTACAAAGAATTCATAGATACGGTTATAATAATAATAATAATAATAATAATAATAAAAATAAAACTAAAAGTACTAGCGAAATAACCTTGCAATTCAACCAATCCACGAAAATTGATAACGCCACCAATGGCGGTCTAATTTCAAATAGAACTTTAAAAATTTGTAATAATAAACAAAATAACATGTAATTACCAGCGTTGAAATGAAACGTACAATGCATTATTAGTAACGGTTCAAGTATATATACTACCGGTCTGATAACATAATACTAAATTTCCAGCAGCACAAGTCTCCACGTCAATGTTATTTTCTATAAACCACAATGTCCAATGAAAACCATCGTTTCAACAAAGTCATTTGCATATTTGCATATTTAATGAAGGCAGGATTTCTCCATTATCCCAAGTGTTTGTGCCTCATTAGTAAATTTTGGTCTAGTACGCGTGATCATTGTGTTATTATATATTAATAAATAATGTAATCTTGTTTATTTTACAATCGTAATTTAGTAGCGAATTAGTTTTAAAGTTCTCTTTTAAATTGAAATAGTGTGTTATTATTGAGAAATAATAAAATTACAAACACTGACAAAGAAGAAGAAATAAACTAAATGATGTAGTACAACTGATCTTTCAGAAACTGTCCGAATTCTACGCATTAGTCATGATGATTATTGCGATAGCAACCGCATAGGCATCAATAATGGTTTGTTGTTTTTTTTTAAATTTAGTTTAATTATCATTTGTTAATAGTTAGCAAATCTCAATGAAAAATCAGATTAAATTGTTCACTTAGAGAAATAATAACATAACACTTTGGCTTATTGACGGTCAGCGCCAATTCAGTCGATTTCGGGTTATAAAAGTCAATGTCATAACGTCATCTCAGGATGACTTAGGTAGGTTAAGTTAAAAATTGCAAATTTTATAGATTTAATAAGTTACTAAGTTGAAAAAAAAACCCAACAATAAATAAAGCCTTGACAAACATGTGGCGAAATCTCAGAATTATTATATATTATCCTTGGGGCGACTTCTCCAGGCAAAGTGGGGCGAGTTCTCCAGGCAAAGTGGGGCGAGTTCTCCAACCACTATGGGGCGACTTTTCCTGACACCTGGGATGAGTTCTCCCAGGGCGAGTTCTCCATGGGGCGAGTTCTCCCAGGGCGAGTTCTCCATGGGGCGAGTTCTCCGCTATTCCTAGTTGCGCTAGGTGGCGCTGCTAGTCAACTCGGTTCAATGCATCGGAGTAGCAAATTGTAAAATGTCGAACAATTTAGTTTATGAATCATGGACTCTTCCAGAAATAAGAGAAGAGTTAAAGAAGAGAAATGCCAAGGTTTCTGGTCGGAAAAATGAACTGATTGAGAGGTAAGTGTGCAAACACTTTTATTTGCACGATCCAAACAATAATACAGTGAAGTTGTTTATAGGACACACGGTACTAATTATACGGAAGAGCTGTGAACCAGTCTAAAAGTTAAGAAGTCTGACTATTCCAAAGGAGCTTGATGCATCCCATTTATGCCATAATAGTTTGTGTGTGAATGCGGATCATCTAAATCTAGAACCGCATCCCATCAATAATAATAGGCAGTGCTGCAAAGGTTATGGGCATTGCATGGGCCATGGTGACTTTCCAGACTGCATGATGAAGTTGAAATTATAACAATGAATAATACAGGTATCATGATATATCCTGTACACCTACCCACATCCATGTTGAATTATGCCTGGCATTGATGGATGGATGGATGGATGGATGTAGTGAGTAAGGAGGAGAAAAGAGAGTGTAGTCTTTATTTTAGTATGTCATTCATACTGGTATAAAACTGCTCTTTTAGATTCATTCATTCCTTCCTTCCTTCCTTTCATTCCTTCCTTCCTTCATTCTATATTATTTATATTTTATGTTAGAATGTTGTTACAGATTTATTTATTTATTTATTTAATTTAATTAATTTATTTATTTATTTTAATTTATTTATTTATTTATTTATTTATTTTGCTTTTTAATTTCTTTATTTGTGTCTTCATAGTCAGAAAAACTGTTTCGACCCCTCCATGGGTCTCATCAGGTGGTAGTAAGTAACACAACTGCACATAACATGCGTTGTGTTACCTACGGGTTTCCCCACTACAGTTTTCCCATGTGTTCTTTTTTGTTTCTTTTAACAACATTCATGTTGCACATGGAATTAAATCAATCTTTTCTCTCTGCAGTGTCCCTCGGCTAAACCTGTGCATAGGAGTGATCATCCTTTTTGTCCAGAAGTCCTTTGCAGTAGTCAGACTTTCTACTGCCTTGCTGAGTCCTGTACCTCAGATGAGCCTGGATCATTTTTCCTCGTCTTGCTAGGAGACGTCGCCTAGTTTGTGGACTCTTTTGATACAACTGATGGTAAGTGCATCGTTTATCCATTGTATCCAGTGATCGCAAAGTCCTTGATGACAGTTGACCTTTCAAGTGTGTCACCTTGGCTTTCAGTGATGATCCCAAGCTATTATTGAGTCTGTGTATTGTTGAATGCACTCTTGCCTCAAAGTTTCTGGAATAGTTCACATTTTTGGGTAAGGAAACACTGATTGATCTGTTCATAGCCTCACATTTCTGTGTGTTTGTATTCAGTCGCAGTCTTTGTACAGCATCACAGGAGAGTTTCATTTTGAGAACTTTTAACAGGATTGTCTTATCATTTTCTGTCATGTTAAGATGAGTCACTTTATGAGGGCCTAGGTATGCTGATCGCATCCACCAGTTGTTAGTACTTCCCCCCCCACAAACCTTGGAATAACACCGGCATTTTGAGCAGTCCCCTGAATAACAGCGCAGAGTGGCATCCAGTACTTGTGGAAGTTGACCTTTAATTTTTATAACATCACCTCTGTTATCCTCCATCAGTTGTTTGAAGATCAAACTGCACCGAGCTTTGATGTCTTGACTGATAATTTTCTGTTTGAGCCTTTTTCCTTCTCTTGTTGTTATTCCTGGAAACATTTTGGCACTAAATACTGCAGAGTTACACCGTTTGAACTGTGAACGACCCAGATGGATGGGGTCTGACAGTCTTTCTACTTTCCACATTGGATGCAGAATGTTGTAAGCAGCTTGGAAGCCAGCAGCACCCTGTGCATCTCCATCTGTAGTTACATGTTTAATGAGAATCTCTTGCAGCACAAATTTGTTTCCAATTTCTTTTGCCATCTCATACTCAGAATGTGGTGCAACTGGTGACAGATTTGATGTGCAGTCAACATGGCCTCCTGGACATTTCACATCAAAACCTTTCCCCTTCAGCCATGCTCCAGTCCAGCAGAGCTTGTTTTCTACTGTACAACCCAAAATGTACTGCTTCTCTGTTACAGTTTCACAGGCAATTCCAACAGCTTGTGATGAACTTTGGCCAGGTTTCTTTTCATGTCCAAAGCTAAAGGCATTATATCTGGCATCAAAAGCAACATTTATTTGTTCAGGATGCTGAACGCCACGCATGACATTAACCTGTCGGACTAGTTTAAGTTTGTTTGTCATATCAATTTCATTGAGCTCAACGGTTGCTTTGCCTACAATGTTGGATGCTCTTTGCATAGTTGATCTGCTAGGTGGTGGAATGTCAGTGGCTGCAAGCAAGTATCTAGCTCTGGTGTTGCCCATAGGGGTATCTTGTAGTCCAGCTTGAAACATCAGATTAACAGCAGCAGGATTTGGCCCAGGTTTATCTGTTTTTATCTCCTCATATAACTTGTACTCTGGTGACTTAAAACTGCAGTTTTTGCACATCATAGGCTGCTTCCAAGCAAGTCCCCATTTTCTTTCATCAGCAATTTGGAACTCTGGCCTGTGACACATGTCGAATTGATGACCATGGCGATGAATGATATCATTCCACATTTCAACATTTTTTTTCATGCATATGATTCGTGTTCCATCTTGCTCATTTAATTCTATCTTTTTCAGGTCCAGTTTTGATTTGGATAATGGTTGTAGAGTTTTTGCAGACCCCGGTTTGGCATTAGAGTCTGGTACCTGAGCAGATGAAAGAGACCCATTTGTCGGCTTTGTCACTGCTATCAGTGAGAACTTGTCTGCTTCCATTCTTCTGGTCACTGGGACTGATGCAGCACTGGAAATTGGTAGAGTATCATCCGTCAGATATCTGACTCCTTTGTTATGTGGAATATTTCCAGGTTTAAAATAAATTTTCTGCCTCTTCTTGTACCCCTTCATGGTTTCCGTTACAATAACTGCATGTAAATGACAAGAATTATCCTCTTTCCATCAGTTTTATAACTAGGAAAAGGCAAGTTTGCTAGGTTTTAGATTCCTGCACCAACTCTTCAATCTGATTGGAAGCCTACCATAAGGGTTCCTCCCCTTCATGACTGTATATATTGTCATATAGGTGTTAAGTACCCCTAGCTACCTTTGTTTTGATGATTTCAGATTTCAGGGTGTTACATTTGATTGACAGACCCTGGTTTTATTGCATCACAACTGATAAGGAAAACCCTTGATGTTTATAATTAAGGAATGGAGAGACTTTGACATAGAACAAACTTTGTCAACTTTTGGCTTCAAATTTTTATTAAAATTTAAATTAAATTTAAATTTTCTTATAAAAATATGTATCATTTTTTAAAATTACATTTTCTAAGAAAGTTTCACAGTGAAGCTTAATTTCTAGTAATTTCCAGATTGTTGCTAGAACTAAAAACTAATTACAGTTTATTTGAAGTGATTATCTTGATTAATAAACTCACAATTAAACTTTAAGTTTTGAGCATTTTTGCCATGCGGCCATTTGGAATGGGCTGGTTTTTGTGTTACAGTGGTGTCAGCTAAAAGCCTGTAACTATTCTATTCATTGATGAAATTCCTTCAAACTTTGCAGAAGTATTTCAGACATATTGATTTGATCATGGATGGAAGTTTGGTCCATTGAGGTGAAATTGTCTAACCCTGTACAGGCAGTATTGATGAAACTTTAATTTGCTATAAAATTTTTATTATTAATGATAGACAGCTGAAATTTTGACACCTGGTGTATATTCACTGTAGAAATTGGAAATAAATTTAAAAAAAAAATTAAAAAATTAAATTAATTTTTTTTAAATTAATTTTTAAATTTTTTTTTAAAAAAAAGTAATTTTTACTCTATAAATGTACAGAAATGGCATCTGACGGAGAGATAACTCATTAGTATTAGCAGCAATGTATTTCTACACCAAATTAAAGTTGCAATGGAGGCTTTTTTTCAAAACTTGTCAGCCAAAATTTCTTTAAATTCTGTCCTAGCACATAATAGTGATTGTCGAATATGGACTGGAAATGTAACTTCCAATGGATTATATGGCCTATTATCATATAGGGACCCTGAGACAAACACATGGAAGAAAAAGCATGTCCACAGACTGGCATTAATGGTCAAGTTAAGAAGTCTGACTATTCCAAAGGAGCTTGATGCATCCCATTTATGCCATAATAGTTTGTGTGTGAATGCGGATCATCTAAATCTAGAACCGCATTCCATCAATAATAATAGGCAGTGCTGCAAAGGTTATGGGCATTGCATGGGCCATGGTGACTTTCCAGACTGCATGATGAAGTTGAAATTATAACAATGAATAATACAGGTATCATGATATATCCTGTACACCTACCCACATCCATGTTGAATTATGCCTGGCATTGATGGATGGATGGATGGATGGATGTAGTGAGTAAGGAGGAGAAAAGAGAGTGTAGTCTTTATTTTAGTATGTCATTCATACTGGTATAAAACTGCTCTTTTAGATTCATTCATTCCTTCCTTCCTTCCTTTCATTCCTTCCTTCCTTCATTCTATATTATTTATATTTTATGTTAGAATGTTGTTACAGATTTATTTATTTATTTATTTAATTTAATTAATTAATTTATTTATTTTAATTTATTTATTTATTTATTTATTTATTTTGCTTTTTAATTTCTTTATTTGTGTCTTCATAGTCAGAAAAACTGTTTCGACCCCTCCATGGGTCTCATCAGGTGGTAGTAAGTAACACAACTGCACATAACATGCGTTGTGTTACCTACGGGTTTCCCCACTACAGTTTTCCCATGTGTTCTTTTTTGTTTCTTTTAACAACATTCATGTTGCACATGGAATTAAATCAATCTTTTCTCTCTGCAGTGTCCCTCGGCTAAACCTGTGCATAGGAGTGATCATCCTTTTTGTCCAGAAGTCCTTTGCAATAGTCAGACTTTCTACTGCCTTGCTAAGTCCTGTACCTCAGATGAGCCTGGATCATTTTTCCTCGTCTTGCTAGGAGACGTCGCCTAGTTTGTGGACTCTTTTGATACAACTGATGGTAAGTGCATCGTTTATCCATTGTATCCAGTGATCGCAAAGTCCTTGATGACAGTTGACCTTTCAAGTGTGTCACCTTGGCTTTCAGTGATGATCCCAAGCTATTATTGAGTCTGTGTATTGTTGAATGCACTCTTGCCTCAAAGTTTCTGGAATAGTTCACATTTTTGGGTAAGGAAACACTGATTGATCTGTTCATAGCCTCACATTTCTGTGTGTTTGTATTCAGTCGCAGTCTTTGTACAGCATCACAGGAGAGTTTCATTTTGAGAACTTTTAACAGGATTGTCTTATCATTTTCTGTCATGTTAAGATGAGTCACTTTATGAGGGCCTAGGTATGCTGATCGCATCCACCAGTTGTTAGTACTTCCTCCCCCACAAACCTTGGAATAACGCCGGCATTTTGAGCAGTCCCCTGAATAACAGCGCAGAGTGGCATCCAGTACTTGTGGAAGTTGACCTTTAATTTTTATAACATCACCTCTGTTATCCTCCATCAGTTGTTTGAAGATCAAACTGCACCGAGCTTTGATGTCTTGACTGATAATTTTCTGTTTGAGCCTTTTTCCTTCTCTTGTTGTTATTCCTGGAAACATTTCGGCACTAAATACTGCAGAGTTACACCGTTTGAACTGTGAACGACCCAGATGGATGGGGTCTGACAGTCTTTCTACTTTCCACATTGGATGCAGAATGTTGTAAGCAGCTTGGAAGCCAGCAGCACCCTGTGCATCTCCATCTGTAGTTACATGTTTAATGAGAATCTCTTGCAGCACAAATTTGTTTCCAATTTCTTTTGCCATCTCATACTCAGAATGTGGTGCAACTGGTGAGATTTGATGTGCAGTCAACATGGCCTCCTGGACATTTCACATAAAAACCTTTCCCCTTCAGCCATGCTCCAGTCTAGCAGAGCTTGTTTTCTACTGTACAACCCAAAATGTACTGCTTCTCTGTTACAGTTTCACAGGCAATTCCAACAGCTTGTGATGAACTTTGGCCAGGTTTCTTTTCATGTCCAAAGCTAAAGGCATTATATCTGGCATCAAAAGCAACATTTATTTGTTCAGGATGCTGAACGCCACGCATGACATTAACCTGTCGGACTAGTTTAAGTTTGTTTGTCATATCAATTTCATTGAGCTCAACGGTTGCTTTGCCTACAATGTTGGATGCTCTTTGCATAGTTGATCTGCTAGGTGGTGGAATGTCAGTGGCTGCAAGCAAGTATCTAGCTCTGGTGTTGCCCATAGGGGTATCTTGTAGTCCAGCTTGAAACATCAGATTAACAGCAGCAGGATTTGGCCCAGGTTTATCTGTTTTCATCTCCTCATATAACTTGTACTCTGGTGACTTAAAACTGCAGTTTTTGCACATCATAGGCTGCTTCCAAGCAAGTCCCCATTTTCTTTCATCAGCAATTTGGAACTCTGGCCTGTGACACATGTCGAATTGATGACCATGGCGATGAATGATATCATTCCACATTTCAACATTTTTTTTCATGCATATGATTCGTGTTCCATCTTGCTCATATAATTCTATCTTTTTCAGGTCCAGTTTTGATTTGGATAATGGTTGTAGAGTTTTTGCAGACCCCGGTTTGGCATTAGAGTCTGGTACCTGAGCAGATGAAAGAGACCCATTTGTCGGCTTTGTCACTGCTATCAGTGAGAACTTGTCTGCTTCCATTCTTCTGGTCACTGGGACTGATGCAGCACTGGAAATTGGTAGAGTATCATCCGTCAGATATCTGACTCCTTTGTTATGTGGAATATTTCCAGGTTTAAAATAAATTTTCTGCCTCTTCTTGTACCCCTTCATGGTTTCCGTTACAATAACTGCATGTAAATGACAAGAATTATTGAATTGAATAATGTGCTTTAAGTGATTCGTCCCGAGGGCTCTTATCACTGTTTTATCCGTCAATGGACGGTTATTTAATTATCCTGAGGGTGGGAATGGAGCCACCACCCTGCAGGTGTTTATGTGTTCAGGGAACACTATTTAATTAGGCCGTCACATCTGAGTAACTATTGAGCTACTGCGGTGTGATTGTAGGGCCTATATATATATATATGAGTGGGAATAGGTCCAGCACACACTCATATTAATGCCATCCGGTGTTATTGGTTATTAATGGACGTGCTAAGCACGTGTAGTTGCTGGAGCAGGCGGAGTAGGTAGTGGGCGAGGCGAAGGGCCAGGCTTGGTAGGCTGCTTTTCTGAGTCTAACCCCTATTTATATACTCTGTGCTATTGTCTAAGTAGTATTTAGTATACAGTGCTTTTTTGTGATGTTCTTTGGAATTTAGTGTTATGTGTGATATTTATTTGAGTTTGTTGGTTCTAATTTGTTCTGTGCAACATTGTGTTGCGGTGTCTGATGACCTTGGGCTTGGGTCACCTTATAGTCGCTGTTTGGGGCCCTATTAGTGACTTAATTTTCTGCATTTTAGTTATAGTTGCAGCCTTGTGCCGCTGGGCCTGATAGTCTTGGAGTTGTGACTACCTTATATGTTCTAGGTTTAGGGTCTTATCGTGATTACTTTCTATTTTTTAGTTGTATGTGCAGCCTTGTGACGCTGGGCCTGATAGTCTTTGGGTGTTTTAGACTACCTTATATATCTAATTTGGGGTCATATCCTATTTTCTTGTCTAGTTTATGTGCACCGGTCTCGGTACACTGGTTTGTGCTACTTAAATTATCCTAGTTTTTGCATGATGTGTAGATTTGCACTGTATACTTTATTAGTATTACTAGGAGAGGTGAAGAAGTGACAGATTAGAGGCAGAAAGTGGTGAGTAGGGAGTTAGCTTTTGTGTTTTGTGTTGTCTTTTCCTACTGCCTATTTTTATGCTGTTTAGATGGCATCCTATCATTCTGTTTTTGTTTGGTTGTTTTTTAATGTAACTATTTATGACCATTATGATGTTTTGTATTCAGGTTAGTGTGGCTTATTTTGATTCCTAAGGTTTTCCTCAATTTGGGGTCAGGTGTGTGGTTTGGTCAACTAGATGATGACTAGTGGGTCCTTGCAGGAAATATCCTGGGCCGTTAAGCGATACGGTCAAGGGTTTTTCACTGTCACACCCAGAAAACCGCCCCCGGTCCAGGCCGTGAGGTTTGATGACCGAGCGACAACAAATGGGCCTCTGCCTAGTTCAAGGGGCCGTTAAGCGACACGTCAAAGGTTGTCCATAGTTGTGCCCAGGAACCGCACCATGGTCCGAACCGTTGCTTAGCTCACCTGTCCTTAAGAGGTTTCTTGATAATTCGTCTAGGGACCTACACTTCCTGTCTTTTTCAGGGATTTTATTGTGGATGTGGTTTATATTTTATCTATTTTTTCTATGTTTTTAAGATATTCTATCATATTTTTATGTGTCCCTGCTAGGTTTGTATTTGCTTTTAGTAATATCTCTGGGTATGTATAGGGGGCTTTAATTTCTAGCTGTTTTGATCTGAATTTGTCCCTTTCTTGTTTGGTTTTGGTACAATTGTTGAAGATATGATGGAGATCTTCAGGGGTGTTACAATTGTAGCAGTTTATGTTATGAGGAAAGGGTCCTATGTATTTTCCCATGCTGTTTGCCAGCCTGGTTTTACCTATAGTTATTCTATTTATGATTGTTTGTTCTATAGGTAAGCCCTTGGGCGGTTTTATATTCCTGTTTACTTCCTTAACAGTAGTGTACAACACTCTCCCTATTGTACTAGTATCCCAATCATTTTGCCATTTTTTATCTATTTGAGTATTTATTAGACTGTATAGTTCTGATGTACTATATTGTAGTGGCTCGAAATTTGGTTCGCTTAGCTTTTCTTTGGCTAGTTTGTCTGCCATTTCGTTGCCTTTAATTTCAATGTGGGAGGGTATCCACATGAATTCTACAATAATATTTTCGTTATTGAGTTGTTTTAGTTTGGTATTTATTTGGTTGAGAAAATCTTCCCTACATTTAGTGGTGTTTGTTTGAATTGAAGAGAGGACACTTAGCGAGTCACTAATAATCACTGTCTTATTGGGTTTGAACTCTTCAATCCACTGTAATGATTTTAGGATGGCCCAGAATTCAGCTGTGTAAATAGAGCAGTAGTCTGGGAGGCGTCTGCCTATTTGTACTTTATGCTCTGGTATGACCATTGCTGCAGCTGTTTTGTATGGATTAGTAATTTTGGATCCATCCGTGTATATTTTAGTATATTGGTGGTACTGAGTGTTAATAATTTCTAAGGCTTCTATTTTTAAGTTGGATTCCTGATTTTGTTTGTTGCCTTTTTGAGTTAGGGAGGTGTTGACTTTAGATTGTACGTTATTCCAAGGTTCGTGTTCGTACACTATGTTATGTTCTAATGGGAATAGTTCCACTGGTAATGTTGATTTTAATAGATGGACTTGCTTTCCCATGGGTAGGTTTTGTTTTAAGCCTTTTCTATATGGGATGTTGGTTTTGTTTATGGCAAGTAGTGTGGGGTGTGTTTTGGGGTGGGTGGACAGTCGCGCTGCATACTTTAAAATGAGTTCTTGCCTTCTCAGGTGTAGGGGCAATTCTCCCGTTATTACATGCAGTTCAGCTGTCGAGGTGGAGTTGAGAGCTCCAGTGCTCTTTAGTAGGGCTATTCTTTGGATTCTATCTAGTTTTTTTAGGTGAGTTTTTGTGGCTGATGAGTATATTTGACAGCCGTAGTCTAGTTTTGATCTTATTAGTGCCCTATACAGCATTAGTGAGGTTTCCTGATTAGCACCCCATTGTGTCCCTTTTAGACTTCTGATTAGGTTTAAGTCCTGATTACATCGTTTAACTAGGTCATCAATACGGTGTGCCCATGTTAGGTGTTGGTCGTAATACATACCCAGAAATTTAGCTACTTTTACAAATTTTATTTCCTTATTTTGTATGGTTAGTTTTGGATATTGTATGTTTTTCCTATTTGGGGTGAACATTATAGCCACCGTTTTTTGGTGCGATAGTTTGAAACCCCATTTATTAGCCCATTTTCCAATATTGTTTAGACTGGTTTGAATTTCATAGATGTTTTTGCGGCTGGAGGGGTTTCCTGGTCTCCATAGGCCGCCATCATCCGCAAATTGGGATAGTTCTACTTTGTTAGTTGCCAAATTTTTATCTAAATCATTTATCATTATGTTGAAGAGGGTGGGGCTGAGTACACTCCCTTGTGGAGTCCCGTTTTCAAGGGAGTGAGTCTCAGAGTATGTTGCCCCTACCCTAGTTGTTATAGTGCGGTTTGCTAAGAAGTCTTTTATGAAGTTAAACATTCGTTCAGTAATGCCATAATCATTTAATTTGGCTATAAGGCCTTTGGTCCATACTAGGTCGAATGCTTTCTCGAGATCGAGAAATACCGCAATTAAGTGTCTGTTCGCTTTTTGTTTAGAGTTAAATGCTAGTTTGATAGCGGTTTCAAGTCTTACTAATTGGTCGGTGGTGGAGCGTTTGTTTCTGAATCCACATTGATTTTCTGATAGTAGATTATGTTTAGTAAGATGTGACTTGATTCTGTTGTTAATTATCGTTTCCATTATTTTGCATATGTTGTTTGTTAAAGATATTGGCCTATATGAGTTGATATCATGTCTATCTTTATTGGGTTTGAGGATGGGTATAACTATCGCATGTTTCCATTTTTTTGGTAGCTTTCCTGTTTCCCATATTTTATTAAGGAATTTTATTATTTCACTGACTATGTTATGTGGTAGTTGTTTATATACTATGTACCCTATCTTATCTTCCCCAGGTGAGGTTTCCTTTTTGGATTTTAGTGCTTGATCCCATTCGTATTTTGTTATTTTATTGTTTAAAGGGGATTCTTTAGGTCCTAGGTCTTTAAATATCTGCTTATTTGTTTTTTCTTCATTGTTTCTGTGGTTTTGAAATTCTACAGTATGGTTGCTGTTATTGCTCATGCTAGTGAAATGTTGAGCTAGTAAGTCGGCTTGTTCTTTATCATTGGAGGTGTTACTTATTTTAGGGGTGTTTGTGGTCTTTTTCCCCCTAATCCTTCTTATTTTATCCTATACTTTTTTAGTAGTTGTTTTGATGTTTAGTGTACCACAGTATTCTTTCCAGGTTTCTGTTTTGGCATCTTTAATTAATTGTTTTAGTTTTCGATCTAGATCTTTGTATTCCTGGAAGTGGGTAGTGACATTGGATCTTTGACAAGAATTATCCTCTTTCCATCAGTTTTATAACTAGGAAAAGGCAAGTTTGCTAGGTTTTAGATTCCTGCACCAACTCTTCAATCTGATTGGAAGCCTACCATAAGGGTTCCTCCCCTTCATGACTGTATATATTGTCATATAGGTGTTAAGTACCCCTAGCTACCTTTGTTTTGATGATTTCAGATTTCAGGGTGTTACATTTGATTGACAGACCCTGGTTTTATTGCATCACAACTGATAAGGAAAACCCTTGATGTTTATAATTAAGGAATGAAGAGACTTTGACATAGAACAAACTTTGTCAACTTTTGGCTTCAAATTTTTATTAAAATTTAAATTAAATTTAAATTTTCTTATAAAAATATGTATCATTTTTTAAAATTACATTTTCTAAGAAAGTTTCACAGTGAAGCTTAATTTCTAGTAATTTCCAGATTGTTGCTAGAACTAAAAACTAATTACAGTTTATTTGAAGTGATTATCTTGATTAATAAACTCACAATTAAACTTTAAGTTTTGAGCATTTTTGCCATGCGGCCATTTGGAATGGGCTGGTTTTTGTGCTACAGTGGTGTCAGCTAAAAGCCTGTAACTATTCTATTCATTGATGAAATTCCTTCAAACTTTGCAGAAGTATTTCAGACATATTGATTTGATCATGGATGGAAGTTTGGTCCATTGAGGTGAAATTGTCTAACCCTGTTAGGAATCGCACCACAATTAATACTTCCAGTTCAGTACCCACGAATGTAGTTCCAGTCTATTTTTAGAACCTTTTTTCCTCTCTCATTTTGGTGGTGATAGAAGAGTTATATTGATCCATATTTGGTAGGGATTTAAAGGTAATTGTTTATTCTTGAGAATATGAGCAGAGAGAGTGGTTGTCAGTGTGTAATTTGGCGACAGTGCAAATGGAGTAATAAGGCCTTGGTGATGATCCGGAAGTGAAATATGTGTTCTGTTTACATGCTGCTATGTTTACAGTGTTGCAGCTCAAAAAAATGCCGATCAACCCCTGACAAGATTTTCACCGTGAAGTCATCTTTGGAGGTATTTTAGATTAACATATGATTTGTATTGATTGTCACACTGTGGAAAGGTCAGTACTGAGAAATATATGTAGAGAACATATAGTAAAATTAATTGTGGTCTATGTCCTGTACAGGCAGTATTGATGAAACTTTAATTTGCTATAAAATTTTTATTATTAATGATAGACAGCTGAAATTTTGACACCTGGTGTATATTCACTGTAGAAATTGGAAATTAAAAAAAAAATTTAAAAAATTAAATTAATTGTTTTTAAATTAATTTTTAAATTTTTTTTAAAAAAAAAAGTAATTTTTACTCTATAAATGTACAGAAATGGCATCTGACGGAGAGATAACTCATTAGTATTAGCAGCAATGTATTTCTACACCAAATTAAAGTTGCAATGGAGGCTTTTTTTCAAAACTTGTCAGCCAAAATTTCTTTAAATTCTGTCCTAGCACATAATAGTGATTGTCGAATATGGACTGGAAATGTAACTTCCAATGGATTATATGGCCTATTATCATATAGGGACCCTGAGACAAACACATGGAAGAAAAAGCATGTCCACAGACTGGCGTTAATGGTCAAGTTAAGAAGTCTGACTATTCCAAAGGAGCTTGATGCATCCCATTTATGCCATAATAGTTTGTGTGTGAATGCGGATCATCTAAATCTAGAACCGCATTCCATCAATAATAATAGGCAGTGCTGCAAAGGTTATGGGCATTGCATGGGCCATGGTGACTTTCCAGACTGCATGATGAAGTTGAAATTATAACAATGAATAATACAGGTATCATGATATATCCTGTACACCTACCCACATCCATGTTGAATTATGCCTGGCATTGATGGATGGATGGATGGATGGATGTAGTGAGTAAGGAGGAGAAAAGAGAGTGTAGTCTTTATTTTAGTATGTCATTCATACTGGTATAAAACTGCTCTTTTAGATTCATTCATTCCTTCCTTCCTTCCTTTCATTCCTTCCTTCCTTCATTCTATATTATTTATATTTTATGTTAGAATGTTGTTACAGATTTATTTATTTATTTATTTAATTTAATTAATTTATTTATTTATTTTAATTTATTTATTTATTTTGCTTTTTAATTTCTTTATTTGTGTCTTCATAGTCAGAAAAACTGTTTCGACCCCTCCATGGGTCTCATCAGGTGGTAGTAAGTAACACAACTGCACATAACATGCGTTGTGTTACCTACGGGTTTCCCCACTACAGTTTTCCCATGTGTTCTTTTTTGTTTCTTTTAACAACATTCATGTTGCACATGGAATTAAATCAATCTTTTCTCTCTGCAGTGTCCCTCGGCTAAACCTGTGCATAGGAGTGATCATCCTTTTTGTCCAGAAGTCCTTTGCAGTAGTCAGACTTTCTACTGCCTTGCTGAGTCCTGTACCTCAGATGAGCCTGGATCATTTTTCCTCGTCTTGCTAGGAGACGTCGCCTAGTTTGTGGACTCTTTTGATACAACTGATGGTAAGTGCATCGTTTATCCATTGTATCCAGTGATCGCAAAGTCCTTGATGACAGTTGACCTTTCAAGTGTGTCACCTTGGCTTTCAGTGATGATCCCAAGCTATTATTGAGTCTGTGTATTGTTGAATGCACTCTTGCCTCAAAGTTTCTGGAATAGTTCACATTTTTGGGTAAGGAAACACTGATTGATCTGTTCATAGCCTCACATTTCTGTGTGTTTGTATTCAGTCGCAGTCTTTGTACAGCATCACAGGAGAGTTTCATTTTGAGAACTTTTAACAGGATTGTCTTATCATTTTCTGTCATGTTAAGATGAGTCACTTTATGAGGGCCTAGGTATGCTGATCGCATCCACCAGTTGTTAGTACTTCCTCCCCCACAAACCTTGGAATAACGCCGGCATTTTGAGCAGTCCCCTGAATAACAGCGCAGAGTGGCATCCAGTACTTGTGGAAGTTGACCTTTAATTTTTATAACATCACCTCTGTTATCCTCCATCAGTTGTTTGAAGATCAAACTGCACCGAGCTTTGATGTCTTGACTGATAATTTTCTGTTTGAGCCTTTTTCCTTCTCTTGTTGTTATTCCTGGAAACATTTCGGCACTAAATACTGCAGAGTTACACCGTTTGAACTGTGAACGACCCAGATGGATGGGGTCTGACAGTCTTTCTACTTTCCACATTGGATGCAGAATATTGTAAGCAGCTTGGAAGCCAGCAGCACCCTGTGCATCTCCATCTGTAGTTACATGTTTAATGAGAATCTCTTGCAGCACAAATTTGTTTCCAATTTCTTTTGCCATCTCATACTCAGAATGTGGTGCAACCGGTGACAGATTTGATGTGCAGTCAACATGGCCTCCTGGACATTTCACATCAAAACCTTTCCCCTTCAGCCATGCTCCAGTCTAGCAGAGCTTGTTTTCTACTGTACAACCCAAAATGTACTGCTTCTCTGTTACAGTTTCACAGGCAATTCCAACAGCTTGTGATGAACTTTGGCCAGGTTTCTTTTCATGTCCAAAGCTAAAGGCATTATATCTGGCATCAAAAGCAACATTTATTTGTTCAGGATGCTGAACGCCACGCATGACATTAACCTGTCGGACTAGTTTAAGTTTGTTTGTCATATCAATTTCATCGAGCTCAACGGTTGCTTTGCCTACAATGTTGGATGCTCTTTGCATAGTTGATCTGCTAGGTGGTGGAATGTCAGTGGCTGCAAGCAAGTATCTAGCTCTGGTGTTGCCCATAGGGGTATCTTGTAGTCCAGCTTGAAACATCAGATTAACAGCAGCAGGATTTGGCCCAGGTTTATCTGTTTTTATCTCCTCATATAACTTGTACTCTGGTGACTTAAAACTGCAGTTTTTGCACATCATAGGCTGCTTCCAAGCAAGTCCCCATTTTCTTTCATCAGCAATTTGGAACTCTGGCCTGTGACACATGTCGAATTGATGACCATGGCGATGAATGATATCATTCCACATTTCAACATTTTTTTTCATGCATATGATTCGTGTTCCATCTTGCTCATTTAATTCTATCTTTTTCAGGTCCAGTTTTGATTTGGATAATGGTTGTAGAGTTTTTGCAGACCCCGGTTTGGCATTAGAGTCTGGTACCTGAGCAGATGAAAGAGACCCATTTGTCGGCTTTGTCACTGCTATCAGTGAGAACTTGTCTGCTTCCATTCTTCTGGTCACTGGGACTGATGCAGCACTGGAAATTGGTAGAGTATCATCCGTCAGATATCTGACTCCTTTGTTATGTGGAATATTTCCAGGTTTAAAATAAATTTTCTGCCTCTTCTTGTACCCCTTCATGGTTTCCGTTACAATAACTGCATGTAAATGACAAGAATTATTGAATTGAATAATGTGCTTTAAGTGATTCGTCCCGAGGGCTCTTATCACTGTTTTATCCGTCAATGGACGGTTATTTAATTATCCTGAGGGTGGGAATGGAGCCACCACCCTGCAGGTGTTTATGTGTTCAGGGAACACTATTTAATTAGGCCGTCACATCTGAGTAACTATTGAGCTACTGCGGTGTGATTGTAGGGCCTATATATATATATATATATGAGTGGGAATAGGTCCAGCACACACTCATATTCATGCCATCCGGTGTTATTGGTTATTAATGGACGTGCTAAGCACGTGTAGTTGCTGGAGCAGGCGGAGTAGGTAGTGGGCGAGGCGAAGGGCCAGGCTTGGTAGGCTGCTTTTCTGAGTCTAACCCCTATTTATATACTCTGTGCTATTGTCTAAGTAGTATTTAGTATACAGTGCTTTTTTGTGATGTTCTTTGGAATTTAGTGTTATGTGTGATATTTATTTGAGTTTGTTGGTTCTAATTTGTTCTGTGCAACATTGTGTTGCGGTGTCTGATGACCTTGGGCTTGGGTCACCTTATAGTCGCTGTTTGGGGCCCTATTAGTGACTTAATTTTCTGCATTTTAGTTATAGTTGCAGCCTTGTGCCGCTGGGCCTGATAGTCTTGGAGTTGTGACTACCTTATATGTTCTAGGTTTAGGGTCTTATCGTGATTACTTTCTATTTTTTAGTTGTATGTGCAGCCTTGTGTCGCTGGGCCTGATAGTCTTTGGGTGTTTTAGACTACCTTATATATCTAATTTGGGGTCATATCCTATTTTCTTGTCTAGTTTATGTGCACCGGTCTTGGTACACTGGTTTGTGCTACTTAAATTATCCTAGTTTTTGCATGATGTGTAGATTTGCACTGTATACTTTATTAGTATTACTAGGAGAGGTGAAGAAGTGACAGATTAGAGGCAGAAAGTGGTGAGTAGGGAGTTAGCTTTTGTGTTTTGTGTTGTCTTTTCCTACTGCCTATTTTTATGCTGTTTAGATGGCATCCTATCATTCTGTTTTTGTTTGGTTGTTTTTTAATGTAACTATTTATGACCATTATGATGTTTTGTATTCAGGTTAGTGTGGCTTATTTTGATTCCTAAGGTTTTCCTCAATTTGGGGTCAGGTGTGTGGTTTGGTCAACTAGATGATGACTAGTGGGTCCTTGCAGGAAATATCCTGGGCCGTTAAGCGATACGGTCAAGGGTTTTTCACTGTCACACCCAGAAAACCGCCCCCGGTCCAGGCCGTGAGGTTTGGTGACCGAGCGACAACAAATGGGCCTCTGCCTAGTTCAAGGGGCCGTTAAGCGACACGTCAAAGGTTGTCCATAGTTGTGCCCAGGAACCGCACCATGGTCCGAACCGTTGCTTAGCTCACCTGTCCTTAAGAGGTTTCTTGATAATTCGTCTAGGGACCTACACTTCCTGTCTTTTTCAGGGATTTTATTGTGGATGTGGTTTATATTTTATCTATTTTTTCTATGTTTTTAAGATATTCTATCATATTTTTATGTGTCCCTGCTAGGTTTGTATTTGCTTTTAGTAATATCTCTGGGTATGTATAGGGGGCTTTAATTTCTAGCTGTTTTGATCTGAATTTGTCCCTTTCTTGTTTGGTTTTGGTACAATTGTTGAAGATATGATGGAGATCTTCAGGGGTGTTACAATTGTAGCAGTTTATGTTATGAGGAAAGGGTCCTATGTATTTTCCCATGCTGTTTGCCAGCCTGGTTTTACCTATAGTTATTCTATTTATGATTGTTTGTTCTATAGGTAAGCCCTTGGGCGGTTTTATATTCCTGTTTACTTCCTTAACAGTAGTGTACAACACTCTCCCTATTGTACTAGTATCCCAATCATTTTGCCATTTTTTATCTATTTGAGTATTTATTAGACTGTATAGTTCTGATGTACTATATTGTAGTGGCTCGAAATTTGGTTCGCTTAGCTTTTCTTTGGCTAGTTTGTCTGCCATTTCGTTGCCTTTAATTTCAATGTGGGAGGGTATCCACATGAATTCTACAATAATATTTTCGTTATTGAGTTGTTTTAGTTTGGTATTTATTTGGTTGAGAAAATCTTCCCTACATTTAGTGGTGTTTGTTTGAATTGAAGAGAGGACACTTAGCGAGTCACTAATAATCACTGTCTTATTGGGTTTGAACTCTTCAATCCACTGTAATGATTTTAGGATGGCCCAGAATTCAGCTGTGTAAATAGAGCAGTAGTCTGGGAGGCGTCTGCCTATTTGTACTTTATGCTCTGGTATGACCATTGCTGCAGCTGTTTTGTATGGATTAGTAATTTTGGATCCATCCGTGTATATTTTAGTATATTGGTGGTACTGAGTGTTAATAATTTCTAAGGCTTCTATTTTTAAGTTGGATTCCTGATTTTGTTTGTTGCCTTTTTGAGTTAGGGAGGTGTTGACTTTAGATTGTACGTTATTCCAAGGTTCGTGTTCGTACACTATGTTATGTTCTAATGGGAATAGTTCCACTGGTAATGTTGATTTTAATAGATGGACTTGCTTTCCCATGGGTAGGTTTTGTTTTAAGCCTTTTCTATATGGGATGTTGGTTTTGTTTATGGCAAGTAGTGTGGGGTGTGTTTTGGGGTGGGTGGACAGTCGCGCTGCATACTTTAAAATGAGTTCTTGCCTTCTCAGGTGTAGGGGCAATTCTCCCGTTATTACATGCAGTTCAGCTGTCGAGGTGGAGTTGAGAGCTCCAGTGCTCTTTAGTAGGGCTATTCTTTGGATTCTATCTAGTTTTTTTAGGTGAGTTTTTGTGGCTGATGAGTATATTTGACAGCCGTAGTCTAGTTTTGATCTTATTAGTGCCCTATACAGCATTAGTGAGGTTTCCTGATTAGCACCCCATTGTGTCCCTTTTAGACTTCTGATTAGGTTTAAGTCCTGATTACATCGTTTAACTAGGTCATCAATATGGTGTGCCCATGTTAGGTGTTGGTCGTAATACATACCCAGAAATTTAGCTACTTTTACAAATTTTATTTCCTTATTTTGTATGGTTAGTTTTGGATATTGTATGTTTTTCCTATTTGGGGTGAACATTATAGCCACCGTTTTTTGGTGCGATAGTTTGAAACCCCATTTATTAGCCCATTTTCCAATATTGTTTAGACTGGTTTGAATTTCATAGATGTTTTTGCGGCTGGAGGGGTTTCCTGGTCTCCATAGGCCGCCATCATCCGCAAATTGGGATAGTTCTACTTTGTTAGTTGCCAAATTTTTATCTAAATCATTTATCATTATGTTGAAGAGGGTGGGGCTGAGTACACTCCCTTGTGGAGTCCCGTTTTCAAGGGAGTGAGTCTCAGAGTATGTTGCCCCTACCCTAGTTGTTATAGTGCGGTTTGCTAAGAAGTCTTTTATGAAGTTAAACATTCGTCCAGTAATGCCATAATCATTTAATTTGGCTATAAGGCCTTTGGTCCATACTAGGTCGAATGCTTTCTCGAGATCGAGAAATACCGCAATTAAGTGTCTGTTCGCTTTTTGTTTAGAGTTAAATGCTAGTTTGATAGCGGTTTCAAGTCTTACTAATTGGTCGGTGGTGGAGCGTTTGTTTCTGAATCCACATTGATTTTCTGATAGTAGATTATGTTTAGTAAGATGTGACTTGATTCTGTTGTTAATTATCGTTTCCATTATTTTGCATATGTTGTTTGTAAAAAGATATTGGCCTATATGAGTTGATATCATGTCTATCTTTATTGGGTTTGAGGATGGGTATAACTATCGCATGTTTCCATTTTTTTGGTAGCTTTCCTGTTTCCCATATTTTATTAAGGAATTTTATTATTTCACTGACTATGTTATGTGGTAGTTGTTTATATACTATGTACCCTATCTTATCTTCCCCAGGTGAGGTTTCCTTTTTGGATTTTAGTGCTTGATCCCATTCGTATTTTGTTATTTTATTGTTTAAAGGGGATTCTTTAGGTCCTAGGTCTTTAAATATCTGCTTATTTGTTTTTTCTTCATTGTTTCTGTGGTTTTGAAATTCTACAGTATGGTTGCTGTTATTGCTCATGCTAGTGAAATGTTGAGCTAGTAAGTCGGCTTGTTCTTTATCATTGGAGGTGTTACTTATTTTAGGGGTGTTTGTGGTCTTTTTCCCCCTAATCCTTCTTATTTTATCCTATACTTTTTTAGTAGTTGTTTTGATGTTTAGTGTACCACAGTATTCTTTCCAGGTTTCTGTTTTGGCATCTTTAATTAATTGTTTTAGTTTTCGATCTAGATCTTTGTATTCCTGGAAGTGGGTAGTGACATTGGATCTTTGACAAGAATTATCCTCTTTCCATCAGTTTTATAACTAGGAAAAGGCAAGTTTGCTAGGTTTTAGATTCCTGCACCAACTCTTCAATCTGATTGGAAGCCTACCATAAGGGTTCCTCCCCTTCATGACTGTATATATTGTCATATAGGTGTTAAGTACCCCTAGCTACCTTTGTTTTGATGATTTCAGATTTCAGGGTGTTACATTTGATTGACAGACCCTGGTTTTATTGCATCACAACTGATAAGGAAAACCCTTGATGTTTATAATTAAGGAATGGAGAGACTTTGACATAGAACAAACTTTGTCAACTTTTGGCTTCAAATTTTTATTAAAATTTAAATTAAATTTAAATTTTCTTATAAAAATATGTATCATTTTTTAAAATTACATTTTCTAAGAAAGTTTCACAGTGAAGCTTAATTTCTAGTAATTTCCAGATTGTTGCTAGAACTAAAAACTAATTACAGTTTATTTGAAGTGATTATCTTGATTAATAAACTCACAATTAAACTTTAAGTTTTGAGCATTTTTGCCATGCGGCCATTTGGAATGGGCTGGTTTTTGTGTTACAGTGGTGTCAGCTAAAAGCCTGTAACTATTCTATTCATTGATGAAATTCCTTCAAACTTTGCAGAAGTATTTCAGACATATTGATTTGATCATGGATGGAAGTTTGGTCCATTGAGGTGAAATTGTCTAACCCTGTACAGGCAGTATTGATGAAACTTTAATTTGCTATAAAATTTTTATTATTAATGATAGACAGCTGTAATTTTGACACCTGGTGTATATTCACTGTAGAAATTGGAAATAAATTTTAAAAAAAAATTAAAAAATTAAATTAATTTTTTTTTAAATTAATTTTTTAATTTTTTTTTAAAAAAAAGTAATTTTTACTCTATAAATGTACAGAAATGGCATCTGACGGAGAGATAACTCATTAGTATTAGCAGCAATGTATTTCTACACCAAATTAAAGTTGCAATGGAGGCTTTTTTTCAAAACTTGTCAGCCAAAATTTCTTTAAATTCTGTCCTAGCACATAATAGTGATTGTCGAATATGGACTGGAAATGTAACTTCCAATGGATTATATGGCCTATTATCATATAGGGACCCTGAGACAAACACATGGAAGAAAAAGCATGTCCACAGACTGGCAATAATGGTCAAGTTAAGAAGTCTGACTATTCCAAAGGAGCTTGATGCATCCCATTTATGCCATAATAGTTTGTGTGTGAATGCGGATCATCTAAATCTAGAACCGCATTCCATCAATAATAATAGGCAGTGCTGCAAAGGTTATGGGCATTGCATGGGCCATGGTGACTTTCCAGACTGCATGATGAAGTTGAAATTATAACAATGAATAATACAGGTATCATGATATATCCTGTACACCTACCCACATCCATGTTGAATTATGCCTGGCATTGATGGATGGATGGATGGATGGATGTAGTGAGTAAGGAGGAGAAAAGAGAGTGTAGTCTTTATTTTAGTATGTCATTCATACTGGTATAAAACTGCTCTTTTAGATTCATTCATTCCTTCCTTCCTTCCTTTCATTCCTTCCTTCCTTCATTCTATATTATTTATATTTTATGTTAGAATGTTGTTACAGATTTATTTATTTATTTATTTAATTTAATTAATTTATTTATTTATTTTAATTTATTTATTTATTTATTTATTTATTTATTTATTTTGCTTTTTAATTTCTTTATTTGTGTCTTCATAGTCAGAAAAACTGTTTCGACCCCTCCATGGGTCTCATCAGGTGGTAGTAAGTAACACAACTGCACATAACATGCGTTGTGTTACCTACGGGTTTCCCCACTACAGTTTTCCCATGTGTTCTTTTTTGTTTCTTTTAACAACATTCATGTTGCACATGGAATTAAATCAATCTTTTCTCTCTGCAGTGTCCCTCTGCTAAACCTGTGCATAGGAGTGATCATTCTTTTTATCCAGAAATCCTTTGCAGTAGTCAGACTTTCTACTGCCTTGCTGAGTCCTGTACCTCAGATGAGCCTGGATCATTTTTCCTCGTCTTGCTAGGAGACGTCGCCTAGTTTGTGGACTCTTTTGATACAACTGATGGTAAGTGCATCGTTTATCCATTGTATCCAGTGATCGCAAAGTCCTTGATGACAGTTGACCTTTCAAGTGTGTCACCTTGGCTTTCAGTGATGATCCCAAGCTATTATTGAGTCTGTGTATTGTTGAATGCACTCTTGCCTCAAAGTTTCTGGAATAGTTCACATTTTTAGGTAAGGAAACACTGATTGATCTGTTCATAGCCTCACATTTCTGTGTGTTTGTATACAGTCGCAGTCTTTGTACAGCATCACAGGAGAGTTTCATTTTGAGAACTTCTAACAGGATTGTCTTATCATTTTCTGTCATGTTAAGATGAGTCACTTTATGAGGGCCTAGGTATGCTGATCGCATCCACCAGTTGTTAGTACTTCCTCCCCCACAAACCTTGGAATAACGCCGGCATTTTGAGCAGTCCCCTGAATAACAGCGCAGAGTGGCATCCAGTACTTGTGGAAGTTGACCTTTAATTTTTATAACATCACCTCTGTTATCCTCCATCAGTTGTTTGAAGATCAAACTGCACCGAGCTTTGATGTCTTGACTGATAATTTTCTGTTTGAGCCTTTTTCCTTCTCTTGTTGTTATTCCTGGAAACATTTCGGCACTAAATACTGCAGAGTTGCACCGTTTGAACTGTGAACGACCCAGATAGATGGGGTCTGACAGTCTTTCTACTTTCCACATTGGATGCAGAATGTTGTAAGCAGCTTGGAAGCCAGCAGCACCCTGTGCATCTCCATCTGTAGTTACATGTTTAATGAGAATCTCTTGCAGCACAAATTTGTTTCCAATTTCTTTTGCCATCTCATACTCAGAATGTGGTGCAACTGGTGACAGATTTGATGTGCAGTCAACATGGCCTCCTGGACATTTCACATCAAAACCTTTCCCCTTCAGCCATGCTCCAGTCCAGCAGAGCTTGTTTTCTACTGTACAACCCAAAATGTACTGCTTCTCTGTTACAGTTACACAGGCAATTCCAACAGCTTGTGATGAACTTTGGCCAGGTTTCTTTTCATGTCCAAAGCTAAAGGCATTATATCTGGCATCAAAAGCAACATTTATTTGTTCAGGATGCTGAACGCCACGCATGACATTAACCTGTCGGACTAGTTTAAGTTTGTCATATCAATTTCATTGAGCTTAACGGCTGCTTTGCCTACAATGTTGGATGCTCTTTGCATAGTTGATCTGCTAGGTGGTGGAATGTCAGTGGCTGCAAGCAAGTATCTAGCTCTGGTGTTGCCCATAGGGGTATCTTGTAGTCCAGCTTGAAACATCAGATTAACAGCAGCAGGATTTGGCCCAGGTTTATCTGTTTTTATCTCCTCATATAACTTGTACTCTGGTGACTTAAAACTGCAGTTTTTGCACATCATAGTCTGCTTCCAAGCAAGTCCCCATTTTCTTTCATCAGCAATTTGGAACTCTGGCCTGTCACACATGTCGAATTGATGACCATGGCGATGAATGATATCATTCCACATTTCAACATTTTTTTTCATGCATATGATTCGTGTTCCATCTTGCTCATTTAATTCTATCTTTTTCAGGTCCAGTTTTGATTTGGATAATGGTTGTAGAGTTTTTGCAGACCCCGGTTTGGCATTAGAGTCTGGAACCTGAGCAGATGAAAGAGACCCATTTGTCGGCTTTGTCACTGCTATCAGTGAGAACTTGTCTGCTTCCATTCTTCTGGTCACTGGGACTGATGCAGCACTGGAAATTGGTAGAGTATCATCCGTCAGATATCTGACTCCTTTGTTATGTGGAATATTTCCAAGTTTAAAATAAATTTTCTGCCTCTTCTTGTACCCCTTCATGGTTTCCGTTACAATAACTGCATGTAAATGACAAGAATTATCCTCTTTCCATCAGTTTTATAACTAGGAAAAGGCAAGTTTGCTAGGTTTTAGATTCCTGCACCAACTCTTCAATCTGATTGGAAGCCTACCATAAGGGTTCCTCCCCTTCATGACTGTATATATTGTCATATAGGTGTTAAGTACCCCTAGCTACCTTTGTTTTGATGATTTCAGATTTCAGGGTGTTACATTTGATTGACAGACCCTGGTTTTATTGCATCACAACTGATAAGGAAAACCCTTGATGTTTATAATTAAGGAATGGAGAGACTTTGACATAGAACAAACTTTGTCAACTTTTGGCTTCAAATTTTTATTAAAATTTAAATTAAATTTAAATTTTCTTATAAAAATATGTATCATTTTTTAAAATTACATTTTCTAAGAAAGTTTCACAGTGAAGCTTAATTTCTAGTAATTTCCAGATTGTTGCTAGAACTAAAAACTAATTACAGTTTATTTGAAGTGATTATCTTGATTAATAAACTCACAATTAAACTTTAAGTTTTGAGCATTTTTGCCATGCGGCCATTTGGAATGGGCTGGTTTTTGTGTTACAGTGGTGTCAGCTAAAAGCCTGTAACTATTCTATTCATTGATGAAATTCCTTCAAACTTTGCAGAAGTATTTCAGACATATTGATTTGATCATGGATGGAAGTTTGGTCCATTGAGGTGAAATTGTCTAACCCTGTTAGGAATCGCACCACAATTAATACTTCTAGTTCAGTACCCACGAATGTAGTTCCAGTCTATTTTTAGAACCTTTTTTCCTCTCTCATTTTGGTGGTGATAGAAGAGTTATATTGATCCATATTTGGTAGGGATTTAAAGGTAATTGTTTATTCTTGAGAATATGAGCAGAGAGAGTGGTTGTCAGTGTGTAATTTGGCGACAGTGCAAATGGAGTAATAAGGCCTTGGTGATGATCCGGAAGTGAAATATGTGTTCTGTTTACATGCTGCTATGTTTACAGTGTTGCAGCTCAAAAAAATGCCGATCAACCCCTGACAAGATTTTCACCGTGAAGTCATCTTTGGAGGTATTTTAGATTAACATATGATTTGTATTGATTGTCACACTGTGGAAAGGTCAGTACTGAGAAATATATGTAGAGAACATATAGTAAAATTAATTGTGGTCTATGTCCATATGGCACATTAAATTATAAACCACTATACATCCAGATTTATTGTTTTGTCAAACTCCTTTTTAAATTTTCCTGTTTTAACTTCATCCATTGTACCACCCAACGTAAGACCCCTTATGTCCATTTCTGTCTTTAAATCAGTTTGGTTTACCAGCTCACTGCTATATCCTAATGCACAGACCTGGCTTTCATCTAATTACAGTTTAAACTGAATCTATTTAAATGTAAACTCTTGTTCTAAGTCATTTCAATTTTCCCTTTTAGGTTCATTTATTTTGGTCTTTTTTCTTCAATACTGCTTTTTTTATTGTAGGTATATTCTTCTGTGTATATTTTAGATGGTTCACTCTCAACATCTAACTTGTAACACTCTTGAAAAGTAACATTAAATCTGTAGCAATCAAACAATATGATGTTTACTAGTTTCCACCATGTTTATTTCTACATGCTGTCTTCTATCTTTTGGAGGCTATCGCTCAAAATTCTTTAACTGTGTTTTGTGTTGATAGTCATCTGGTTATTCATTACATCTTAAATAAATAATGTTTTTTGGCACCAACACTTAACCTCATTAAAGACCTCTAAAATATAAATTTGAAGACCAATTGATAGCAAAATTCAAAGACGTAAGTCTGACTATGCAAAATTTTTTTAACTGCAATGAGGGACAGAAATCCATTAAATGCTGACCAGTTTATCCAGAATGATTAAAAAAAATCTTGATTATATCTGGTACAGAAAACGAATTTGAATCCAAATAATTCCTGGTAAAGTCATGCAGCAAAATCCAAAATGTGATGATATATTATACCAAAAGAATACACAATAATTTGTCCAAAGCATGAGAAAAATACATCAAAAGGTCTACAAGCAAACTGTAAAAAATTCAACCAAACCTTACTTTTTTCTATACCTGTGACCTTAATTCCAAGGTAAATGGGGCTAGCAAGTGTATTGCAGAATGGAATATTATTTCTAAAATGATTTATTTTAAGTAAGAATGAAAAATATGAAGGTGCTAAGGAAATATAAAAAAAAATCAACAAAACCAATGCCTTACTGCAAATTTTCTGAGTGACCCTGACCCTAAGGGATGATTAAGCACATCACAGGACAGATTCTCTAATTTTAATAATGTTCATGCTATGCATGAATGAAATTCATACAAACTAAAACAATTCTAACCAAATCAAATTTTTTATGACAGTGACCTTTGACCTGACAAAAAAGTTCATGTGAGCATGCTCCAAAATGATACATCAAAGGTTTACAAAATACATGCAAATGAAAATAAAAACCTTATTGTAAATTTTGTATGAATTTGACATGACCTCCGGGTCAAAAGGACAAGCATGCATATCACAGAACAAAATGTCTCAGCGCCAGAACTAATGAAAATCTATCAAGGGTGTGGAAAAGATATACCAACCGAAAACTTTAACCAAAACCTTCAATTGTTGATACAACCAGTAGAAAAGAGACTAATAAACCTTACTTTAATCCAACAGTAGCCGAAAAAAAAGTCTGTAATGATCTTTTATTACAAAAAAACAACAACAAAAACAATCAAAAAGTGGGACAAATGGATATATGAATGTAAAGACTAAAAGGCTAAATTATATATTCTTTCTAACAGAAGTCCTAATAAAATCTTTAGAAATCTATTAACAGTCATATAAGCAATCCATGAGATTTCATAATGTTTACCAAAATATATGTACTAAAGTATCTGAAACATAACAACATGGGTTTCAATATCAAGACAATAATCAAAGTGTTTTACATGTTTGTAACCTTAGAAAATATTATCATCAGAAATTAAGCAACATCAATAGCAATCATAAGAAAACTTATATTTTTAATATATTTTATTTGTATATAAGAATACAATGGGTCATGTTACAAAATTCAAATAGGTTATTCAAATCCCTTCCCATAACTATGCAACAGCTGAGAAAAGCTGTGCCATCAGGTGAAGTCAAACTGACGACTTGAATAAAAATGAATCCTGGACTTGGGATGAGCAGGTTTGTATCTGAGTCTCTCCTTTATCCTGTTTCTTGGGAAAATATTGAAAAGGATTAACCTCCTGCAGAGAAAAAAATGAAAAAAAACAAAAAACAAAGAACGATAATCAAGAAAAGGAATTCGAACACAAATGCAAATGTAGAATGAAAAAAAAATCCAAAATTTGAAACTTTTTAATACAGTATTTAGCAAGGGAAAAACAATTGTTTTAATGAATTTGATGACACCAGTGCAACTTACTGTCAAAGTTATGTCCATTTTAGTTCTTGCCCATACATGCTCAAAGTAAAACTTTAAAACCACCATTAAAGTCCTCAAGCAGCTGGGTAGGTGAACAGACTAAGTTTTCAAGCAAAGATTAATGCTTCTATGAATAAGTTTTTAAGCATCAATAACACTTCCACGCAATCCAAAAATATTCATAAAAAAAGTATCGATGATGGGATCGGGTAGGTGAACAGACTAAGATTAATGCTTCTATGAATAAGTTTTTAAGCATCAATAATACTTCCACGGAGTCCAAAAATATTCATAAAAAAAACATCGATGATGGGATCAGGTAGGTGAACATACTAAGATCAATGCTTCTATGAATAAGTTATTAAGCATCAATAACACTTCTACGGAATCCGAAAAAAGCATCGATGATGGGAGTAGGTGGACAACCCCGGTTAATGGTTTTCAAGTATCACGAAAACCTAATTATTTCACAAAAAGCTGCTTGTAAAATTACAAAATAATTTCCAATCGAAGATTTTACGGAGTCTCCTTGAACACATCAATTCATCAACGATGATGTCCAGCACGTTGCTGCTAATGGGTTAAAAAAATTAGCAATATATACAATGATGAATTAGTAGAAGCACAAATAACTAGATTAACTAGAGAACGGTTGGCTATGATTAAGAAATTTCTCCCAGTGAGATATTCTTTCAGAGATAATTTGCAAGCTCGACAACAAGCGAAGTTAGATTTTACCGCTGATACGGAACAATTATTTAAGCCGATAACTACGGCAACTGGAGAAGTTGTAACCGCGATAAAAGAGAGTAAACCAGAGGTAAAACAAGAGGAAAAACCTCCGAAAAACCCGATGATTGAGTTCAAGAAATACGAGATAGATTTACTGAGGAGATTTTAGCATATATTGATAAAACTGATATAAATGATTTAATAGGGTTTGCTGCTCTGGGATATTACACTAAAGAAAAATATTTAAAACCTGGACAAAAAGGTTATATCAAAAATGTAGGTGATTTGGCTAAAGCAGTTTATAAAATTAAAAATCAACTACCACAAATTGATAATGATGATCCCATGTATCAGGCATATATAACTGCTGTTGAACAAAAATATTTTGAAGATCAGTAAAAATGAGATTTGTTAGTATCTGAACAAAAACAGTTAAAACAAGAACAAAATCAACGAGAGAAAGAAGAACGAGAACGAGTAAAACAACGAGAGAAACAAGGACGAAGACAAAAGGATCCTGTTATGGAAGATCTTCAACGAGAAGAACCTGAAGAGGATGTATTTAAAAAAATAGTTCTGGGATATCAAGGTGGTAATATACCATGTTCAAGAAGTATCTTCGAAGATATATCACGGTTAGAAGTTCTCATCGGAGGAAAACGAGCTGGAAATAATTCTCCGAAGATAATTAACGAAGCGGCTGAAATCTGTCAACGGTTATTTCAAGGCGGTGTAATGGATATGCGATTATATCGTAGTTTCATCGATGAACTTACTGATGAGTATTATAGTGATTAATCATCGATTAGATATATAACATTTAAAATAAAATGATAGTGCATCGTAATATGCGCAGAGCAAGACCTATTTATGTTGGAAATTCATAATTGCCAGTGTACAAGGTGATATATGGAAATGGTATCGGGGATGTTGTCACTGGATTATTTACTCGAGTTGCTCCAAAGCTACTACCGATCAGTAAAGAAATAGCGTCAAAAGCTATTGGGGTTCTTGGTGAAAAAATAGATACAGAAGTTAGTAACAAGGCCGTTGACGTGTTTGACGCCACCAAAGAAAAGCTTATGTCATTGAAAAGAGGAAGAAAACCGATAAAATTACAATCTACGAATCAAATGCCACCTAATATAGGTAACGCAATTAATAAAATAGCAAAAGCGCGATTGAGATTAATTGCTGGTTCCGATCTAGCACGACTGGAATCTCTTTGAGATTCAATTAGATCAACGACTATATAATAAAATGTTTAAACATGAAATTGATGATGCTTTTGATGTAGATGCTACTGTACGAAAAAATGATTCTATATGTGATTATCAATATATTTCGTATAATGCTCAGAATCCAAATACAAGGTCACAAATTGAAATTAGATTTGATGACACATCTAAATATTTCTTGCCGTGTGAAGCTTACATAGAAGTAGAGGAACGACTAGTAAAGCATGATAATACTGGATTTGTTGCCGCTGATAACCTCGAAAATATTCCGATTGGGTTTGTCAATAATGGCATAATGGCGTTATTTGGCAGTGCGCAGTATATAATTATTTCTACAAGAATCGAATCCATTTATAACGATGTTGATGATGCAACCACAATAATAGGTTTAGCTAGATACTCTGATGATTTTATTAAATCTGCGGGTCATTCAATGATGTTTGCGAAGGATACTACCAATAGCGCTGATCATAATCCATTTGTTATAAGACGACCACAAAATCATGCTAAAGATGATAATGCTGATGTTGAAGCTGTTGTTACAGGTAATAATCCTAATTATAACGCAGGATTTGCAGCGAGAAAAAAGAACATAGATAACCTTGGTAGATTTTCATGTGTGATTCCACTATCACATATATTTGGATTTTGTAGAGATGTCAGAAGAGTTATCTTTGGTGCTAGTCATACTGCACTACTCTCGCGAAAATCAACTGATGATTTTGCTCTCACCGTGGTGCTGCTCCTATCACTGACGGGCACACATAATTTACAAAGTTGAGTTTATGGATGCCAATTATGACTCCATAGTTGACTGTTGAGACGCAATTGTTATCTTTTATGGATCACAGAGGAAAGTCGTTGCTGTCATGGTCTGATATTACAAAAGCTACAATAACTAGTAACGTTGTTGGGGTTTTTACCTGGCAACTTGCACTTACAAAAAATGTTTCCACGCCGAGGCATGTTTTTGTTGCGCTACAAAATATAAATCAAACTCAAAAGCGAGCTGGGGTTGCAGATGATAGTCTACAATTGCGGTCTCATATGATATTTGATCAGTGTGGTGTCAGTGAAGTATCATTGCGAAAAAGCAATCAGCAAGAACCTGCAGAACAACTTATTCTCAATTACGACAACAATCAACTAGGACGAGAATATCATCGATTGTGATCTTATATGGGGCGTGATCAAAACATTGATACTGGGCTCCATATATCACAATGGGATTTTCATGAATTGTATCCGATTTATTACTTTTCACTGCAGCATCTTGATCTATCTAAACACTCGACCGTTGATGTAAAATTTCAAGCTCGTATCGGTGATACTCTTGGAGGATTTAGAGCAATTGCTGTTATTCTCAGTGATAAATCTATGACACTCGAAGGTAGCAGCAGAGAGGGTGAACCCTACAACCTTATAGAGGCGTCGATTCGATGATCTGATGCTTCTACCAAATAGTAAAAAAAATGGCGTCTATTCGATAAAATAAGATTTCCTTATATACGCCAACGTCGTTGTCATCCACCCTCTCTGCTGCTGGAACTTTCAGTTCTGGGTTAACCGAATATTTTATCCAGTCCGATACGATATCATGTTCGAGGATCATGTAAATTTATTGTTATAAATCCATACGGGGTTGACAGAGCGTTACTAAAGAAATTTTTAAATTGATTGAAATCCATATCAGAGCACCATGTCTGCCAAATATTTCGTAACGTATGTGCATCAATGCCGTTAAACACAGCAAGAATATTACAGTTATCTCTGATCACTTTTGGAATCTGAGTGTATCGTTGAGTGACATATATCACGTCGGTGTTTTTATGCCTGCCTCTGGAAAAGATCCTAGCAGGATTTTTTTGATTGTCTAACATCACATCGTCGTATACGACTAAATTATTAATGTTCCCATCAAGGTCATCCACGGATGGTGCCTCGTCAATATCAGTTATAAAATCAATGGCGTTCTCACCCTTAATTTCTGATGCATTCTCGTTAAAATCCTTTAGCACTTCATAGCATCGTTGATCATCTACGCTAGGAGCAACTAAATACTATCCCATTTCATCCATCTCATTATTAAATTGAGCAACAATTGCGTCTTGCCGGATCCAGATGGCCCGATTATAATTGCGCGGATAGAGTTTGGTAGCGCTGCATGATGCTTATCCGGTTCTCTTGTTTTAGTCGCTGAAAAATCAATTATATCCATATCTCTATACATAAATTATGGATCTATATTGTGTGAAGTGTAAAACGCGTACTAGCACAAATGATGTGACGACGATTACAACTAAAAATAACAGATCTGCACTTACTGGTAGATGTGCAACATGTGGTATAAAAAAATTTAGATTTATTTCTACAAAATCAAAGATTTTACAATCCGGAGATGTTTTTAAAAAAAACGAGGAGGTGATATCGCAGCCAAATTGGCAAAACTCCCAGGAACCCCATGGGCAAAGTACTCCGGAGAAAAGCAGCTTCCAGGATATAGCTACTGTGGCCCCGGAACACGATTAGATATCAGACTTGATGATCAAAATCAACCCCGACCCGGCGAGTATCCGATAAACGCTATTGATAAGGCGTGTCATGCTCATGATGTTGCATATAAAAGCAGTAATCTGCAAAACAGGCATCTCGTGGATGTGAAATTAATTCATGCGTTAAATGCTATTCCTGATAAATCTTTCAAAGAAAAATTGGCTTCGTGGTTGGTAAAATCAGCTATGAAAGGCAAATTGATGATGGGTGCTGGTAATTAATAATATGGAATCTATTTATTATTCTCCAAAAGGATACTGGAGGGGTAACGCTGCAATCAATAAACTCGCCAACGCCGCAAAAGTGAAAAAGTCTACTGCGGCTAATTGGTTATCCAAACAGGCACTATGGCAGATTTATCTACCACCGCCTAAACAAATCAATTTTTCGCATTTTGATGTTACCGGACCCAATGAAGTTCATCAAGCTGATTTATTGTTTTTACCACATGACAACGGTTACAAATACGCGCTAACCGTAGTTGACGTTGCGAGTCGATACAAACAAGCAGAACCGCTAAATACAAAGTCAGCTACTTCAGTAGCTTCTGCATTTGAAAAGATTTATCGAAAGGGTCCTCTGCGTTGGCCGAATCTGTTACAAGTTGATCCTGGCAAGGAATTTCAGGGTGCAGTGTTATCAGCGATGAAACATCACAATGTCACCATCAGACGAGGATATACTGCACTACATCGTGATCAGGCAATTGTTGAACGATTTAATCGGACTCTTGCTGAACGGTTATTTGGATATCAATACGCGAAGGAGTTTATTCAGGATAAAAGATCCTGTGAATGGGTTAAGAGATTACCAGCTGTGATTACCGCGCTCAATAACGAGATTACTTGAACAATCAACATGAAACCTAACAACGCTATTAAAAAGAAGTATATACCTAAAATGGAAATCCAAGGAATTTCACCCCAAAAAATTTCTAGAAACGCTAGCGTTTCCCAACCAATTCTTGGTAGTAATGTCACTGTGAGATATTTATACGAACCAGGAGAGCTTGAAGGTGGCAGAAAAAGGGCTACTGATCCTATTTGGAGTGTTACTGCACACAAGATATCTACTATAACACGATCAACTGGTAGACCAGCAATCTATAAACTAGATTCAACTGCCCCTCAGCGGGTTTTTACACGCGAACAATTACAAGTGATTCCTGACGATACTCAATTGCCACCGCATGGTCTTAACTAGCACCCCGGCGTCTATTACACTCAAGACAAGTCAACATCACATTGTTTCTGACATGACCGAGACTGTTATTTTTTCTGTCAACGGTAAATTGGCGAGGATCTTTATCCGAATACTGCCAACGCATTATACAATTGCAACTCGCGCAGTGATTATTCTGTTGTTTCAGCGTAATTATTAATTTAGCATCAATGTCAAATTCTCTATTATTTTTTTTATCCTGTTGTTTATAACCGGAGAGTTTTTTATTAATGATGCTAGCATCATCCATTGTAGTGTCATCATCGTCACCAATGATTTCATCTTCGCCACCAATGATTTCATCATCGAAAACAACTCTTCGAAGTTGATTTAATCTCCTCACTCTGGATACTGCAAGATAGACTAAATTCGACCATTCGATGCGATTATCTACCATCCAGACAATTGTATCCGATATAGTCAATCCCTGTGAAGAATGTATCGTCGCTGCGTATCCTAGCGTCCACGGGGATTTATTAGCACGCAATGCATCTTCAACGACGCTGATATCAACCAACACAATATCATTTAACACGAGAATCTGCTTTTCACTCTTCCCTGGAATATCAACTTCAATATTCTGCTTTCGTGTATCCGAAGGCCTATAACACAACGGTACTGGAAGTGTTGCAAATTTTTCTTTATGCGTTTCAAATAACTTCATCTGAAGTGTGTCTCTGACTATTTTTCTACTTGCTACTATCAAATCATTTGGTCTCCACGTTTCCCAAAAATCATTCATGGGAGTTTCTGAAATTATTTCACGCGCTATTTCACATTGGATTTTATCCGGCTGTAATCTAATCAGTGCTTTGAACTCGCGTAATTGTTCATCAAGTGATCTATAATCAGTAGTAATTTCTTCATAATAGTCTACAAAACCCTTTAGCCATTCATGTGGAGATGCACCGACAAATGGTGGTGGTTGGCCGTGATCACCGCACATGACGACTTTTGTGTTTTTGTTTAACAGCCATTCGAGAAATGTTTGTAATACTCTCAACGATACCGTGCATATTTCATCCCAAATTATGATTTCAGGAATGAATTTATCGCCCATTCGATCAGGGGTCCATTCATCGCCTTTCCATCGAAAGAAACTGTGATAAGTACAGGCATTTACCCCTCGCTGTATCATCTCTCTGGCGAGTCTGTGAGTCGGTGTTAACACAATCATATTTGACCGACGGTATAATTCAATTGCACGAGTTGTCTTTCCTGACCCACCACAACCGTTTAAATAAACTGTCTTGTATCTACATATTGGATCAGATACCGGTGGTGCATTAGAAAATTCTGATTGAATTTCAATGGGTTTACATGAAAGATATTTATCATCCATGGTAGCATCTGCCGATTCACAATACTCGTGTAGCGTCTCCTTTTTAAATCTTCAACATCCCCACGCTTCCTCCGGGGATGTGAATTTAGCTACATCTGATTTGTATTTCTCGTGGATATAAATAGAATCAGTGGCTACTCTAACTGCGGTATTAGGAAATCTATTTATCATCGAAAATAAATTGATAGAAGCATAAGCTAGCATAGAACTTCTCAAATGCGTATATTGTCTAATATATCCATCACAATAGGTAACAATTGTACCTAATCGTCTTCCATCGGATAGGAAAGCGTCTTTACGATTTACAAGTTTTCCCTGTTTCGTTAAATCCGTTACAATAAAATCGTATTCAGCGTTGTCTATGATCAACCTCGAAGAGTATTTTGCATTGTCGTATCTTCCACCCTGGGTAAATTTACCGATTATTCTTTGTCCAAAATCTTTTGCCTGTTCTTTTTTAATTTCAAATAACTTCTTAAACCAATTCATGATTTGTTCTTCATTGAAAATCTCCGATTTTCCATTCGAAGAATTTCCATCTGGAAACTGTTTTCGCTGTTCGCTAATTATACGATCTAGATCGGGTTGTGGTAGCCAAACTTCTTTCTGAGCTCGATAGCATATAATAGCTTCGGAAACAATCAACGATTGTAACATCTCACAATCAATCATATATCGTAGTAACACTATTGGCATCCAGGCCTTTTCAGATATATGTCTACCAAGCCAAACATAACTACACGGATGTAACCCTGTAGCGAGTTCAAATGATATCACACGAGCGAATCCGGTTAAATCAAAATCAGGTAATGGCCCATTAATCGCAACACGAGTCATTTCATGCGTGGGGTGTCCAAATCGTTTAAAGTACTCAGCGGCTTCTCCATATCCTAGAAAACTCCCTGGATAACACGCAGCTATATCAATTGAAATCATACCACCACTATGGTATTTTGTATTCCACAGTCCTCCATGACTAAATTTGACGCAACTCAATTTAACATCTTCGAGAAAATCACTTCGTGTTGGACGCCACGAGTTTTTTTCTCTTGCGAAGTGAGCTACCACTGATGGAATAGTAAAACTATCCGTGAGTAGTTTTTCATGGAAACTCTCCGGTGAAAAATCATTAGCGATTTTTCTCATTCTGTTATCTAATTCTTCAACGCGATATAATTCACCATTTGGTCTTACAAATTGATCAAATCCTATTTCGGGATCTTCATCACTTCTAAGTAACCACACTGACACAGGATCATCTTTACACAACGCATGAATAGCATCGAATAATTTCTCATTATAAAAAACATCTCCGGAAAATTCCCCGGAAAATTCCGGGGGGATATATCTCACGGTTCTATCTCGTGGAAATATTGTTACTGCAGGTGTCCACGCGTGTTCGTTATGATCAATAATTTGTATTGGAGCTCCATTTTTGTTATATTTCAGTTCGTATAAAACTTCTCTGGTTATCGTCATTACTGATATTGGGAATCTTAATGATGTTTCTAATTTAGCTATATCAGAAATCTTTGCACCGTGCTGTTTCACTGTCAGTTCCCATTCGGTTATTTTCCTACGTCGCAGATCAGTTAGTTTATTTCCTCGGGATGCATTTGTGAAGTGTTCCATTACCCTTGTTGCTACACAATTGAGCCTTGATGAAGTCAACGGTGAATATTTCATAGGAGCTAGTTTTGCGATATCGGGTTTATCATTTAACGGATATATCCCATAAACGATTGCTGTTACAGGATAAGATCTCTCGTAGTATGGTTTGTCGATTCCAGTTAGAATTCCTGGTTTGGAATCTCTACTCAGCGTGATTGTTTTTTATCCTTGAGGATTGGTTGAAATTTATCCTTGATAATCAATTTACCTTCGACTTCGATAATGAATTTTATTCTGAAAAAATACTTCCGTTGGGAATTGCTATGCAATTTACCCTTGGATTTCCCGCCAAGGTGTGAAATTATCTCAGCTGCTCTTTCATCGTTCATAGTAGCATCGATGTTAGGTACATTGACATCCTCGTGTATAATTCGAAATGTCGAGCAACAGTATGCTGCACCGTCTCGGTAGAATTCATTAAAACACTCCCTGATTTTACTTAGTATAGTTCTATCACCGATTAGACGTTTTGGTGTATCAGAGACTCTATCAAGGTTGAATTTAGCATTTTTCCAAGGCTTAATTTTCGATAATCTTTGGAACTCCTTATCAAGATTGAATTTAGTATTTTTCCAAAGATTAATTTTCGATAATCTCTTAAACTCATTATCGAGATTGAATTTAGCATTTTTCCAAAGCTTAATTTTCGATAATCTTTGGAACTCCTCCATGTTATAATTAAAACAAGTATTTAAATAGAAAAATATAGTATAATGAATCACTGCAAGTGGTTAATGATTGGATCAACAACCCCGTGTAACAAATCATGCAGAAGCGAATTCTGTGGGTATCATTTACAAAGCGTTCGTAACGGTTCAAAAGGTCCTCTCCCGTGCCTCCAATGTGGGGTAGGCGTCAGGGGAAAATCACAATTATGCCTCGCTTGTGGGGGTAAACGATACAGAGAACTAAAACGCTATTATGACAAACGAATTAATGACTCCATCCTTGATAAAATCAATGACAAGGTCATCAAAACCCCTCAAGAATATATCCAGAGGTTTATAATTAAAGCAGATAATAAATTAGACAAATAGTATTATTATACAAATGAGCCAAGATTTCAGACCTCATCCAGTGCTTGTTAATTACGAAGCATCCCGTGATGGTGTTGTCAGGCACCGCAGACTAAAAAAAAACGGTTGGATGGGTAAATAATATGGGATACTTGATGTTTAGTGCTAGAAATAAAACATATCTCTGTCACAGAATTTTTTTTGAATGTCATAACGGATTAATCGAAGACGGATTTGTGATTGATCACATAAATGGCGTGAAGACTGATAATTGTCTTGTGAATCTTCAAGCCGTCTCACAAAGTCGGAATTCAAAATTAGGTGGAACCGGCAAATACGCAAAACACCTTAGGGGGCCAAATCGTTTGATTTAGAAACCAGCGAGGAGAGAATCTTTCAATCAATAAATGCGGCTGGAAAATATTTCGATATTTGTAGGACTTCAATTCGATTTGTTGCTGAAAATATAATTAAAACTGCTCTGTCGAAAAAAAATGGTCATTGTATACAATTTTCATATATCAAGGGGGATAAATCGTTCAATAATAAAGTCGCATGACAGAGTTACGCCCCCCAAGCTCTGCTTGGAGTTCAATTACTACCACGTGCACACAGGATACAATTTTCATATATCAAGGGAGATAAATCGTACAATAATAAAATAGCATGACAGAGTTACGTCCCCCAAGCTCTGCTTGGAGCTCTGCTTGGAGTCCAATTAATATTACTATGAAACCAATGAAATACACGCTGTTATCTAACAACTACATTATTTTTTTTAGTGTTTTATTAAACTATTTTGTCTTTTTTAAATGTTTTGAAACAGCATAAATAAGTAATTCAAGGAAAAAAAATAACACACGTGAATCAACGCTGCTGTGCTAGTCACCTTATATAGCATATGAAAGGTAGAAAGCTGGGGCTTTCGAAGGCCAATGCGACCGATCAAAACTAACCAGCGCCATTAACCCGGGCGTGTGGTTGTCTTTTGTTCACAATCATGCAACCGGGTTAATTTAATTAGGTTGCTTTTGATTGGTTGGTTGGCAGTAGAAAATCCGCCCCGTCGTTTCATGTTTGTGCTGTCCTGTGCCGTCCCACATCATTACATCATCATTTCATTGGTTGTGAATGTCCTCCCAAGCATATCTTCTGGGCGGTCTAAGATGATGTTTGTCACCTTAGGCCTCCCGCCGGAGATGTATGCTTTGGGGACATCGCAAATCCCATCCTTAATTAAGTTAATTAAGTATATGTTATGCCTAAAATCTGCCGCAACACTCGAGCGGAGATATATATGGCTTTGTGCCGTCTATTTATGTATGCCTAAAATCTGCCGCAACACTCGAGCGGAGATATATATGGCATTGTACTGTCCATTTATGTATGCCTGAAATCTGCCGCAACACTCGAGCGGAGATATACGGCATTGTACTGTCCATTTATGTATGCCTAAAATCTGCCGCAACACTCGAGTGGAGATATACGGCATTGTACTGTCCTTCAAAAAACGGGTCAAAAAGGACCCCAAATTTTTTTTTTAATAATTAGAGATACAGTATACTATATTTATTTTTTTATAAAAATATGGATATCAAAGATATAAATGCTATAATTGCCGAAATCTCAAATTTAAAAGATAACGGGGTAGTATTATCTGAAGGTCTCGACGCTGACAAGATTACCTCGGAATATGAAGACCTAGAGTATCAGTCTAGTAAGGGTCGTTATGTTTTACCTAAAATGTACAGACTCGTGAAAGGAATTCAAAAGTCCATCTATGCTTGTTTGTACGGTAACGATATTGATGTATTTATAACGCTATTTAGCACCGTTGAAGCAATACGTCAAAAGCTCGGCCAAGAGTATCAAAAACGAGCTGAAATTAGTTCTAAAGTTCGTGATCTTAAAAAAATATTAAACGAGGAAAAACCAGTATCCTAACCACGTGAGCGTTACTATAAGAAAACAGTAAATAATTTAAAAAATAATTTTTTTTTAGCGTTTTTTGTAACACTCACATGGGATTTTCTCCTGAAAGGATAATCAGCAGTTTGGGCCTGCTTATGCAGTTATGTGCATAATGGATGATCTGGTTGTGATAGCAAGTAATTACCGCGACGCCTCCATTTTCACATAGTTGTTGTTGTTGCCGCGTCGTTAACACAAATCGTTCATTGCCGTTCTCAGATATTACAATTCTGAAACCCCCAGCGATGTTATTTCTGAAACATTCGCGGATAGCGTCGTACAGTTTAACCCTGTCGGAGATGGATACGTTAGCTTGATAGTACATTTTATTTAATAACTAAGTTATTTAATAACTAAGCTTTTAATTGTAATGGAAACCCAAAGGGTTTTACATTTTAAAAATTAGTTCACAAACAATATATGGTAGGTGAATCGCTTACAACTAGATTAACCCGAGAGCGGCTAGCAGCAGTTAAAAAGTTTATACCGCTTCGAGACAGAGTTCGCGAGAAACTTCAACAACGACAACAAGCGCAGACTGACTTTTCTGTGTCAAGTGAACAACTGTTCGCCCCGGTAACTAAGGCGACCAGCGATGTGAAAACAGCAACTGAACGAGCAATATTTGGGGATATTCCTGAGGGAGGCAAGCGAAGAGAAGTGCCTGTTCTTGGTGTGCTTGAAAAGATAGCAGCGGAAACTGAAAAGACATCAGCGTTGTTACAAAAAACCCCACCTGGTCCGAAAAAGACCAATGATAAAATAGTAGATGAATTACGCGCGCTATTTAACGAAGAAGGGTTAGCAACAATTGATAAGACTGACCCTACAGAGTTTCCTGCACTTGTTGTTACGACGTATGAAAACAGAAAAAAAAAATGTTAAAACCAGAACAACACAAGTATGTAAAAGGTATACAACATTGGGCTGATATATTTTACAAAATTAAAACTAAAACAGGTAAAGTTGACAGCGATAACACGTCATACATTGAATATATCAATGCGGTGGGTAACGTGTATAAACAATATGAAGAACAAAAATCACAAAGAAAACCACAAAGACTGCAGCGACGGCGACAACAAACTGCAAAAAAAATATCTTTTTCACCTAAACAACAACAACAACTACCACCTGATGATTATGATGATGCTCTTGATTATTTACAAGAAGCCGATTTAGAAGAACTAGATGAAACACCTGATTATAGCGGAAGTGGATTGCAAGATTCCAGTGAAAATCCAAGAATTGGAAACTCAAAGAGTTTCTGTCCTGGTAGTATTTTCAGTGATATATCACGATTAGAAGTTCTTGTAGGAGGGTTTCGAGCTGGAAATAATTCACCTGAAATAATTAATGAGGCAGCTGATATCTGCAGGCGGTTATTTCAAGGCGGTATCATGGATATCAAAACATATCGAGATTTCATTGGCGAGTTAGTGGAAAGTGGGTATCATAGTGATTAATTGTTTTACAATTGAAAAATTGTTTACAATTTCAAATAAGGATTATACACTACAACCATGATAAACCCGTAAGCGTCTACGTGGTGAACTCACGATTGCCTGTTTATAGAGCATATTACGGAGATGGTTTGGGCAATACCATTGCAGGGTTATTTACAAGAATGGCTCCCAAGGTGGCGCCGTTAGCTAAACATCTATCAATGAAAGCCATTGATGTAATTCGTGATAAGGGTATTGGTGCTGTTGGAGATCTCGCCGGAAAAGCGTTTTCAGCTGCGAAGAATAAAAAACATCATTAGTGAGACGCGGAAAATCTAAAGGATTTTCAAAGAAACCGTTACCGTCTACAGCGGAAATGACTGCAAGTGTTAGTAAAATTATAAATAACGCAGTAGATGAAAAACTAGCGCAATTGACTTCGTCAATAGTGGCTGCTTCGGTGACTCCGTCGCCACCGGTAACAGATAGCGCTATCATGAACGCGATAGCAGGAAGTGGTTTGAAACGAAAACGAAATTCGATGAATTTTCAACGACGATGATTATAAAGAGTTAAAACGCTAGCGTTAAACTCTTCGAGTTTCACAATTGAAAACACTAGTAATGTTATAAATGTTTAAACGAACAGCTGATCCCGCGCTTGATATGGAAGCCAAAGTGGGCAAGGACGATTCCGTCCGCGATTATCAATACTATTCCTATTATGCAATACAACCCGACCTACGATCGCGAATTGAACTACAAGTTCAAGATACCAGTAAATACTTTTTGCCATGTGAAGCATTTATTGAAATCGAGGGAAAACTCGTAACAAATGTTGCAGCTGATACCCCATATGCAGATAACGCAAATGTCCGAGTCGGTTTTGTTAATAATGGCATCATGGCGCTATTTGAAAGTGCAAGATATCTCATTGATGGAAAAGAAATTGAATCAATAGACCGTGAAGTTGATGTTGCAACAACAATAATCGGGCTAGCAAGATATTCTGATGATTATACAAGATCGGCTGGTCCGTCTATGATGTTTGCAAAAGATACTACTGATAACGCTGACCACCTTCAATACATTAAAGTGTTGACAGCACAAGATACTGCAGAAGGAAATCAACAAGAAGCAGCTAATCCAGAACGTCGAGCTAGACCAGGAGCTGCGTTTGATATTCTCGGAGGCGTTAATGATAATTTCAATTTAGGATTTGCAACACGAAAAGGAGCATTGCAAGGACAGCAGCGATATTTCTCATGTGCGATTCCACTCCATCACATATTTGGATTCTGCAGAAATGTCAGAAAAGTCATCTATGGAGCCAAACACACAATCGCGTTAGTGCGAAAAGGCAATGACAATGATGCAATTTGGCGTACTGGTGCCGCTGATGGTAAAGTTGTTTTGAGTAAAATAGTATTGTGGATGCCAGTAATGACCCCATCAATTACCACGGAAGAGCGGCTACTTTCATTTATGGACACAGGTGGCAAATCATTGATAAGTTGGCTAACAACAACAACTGATGCCAAAGAGGATAATGTTGCTGATACATTTACATGGCACCTGGCATCAAAACAAGGCGTTTCAGCTCCACGTCATATATTTATAGCGCTGCAGAATCGGGATCGATTAGGCTCCCAAGAACGCAGTCATATGATATTTGATCGGTTAGGAGTCAAGGAGGTTTCACTGAGAATAAACGGACAACAAGAACCATCTGAGGATATTCAGCTTGATTACGACACTAACCACATAGCACGTGTGTATCATCGGATGCTGTCATATATGGGTCGTGATCAAAATGTTGATACTGGTTTGCAAATATCGCAACTTGATTTTAAGAACTTGTATCCGATTTATTACTTTTCGCTGGAACATCTTGATTTAACAAGGCAATCCGTCGTTGATATACACTTCAGAGCTCGTATAGCTCCTGGTGGCGTTAATTATAGAGCGATTGCTGTCATTCTCAGTGATAAATCAATGTTGTTAGAAGGGGTTGGTGGACGAATGAGAGTAGTTGATGCGCCAGTGGAAAATCTATGATTGAAAATCCTTCGGATTTTTCCAAAAATATGTAAATGAAACTTGAAGAGTTTCCAATTAGATCAATTGAAAGCATAAATGTGTTTTACAATAAAATGACATATAATGTTGTTAGTGTCAATCTGACTGATGGTCAGGTCAAGAAATTGCGATCAAAATCCGCTAAAGAATGTGGAACAACAATAACGTTAAAACCAGCGCAGATGTCCGGCGGTACACATAAAATATCACTGACGGATCGTCAAATAAAACATTTCAATGATGCGCTAAAGAATAAGAAACGGGTTCAAATTGTATTTTCAAAGGCTGCAGTCGCGAACATGATAAAATCAGGTGGTATATTTCCATTGTTAGCTGCAATACCAGCATTGATTGCAGCGGCTGCCCCAACAGTGGCGAAAGCGGCAGCGTTGGGAGCCGTTGGGACCGCGGCAGGGATGGCGTTGAAAAAGGCAACTGGGAAAGGATATAAAAAAAGGGACGATCCGTGAACGGATTGGGTCTAAGACTACCAGGAACCCCGTATTCATGGTACAGCGGGAGATCCGTTCACGGATCAGGTCTAAGAATACCAGGAACGGTTTATTAATTGAGGAACCTATGGTTTCCAAATCTTCGATTTCCAAACCAATTGTTCCCATGTCCAATTTTGATTTAATTGATGCTGCTAAAAAACTAGCGATAAAAAACTTCAGAGGTTTTTTTTATGAGAGATCAATTACCGAGAAAACCTAAACACGTCGAAACCGGTATCATCAATCTTGATAACAGCAGCGGATCGGGAACTCACTGGGTTGCATACGCGATTGATCCACGTGGGATTGTCCATTTCGATTCATATGGGTTAGCTCCGCCAAGCGAGTTTATGCGGTATATAAATTCCTCGATGAAACTCAAAGAGCTTCCGATTTTTTATTCCACGCTGCCAACACAACAATTAAATGATCCACCGATATGCGGCCGTGAAGTATTAAATGTCCTCGCGGAGATTTCATTAAAATCCTTTGGATTTCCGTGGAAACCACCTCATCTGGTTGTAAATAAATACACGAGTGGGAAATTACAAGGTAATTTTAGAGAATCAATAAATTGAAAATACTAGAGTCTTTACAATAATGATTAATATTTGGGGACAATCTCTGTCAATGTCGGAACCCACCGCGAAAACATCTGCGGGTTCTATCGAGGATGTAAAAAAAAAATTAAAAATGAAATCGCTAAGACGTTAAATTTAACAAGTGTTGACCCGAACGAAATAGTTGTATTTCAAGATCGCCAGGGTAAATTGAAAACCAGTGATGTGTCATTGGATGACATTTTGATACGGCAGCGCGATGCCGCTGAAAACTCTATTGCGCTGTATTCCAGCGGTGGACAACTTAAACCCGGCGCACTTGTGTCCACGATCACCGACGCGATTGCCACCCACGACAACACGATTGCCACCCACGACAACAAGATTGCCGCCCACGACAACACGATTACCACCCACGGCCGTGAGCTGGATGATCATATACGAGGTTATAGTAGTTTTCGCAAAAATGTCGTACATAAATTCTTTGGAACCCCGCTTGTGGTTGGCATGACTCTCGCTGAAATTAAAAACTTTCTATCGCTATTCTTTTTTAACAAAGACGCGGGAAGAATGATGAATGAAAATGAAATCAAGGCAAATTATCTCGATATTTACAATGATATTTCTAAAATAATAGAAAATCTTGAGCGGGTACAAAAACCCACTAACGACATTGTTGGTAAGTTCTTTGGAAACCCGCTTGTGGCAGGAATGACTCTCGCTGAAATTATGGAGTTTATCGGCAAGCATACTCACAATGCCTACATTGCTAATAGTTTCTTTTTGTCCCAGCTACATCTACGATGACTCTCAAAGATATTAATATGTTTATAGTGAGACAAACAACACTTAATACCATCGTGGATAAATTCTTGGGGAGAACACGTGAATCTGAAACCACATCGTTGACAGGTCCAACCCTCGCTGAAGTTAAAAGCGCTATTGACGAACAAAAACTCATCAACGAGTTTGTTAAAAATTTCTTTAAGGGCAGTAAACCCCAAGATATCACGACAGATTTTTTTTACCATCAACTGGTATATTGAAGAACAAGCAAAGCTTAAAATCAGCGACCTTCTGATTTCATTCTTTTTTAGCAAGAGGGATGGGAGGATGATGCTTTCTAACGAAATCGAAGCAAATTATCTCGAGATTTACAATGATATTCTTAAACTAAAAGAAAACTTTGAAAAGATAAAGATTCCGCATCCACGCATAAGCTTTAAAAATGTCGTGTATACGGTCGATCATGGAACCATGGATTGGATAAGAGGTGTTAATACTACATTGTCCATCGGTCTTTGGAAGAGTGGCGGGGCTGGGGGCGATGATATCTACAGTCCAACGGGGGTCGAAGGTATCTACAGGCTAACGTGGATCTCTATCGATCAATTTAATATGATCGCGGGCGGTAAAACCTATTCTAGTAGCACCGCGATGTTAATTATAAGGAGTAACGGTCAACACTTTAATGTCGTCGCGGTTGATAGCTCCACCATTAGATCAAAAATAACTTGGTGTTTAGAACTTGTAGATGATTTTTCAGGCTGAAGATACCATACCTACGACATCCTAACCCATCTACTCCCCTGACCCCCGCAACGATGGCGAATAATTGAAAAACTAACGGATTTAAAATAACAATGACATCATTGACGGAGTCAACGAAATCAATTGAACCGATAATAACCCCGTTGACGGAGTCAGCGGTATCACAATCGCAGATGACGCCGTCATCGCAATAACGATTCAACACCGTGAAAGAGTTTTCCGCGAACTTGAAATCACTTTCTGAGCGTTATCGTGGAAAAATGAAAAAATACCGACGCAGCGTAGCAATCATCGACATCACCGTGTACTCGGTGTCCGGTGTGATGGCCAGCGCTGGGGTTATTATGTCGACGGTGACCATGATGGCTCCGATTGCAGTTCCAATTGCTATCTCCGCGGCAACAACAATTACTGCAGTCGCCACCGCGATAACTAAAAAATTATCATCGTGTTCTCAGAAAAAACTCAGTGATTATACAGCTCGGTACCGGGTGGTATTTGACGCGTACTCGAAATTATCCGAGTTGATCTCGCTGTCGATAGATAATTCGTTCATATCCGATGTTGAATTTTCCACGATGACCCAGTTGTATAACTCCGCGATGTTGAAATTGGAAATTGAAGACAGCGTTAACAATATTGTCACTACAATTCAACGAATTGCAACTGCTTCAACGAATCGCGGAGAATACCACTCCGTTACGAACAAGCATGATATCAATAACATCAACAAACCCTGAATTTAGTGTGAACTTTCCTTCTCCGATTCCAGTACGCGAGATCGCGCTGGCAAAATTACGAGTGTATCATAGCTGGCCTAATATCAGATCTGTTGCATTTGGCGGTCAGCAACCCAATAACGCACTGGTGTTCTCGTATAAGAATAAACCCGATGGCACTCCAGCGTGGGAAACTGTTTCGTTACCAACTGGGTCGTACCAAATTGAGCAAATTGATGCAGAAATTCAGCGTAGAATAAAATCAAATACTGAAAAAGAATCAAAAATAGCTATTAAACTTCATGAACCGACGCTCTCGTCGTCGATCGAAATAAGCACAGAGGGATACATTGTAGATATCTATAACAGCTCGTTAAGAACAGTGTTAGGATGGCCCGAAAAACCACCGGAGAAATCCACCGCCGACTTAACCACGGACGTAAAATCATATCATGAAATCAATCTCAGTTATCGAGATAATTTATCTGATATAAGAAAAGGAAGAATCGGCGATAGATTTATATTTACCAACAAAGACACATTGCAATGGGATTTTATCATTAAAAGAACAGCCGACTCATCTGTTACTATTTCATTTACGCTAACTGACATCCGTGGTTATTTTAATGAAATTAAACAATTATATGAAACACAACTAGAACAACTACGGAAAACAAAATTGCAAAAACACGTTGAAATAATAAATCAACATATATCTGACATGGAATATATCTATGAACTAATTATTCAAACAATAATTAATGACAACAGCGACAGTAAACAACGATTCCTAACCGATTACAATATCACAGAAGACAATCTGCGTAATTTTTGAAGTTTCCCAAGTACAACGCTGATGAACTAGCAAAAATTGTTAAAACCGATATCAAGGCGCTACAAAAATCAGATTCAACTGTCCTCAGGTATAATAATGATCCAGATGGTGGCGGTAGGCATATTGCCCCGCATGATGTAAATATATCCTCAGTGATTGCGCTCAATTTAACATGTGATGTAATCGAAGGAAGTTATCAAATTAATCTAGAGCAATCAAATCAAGCTCAGCAAGGATATATTCTTTATTCGTTTTCACCAACAGCTCCTCCAGGATACCTAATTATTGAAAATCCAATTAATCCTGTCTATATGCGATGCCATAATAATTCGTTAACGAGAATTAATTTCCGACTCACCGACCAGTCAAATAATTTGATTGATCTACAAGATGAGGTGTTAGCGATTAGTTTGTTTGTAAAGTCATAAATGATTTTCGTCCTAAAGACTGGATCAAATATTCGGTTAACCCAGAACTGAAAGTTCCAGCAGCAGAGAGGGTGGATGACAACGACGTTTGGCGTATATAAGAAAATCTTATTTTATCGAATAGACGTCATTTTTTACTATTTGGTAGAAGCATCAGATCATCGAATCGACGCCTCTATAAGGTTGTAGGGTTCACCCTCTCTGCTGCCAAGGTGGTGGTGGAAAAATGTGAGTCATTGACGCACCAATAGAAAATATGTAACACGATAATTAGACTATCACTATCTAACTAAAATGTCGTGCAATCATGTTAATGTCACCCTGACACCTGGTCAAGTAAAGAAACTTCAATCAAAAAATTCTACTACGTGTGGTAGAACGATAACACTTAAAAAAACAGCAAATAACAGGTGGATCAAATAAATTATTGCGGACAAAAACTCAGATTAATCATTTCAATAAAGCATTAAAAGCTGGTACAGGAATCAAATTAACCTTTTCACAAGCCGCGGTCAACGATATGATTAAAACAGGTGCTATATTCCCGCTGTTAGCTGCAATTCCAGCGCTAATTGCGTCAGCGGCCCCAGCGGCGGCTAAAGCAGCAGCACTAGGAGCTATTGGTACCACGACAGGGGTTGCAGTAAAGAAAGCTACCGGTGGATCTGTTAGAACTAAAAAAAAAAGGGATGTGGATTCAGATTACCAGGAAGTCGATTTACAAGACGTTACTAAACCAGTTGAATCCTATGTCAGATTTTGATTTACTTGATGAAGTAAAGAAACTCCCAATAAACATTTCAGAGGTGTATTCATGAAAGACCAATTACCAGCACAGCCACATATTCCAGAAACTGGTATAATTAATCTAGATGACAACATTGGACCTGCAACTCATTGGGTGTGTTACACAATATATCCTGCGTCGATTATTTATTTTGACTCGTATGGGTTACCACCGCCAAGGGAATTTCTCAGTTATGTATCTATGTTGTTTACAACTCAAACTAAAGTTTCGTCAAAGAAAATTCCAATTTGGTATTCAACGCTACCCACGCAGACACTAACAGATCCTACGATATGTGGACAAGAGGTTATTAACGAGTTGACAGCTAACTCTATGAGTTCTAAATTACCTCATAAAGTCATCCACGAGTACACGATGAAAAATCAAAGATTTTTCAAAATCACTTAAAGAGAAATATATAATATATAACATGACAGATCTTTTTGGGAGATCAACATCACAACAACAACAACAAGTTACTATCGGACAAGTAAAAAAAATAATCAACAAAGCTATCATATCGATAACAAACTTAAATGAATTGAAAAAGATATACGATCAAATAAAACCTTTATCAGAATAAGAAAAATCCATCGATGATGTTAAAGTTACCGCTGGTGACTCCGCCATTGATATGAAAAACTACGTGACGAATATAACGATCAAATAACCAAATCTAATCAACTTCAACAAGATATCATTGACGCCGTTGAAACTCCCGTGAATAATTTCCTTGGTGTGCCGCGTGCACACCCTGACTTAAAAATCACACAAGTAAAAGCCGCCGTGGATAATCTAACAAAACTAAAAGCTGAGTTAGATACTCATGTTAAACAATTTACTAATTTACGTAGAAATTTTCGAAGTGCTGATGACGCCGTTGATAGGTTCTTCGGGAAGGATGCAAAAACAGATGATATTAAAACAACTCTTGCAAATAATATTTCATCCATGGAGGAAATAATTAAAATTAATAATAGATTAGGTGCTATTCGCAATGATAGATCATTTTTATATCAAATAGCTATTATTAAAAAATCCATCTATGATCTTAAAACATTCAGCGATGCCTTCAAAGGTGATTTTCTGAGGATGGTATCTCGGCTCGATAAAGTAAAAATACCACACGAGGTGGACCAAGTTAACAATCTTGTATATGTAGTTCGAGAAGGATCACTTGATTGGGTTAACGGTGGAGATGGAAGAATGGGATTAGGTATAAATAACCTAACTGTTAAAGGTATTTATCGATTTACAATAATTTCTGATCATCAATTTAATATCGCTAGCAAACTTTTAAAACCAGATAATAATTTAACTACATTTGGAAAAGGAATTAATACAGTATCATTATTCGTTGATAATACCCCGATAAATTCTACCTCGTACTTGATTACATCCGTTGATGCTACCGTAGTTAGGGCATCAATAAGATGGTATTTGCAATTTATAACAGAAATAAATTAAATCCATCGATGGATTTAAATAAAACAATGTCGACGTCATCATTAATTTCATTGACGTTACCATCAGTGTCTCAATATCGTTATGACACTGTCAGAGACTTTCAATCTAAACTTGAAGCATTAATTGAACAATATCGAAAAAAAAGGAAAAACTATCAAAGAAGAATCAACGTCATTGACGTAACCGTGTATTTAGTATATGGTGTAATCACTGGTGCTGGAATAATACTATCTTCGGTGGTAATGATTTCCCCGATCGCTGTTCCAATCGTTATATCTGCGGCGACAACCATCGCGGGGTGTTTTCAGCGATAAAAAAATATTGTGTTCCCAGCGAAAACTACACGACTACGTTGCGAAACTCGCTATGGTATCTAATGCATACTCGCAATTGTCAATATTGATCTCAACATCCATCGATGCTCAAATAATATCCGACGACGTATTTTCGAAAATGGTTCGACTGTATGATTCAACAATATCAAAATTAGAGAGCAACAATTACAATAACAATGTCATCGTCAACAGAACTGCTTCAACGAATAGCAGAAAATACCACTACAACAGTGATCTCGCTGGTAACGAAAACACCCGAGTTCAGCGTTGAATTTAATCCTCCTCTGGCAGCATCCGAGATAGCTCTAACACAATTAAGATGTTATTACAGCTGGCCAAATGTACGATCAGAACCATTTAACGGTAAATCACCCAATAAGAGTTTTACTTTTTCATACAAAAATAAACCCGATACCGATGAACCAGAATGGCATACAATATATTTACCCACCGGTACATATGACATTGAAGATATCAACGGTGCAATCATAAATTCCATCGAATCAATTACAGGAAAAAATACAATTAAAATCCCAGATGGACCTGATAAATCCCTTATTGAAATACACGAACATGAGCCACTGCTGTCAACGACCATTGAGATAAACTCACCGGACTACGCCGTAGATATATATAACAGCTCAATTAGAACCTTATTGGGATATCCTGAATATCCACCAGGCACTGTCGATGTGAAAGATCTACCACGCGAGCCACTAAAATCCGACTATATATACACGAAAGAAGATTATCATGGTTACGATGGTTCAAGTGATGCTAATCCTTAGGATTCTTATATCGATGATACTAAATTAACATATACTTTACGAAATATATTATTATTTATAAATGATCCTGGAATCATTGCTAACGCGTTTAAATTGATGCATAGTGATTTTGAGCGATTTCTAGGTTATTTGATAACTGCAATCAGTACAATACCAACTAAACGAGACAGTGTCATCAAGTACACAAAGGTGTGTAATAAAATTATCTCTGACATGGATGAGTATAATCGGGGGATTATTCAATATATAAATAATCGTGATCTTGAAGCAAAAACATTTACAGCACATTATAAAATCCACGTCGAAGATATTCCCACTTTTAAGCTTCCAGGAAATAACGTGCCATGGATGCGTCAAAAACTAAGTGACACCATCGATGAATTCTTCCCACGGATCCACACAGCGTGGTTGAATAGTCTCCCTGCGGTTCACCCGATATTTCCAGAGCATTAGCGATCTGACTTTTTCACCGATGATTTACCCGCTGTGGATATTGAATTAGATTACTCAGACGGTGGTTTCATCCACGCGTTAAAGACCGCAACAGATCTAACAAAACGTTATCGTGTGATAACAAACGACCAGAGTTCCGAGTATATAACGGATGGCCCTGTAACATGGCGATTTGAATCACCTACTCGTGGAAGTTTCACCGTAACGTATAATAATCTATCTGCGAAATTTAACATCAAAAAAAATTTTCAAACGCGTTTACAACAATTACGAGATTTTCTTCAACGTTGTCTTGTTACCGATGTAACAGTTACCCGTGACAAAATCATTAGACGCGTAGAGATGTTAAATCAAATTATCGCCGATATGAATTATTTAAATAAAATGTTACTCGATGTGATCGTTAGTGATAACACTTCAACCAAACAAGATTTTCAAAAGTTATTTTCACTCATCGATAAAACTTTACCTGATTGGAAATCACCGGGGTGGGATGTGCCAGCGATGAAGAATTCATTCACTAATCTAATTAATGAATTCTTTCCACAGATTCACTCGCACTGGTATAAATCGATTCCTCCAGAAGAAATTCTACGGTTGAATAATTCACTGTATAAAAATAACAAACATAGATCCCCCGGTAACGTTGATATATCGTCAGTTATTGCATTACACATTATTTGTGATGCAGTGTTAGGTAGTTATGCCATCGACGTCTCGAAATCAGATAATCTAGGATACATCCTATACACATTTTCCCAAAATGTTTCCCCGGGGAGTCTCATCGTGATGAATCCACCTCATTTAACCTACTTGGAAACAACACATCGACGCATAACAAGGATGAATTTTAGAATAACCAACCAGAATTTTTCCTTGATTGATCTTCGAGGGGAACAATTACAAATGACGTTAGATGTGAAATTGTAAACGATTTTCATCGTAAATGGAAAATCTTCGATTTTCATGAAATCCGAAGGAATTAAAGATTATGTAGCAATTTCAATAATGTATCAGCAGACATGAGTATTCATCTACGACAAGTATATCCTCGAAGATGCAATCAGAAAAGCATTTTCGGATTTAATCGGGGATTTTCATGTTGAACTAGTGTTAAATAATCTAGATAATGAGAAGTATCTGTTGACGGATCAACAATTTCAACATTTTCAACGGTGAAACTACACCGTTATCAAATAATACAAAACGTGCATATGTGTATATCCGTCGATGAACTCAAAAAAATAATTGAAAAAAAATTTAAAAAAACCCTGTATGTTCACGGATGATGTAAAATTTCTGACTATGACTATGATTTCCACTATGATTTTTTATGCCCGCGGTTGTTGAGTCAAATTTCTGACTGTGATTTTCGACTATAACTTTTTCCCCAAAAAATCTGCGTTGAATATAATGTGAACACCAACATATTTAACCTCGTACGACGAAGCAAGGATAATCTCGTTACGGGGAGTAAAACGTCCCGTAGAAGTATCTAAAGAGTTTAAAATTTGACTATCACAATTATATAAGCTGTGATTGAAAACACCTTGTAGCGCAATAACTGGTGGATCGGTTGATGCGTGTAAAGAAGCCCGGAAACGTCAACTAGAACAACAACGTATCCTCGCAGAAGAAGTTTCCATGCTACGAAAAACAAATGCTGAATCAACGAAGGAACTAGCTCAACTACGAAATGAAAAATCAATTCTCGCCGGGGAATTTATCACTGAAAAAAAAAGAATATGCTAATCTCACCGCCGAGAAGGAAAAAAAATAAATAACACGAAAAATGTATAATTTAATAACTAACAAAAACATATAACGATCTTATCGATTATTATAACCAATTATCATCAGAGTGTCATAAGGTCGATGGTACAATCAGGGATGAATTAGTTTTTAGAGCTACTACTCCAATGCGAGGGAAAATCCGCAGGTGAAAATTCGTAGAATTTCAACGAAGGATGAAAAATCGAAGATTGGAATAGAAAATCTTCGATTTTCATCAACGGATTTCACAAATGGGTTTTATCATATTCGTGTGCGTTATTCTCTATGTTTTTTTCTCGATCGATTACTTCTCCGATAGATTTTAACAGTTGTTTTTACAGCTTAGATACAACGATAAATTCTTTTAGTGAATCTCCTTCGTTGAAATCCTTCGGTGGAAATCGAAGATTTTCCATTCCGCACTTTGAGTTTTCATTCAATTGATAAATTATCTTATCTTGTTGTCTCATTAGAATCTTTGCGACGCGATATTCTGAGCGATAAATTGGATAACCCTTATTTCTCGCGGCAGATATCTTTTGATATTCATCATCGAGATATTCAGCGGTAAATAAATCATTGGTGTGAAAACCACGTACACGGTCGAGTTCGGTTTTTAATTCGTTGCTGATTTCGTCGTTTATGATTATATATAAAATATTTTTATTTAATTGTTAAAAATTTAATTTTTTTCACCGCATCGCACAACAACGTAACAACCATAAAACTTTACCCGGACTTTTTTATGTTCAAAGAAAGTTTTACGTGGAAAAGTCAAAAGACTCTCAGGAATATCTATATGTTCAGTTATTCTTCTCGTCAATATATGATCTTTTCTCTCCCCGAGAGTCAAGATAATATTATTGAAGAAATCAACACTGTTAATGATTTCTTCGAAGAGAAAAATCGCAACAGGATCACGTAAGATGTGTAAATGCGTCATAAATTTATAATTTTCTAACATGTATATGAAAAACCACTCATGGTATATGATTTTTTTCATACTCGGCGCGAAAATGATGTTCGCGCTGTTCGCATATTTCTTCAAACGACGGTAGGGGAAATCGCAAATCTTTTTCGTCGACGTGTAGTTTATTGGTCATTATATAAATATAAAAAATATATGTCTAAATTATATGTTTAGGTAATGAAAAAAATTACGACCACGTGAATGAAACTCTACATTTGAACTTTTTCGAATACGTCATTGAGATTTTACCATCAGTGCCACGTTTCACAGAAGCTGGGTTAACATTAAAATATTTAGCCGCTGAAGACAATGACTTGAAGTCTTCGATGACACTGCTATAAAATTCCATCACAGGTCTCGGTGTACTTTTTTTTTTACTCTGCCGATGATTCATATTAAGATTATTTTCTCGTGAAGTAACAGTTCTTAGGTTGTCAACGTGGTTATCTAGTTTATCCCTGTTGATGTGGTCGACAACAAAACCGTTAGGGATATCACCGATAAAAATTTCAAAGAATGAATCTATGAACGAGATATTTTTTTCGATTGATTTTTTCTAACACCTATTCTTATATAACCCATGTTGTTAATTCGACCAATAGGAACCCTCCGTCGTTGATGTCTGATAGTTCCATCTTGTGATGCTTCGTAGTTAGCGTAAATCGGATGTAAAACGTATTCGTCATTGTTCATATTATTTTATACAGGATTTTGTTTGTCATAATTAATATTATTAGTTTTTCGATTTATATAATCCTATGGAGATTTATAACTGTTGCACGATGATTAATATAAGTATGTGTATCATAATATCGTTTAAGTACTCTGTAGGTTTTTCCTCCACAACGAGTGCATAATTGAGATTTTCCTCGCACACCTACACCGCAGTTAATACAAGGCTGTGGACCAAGACTCCCTCGTCGAATATTTTGCATATGAGTGAAACAATATTGATTTCTACCTAACCACCCACATCGCTCTAATTTAGCAATAGGTAACAAATTACATTTATTGTTAGACATTATATAATTATTTTTTATTTAAAAATTTGTTGTAATTATATAGGTGATAAAAAATTCTATAATTACCAAACTAAGAGAGCAACGAGGACCTATTTTAATCTTGATAGGGTTTCAGTGTTATCAATGAGATGAATAAGATATAAAATAATTCTGAAAAAAAAATTGTAGGTATATTAATGAATTTTACCGTGATGGTGCAGCTTATACGTGGACAACGTACAGAATCACCGACGAGGATATTAATATACCAACCATCGATGCTACTATGGACGACGGAAGAGCAGCGGTGTTACTCTCACTTATCGGATCGGGAACATATCTGATGAGAATAAAATATATTACATACGACGAAATAACAAAAAAAAAATGGGATATCAGAGATAATTTAAACCCAGTTATGAACAATAAGAGAGTCGTCGTTGTGAGTCTAGATTCTAATCCGGGAAGGTTGACTGGAATTGACAGTCAATACTATGAAAGAGATTATCCTGTAACAGTAGTCGACGTTGGATTATATCGGATAAATGATAACCCTGATATTTAAGACTAGCTCCGATGAGAACGTCGTCGGATTCAAGGTTGAATTGTGTGGCGCAATGGGTAATGGAGCATTTTACAAATGCATACTAGGGAAATAAATGAACTGACCAACGATGTAAAAAAATAACCTCGTAGGGATTAACCGTAAAGGATCGCAAAGCAACAATTACCGACGTTACAACGTTGGAACGAATATTAAAATTTCCAATATCGGTAAAAACACTAACCGGAGAAGTATTATAAACGGAAAATATAAATCGAGAGGAGTCCCAATTGAAATTATCGACCATAACGCGCATGCGTGGACGTCCTCGATAACAATATTTCCACGAGAACGAACTGTGAAAAATATCCCTGAGGAATTTACGAAAAATGTCTACAATGGGAAGTTATTCGATGCTATTTAGACGCTGAACAAAAATGATCCTGTGTCAGTGTGAATGTTACGGAGTTTTGATAACTCAGAAGGATAATTCGATCAACTTGTAAGACCGAACGGAGAATTATATCGCACTGAAGAATTAAACAACAGGATGAAGACATTTACTAACCAATTTGTAAAAAAATTTTACGAAAAATTATTAACGAATAGCTTCCGATTTCGTCAGTGGTAGCCCATTTTGCAAGAGAGAAAAATTCATAGCGTCCAACACCAAAAGAACTTATTGCAGATGTTAAATTGAGCTGTGTTGCATTTGGCCATGGTGGACTGTGGAACACAAAATATTCCCGCGAGGGTATGATGTCCATTGATATATCTGCGAGTTATCCAGGGGGATTTCTCGGGTATGGAGAAACCACTAAGTATTTTAAATGATTTGGACATCCTACACATGACATGACCCGTGTTGCGATTAATGAACCATTACCTGATTTTGATTTAACTGGTTTTGCTCGTGTGATATCATTTGAACTCACTACAGGGTTGCATCTGTGTATTTATATTTGGATTGGTAAACATATGTATAAAAAACATTGGATGCCAATCGTGCTTTTACGATATATGAGTGATAGTGGTATGCTTATATCGCTAATTGTCAGGCAAGCAATTATATGTTATCGAGGACAGACTGAAATTTAGTTACCACAACCCGATCTAGATAGTATAACTGATGAACAACGAAAAAAATTTCCTGATATCAACGAGGAAGATATTATAAAATCTTCCAAACAGATATTTGAATCCAGAAATAAACAAGCAAAAGATCTTGGACGAAAGATAATCGGTAAATTTACCCAAGGTGGAGGATACGACAACGCAAAATATTCCTCGAGGTTGATCATGGATAACGTCGAACATGATTTTATAATTAAAAATCTAACAGGGAAAAAAAATTGTAGATCGTAGAGAGGCTTTCTTATCTAATGGAACACGATTAGGTACGATTATTACATACATCGATGGAGAAAATTCCCAATATACGCATTTGAGAAGTTCTATGTTAGCTTATACTTCTATTAATTTATTTTCGATGATAAATAGATTTCCTGAATACGCGGTTAGAGTAGCTACTGATTCGATGTATATACATGAGAAATACAGATCAGCTGTGGCTGTATTCGTAGATCCCGAGGAAAAATGGGGAGGTTGGAGAATTAAACAAGAAATACTACTTTAATATTCCAAATCAGCAGATGTTACCATCGAAGATAAATACTTAAGTGTGATTGTTATCAGAATTATCTAACGCGCCACCGATATCCGATCCAATGTGAAGATATAAAACTATTTATTTGAACGGTCCTGGTTGATCAGGAAAGACCACTCATGCTATTGAGCTATTTAAAGATAAATTAAACATGATTGTGTTAACATTGAGTTATTGACTCGCTAGAGAAATAATACAGCGAGGAATAAAGCTTGTACCTATCACAACTTTTTTCGGTGGAAAGGTGATGCGTGGACTCCCGAACGAATGGGTGAGAAATATATTCCACCGGCGGTGATCTGGGATGAGGCATGTACAGTATCATACAAAAATTATTATGTGTGGTGATCATGGTCAACCACCACCTATTGTCGGTTTATCCCCACATGATTGGTTAAAAAAACACGTAGACTATTACGAAGAAATTAACACCGATCATAGATCACTTGATGAACAATTACGTGAATTAAAAAGCCGAATTAGACTACAACCAGATTATATTCAATGTAAAATAATGAGAGAGGTAATTCCAGAAACTTTATTGGACGATTTTTGGGACGCATGGAGACCGAATGACTTGATAGTAGAGAGTAGGAAGATAGTCAGAGACGCACTACAGATGAAATTATTTAAAATACATAAAGAAAAATTTCCAACGTTGTTAGTGCCACTCTTGTTATAGACCTTTAGATACACGACGGCAAAACATCGAAGTTGATATTCCAGGACAACATGAGAAACAAAATTTAGTATTAATTGATATTGTGCTGGTTGATATCAGCGTCGTCGAATATTCATTACACGCGGATAGATCCTCATGGACGTTAGGTTATGCAGCGACAATACACTCATCACAGGGATTAACTATTACAGATACAATTGTTTGGATAATAGATAATCGCATCGAGTGGTCAAATTTAATCTACTTGGCTGTATCCAAAGTGAGAAGAATAAATCAACTTCGAAGAATTGTTTTGAATGAAAATTTACAATAATATCTCTAATTGAGACCATGCGGTGGTAATCGAGTATCCTCGGGTATCACCTGTAATTGTTGTCGAGTAAATCCTCGCTGAGGAGCAGTTGAATCCAATCTATAGATTGCTGGTCTACCTGTAGATCGTGTTATACTAGATATTTTATGCACGGTGACACTCCAAATAGGATCAGTAGCTCTTTTTTTACCCCCTTTGAGCTCTCCTGGTTCATATAAATACCTAACAGTAACATTACCAAGAATTGGTTCTTTTGAAAAATCTTTTTGTGGGATTTGAGGTATATATTTTTTTTAATCGCGTTGTCAGGTTTCATGTTGATTGTTCGAGTAATCTCATTATTTAGTGCGGTAATCACACCTGGTAATCTTTTGACCCATTCATAAGATCGTTCATGTTGAATAAATTCCTTCACGTATTGATATCAAATAACCGCTCAGCAAGTGTCCGATTAAATCGTTCAACAATTGCCTGATCCCGGTGAAATGCAGTATGTCCTCGTCGAAAGGCGGTATTATGATGTTTCATTGTTGATAGAACCACACCTTGAAATTCCTTGCCAGAATCAACTTGTAATAGATTTGGCCAGCGCAGAGAACCCCTTCGATAAATCTTTTCAAACGCAGAAACTACTTCAGTAGATGATTTTATTTTTAAAGGTTATGCTTGTTTGTATCGACTCGCAATATCAACTACGGTTAATGTGTATTTGTAACCACCATCATGCGGCAGAAATAGCATATCAGTTTGATGAACTTCATTAGGAACAGTCACATCAAAATGCGAATAGTTAATTTGTTTAGGCGGCGGTAGATAAATTTGCCATATCGCCTGTTTGGATAACCAATCTGCCGCTGTAGTATATTTCACCTTCGCGGAACTAGCGAGTTTACTGATTGCTGCTTTACCCCTTCAGTATTCTTTTGGAGAATAATAAATAGATTCCATGATATTTTTAATTACCAGCACCTAACATCAATTTACCTTTCATCGCCGATTTTATCAACCATGAAGCCAATTTGTCTTTGAAGTATTTATCAGTGATATAATTCAACCCATGAATTGATTTCACATCTGCTATATGACGCTGTTGTAAATCACACCTCCGGTATGCTATATCATGTACCTGACACGCCTCATCAATAGCATGTATCGGATTTTCTCCAGGGTTAGGATCATCCTGACTATCAAGTCTGATATCTAATCGTGCTCCCGGTCCATAATAATTATACCCTGGAAGGTGTTTTTCACCTGGATACTTCGCCGTTGGCAACCCTGAAAGTTTAGCTAACTTGGCGGCGATATCACCACCGCTTTTTTTACAAATCGATATTTTTTATACCACAAAACTCACACCAGTAAACGCTTCTCGGTTATTTTTCATGGTAACATTTGTCAAGTCCAACGCTGACGTACGCTTATTACATTTTACACAATACAGATCCATAATATATTTATGTTATATCTAATGGAAGTGATCGACTTCTCAGTGTAAAAGAAAAAACAACAAGTAAAACATCACTCGTTGTTACCAAATTCTATCAGGATGATTATTACTGGACCTTCAGGAAGTGGTAAAACTCAATTGTTACTCACAATGATAATGAAATATAATACCTGGGATAAATTGTATTTAGTTGCTAATTAGCTTATAAAGCTGTACAGAGTTGTTGTTGTTGTACAGTTTAACACTATTTTTCAGCACATGATAGGCTATACATGGTAGCCAGTGAAATGGTGAAGGAAGAACCAAACAAATAACCTGGAATGATGCACAGACTCACGAGAAGCTACTGGCAAGCTTTCTCACATACGCACACAGGCTGAATCTGAGACTTGAAACCATGCAGACAGAGGTGAGTTGCTGATCTGTAACAAAGAGCGTATTAGACCACTCAGCCACATGGGTCCCCCTGTACAGAGTATCAATTTGCTCGTAATTTAGTCACACATGCATGAGTTTTCAGCCACTTCTTGTAACTGGTTCACAAATACATGAGATTTCACACACTTCTTGTAATTGGTTTAAACGCATGGGATTTCAACAAATACTTCAAGCGTCACATGTAAAATTCATATTGTAATTGGGTCACAAATGCAAAAGAATTCACCCACTTATTGTAACTGATTTAAAGCATGGGATTCCACACTTCTTCAAGCTTCACATGTAAAGTTTTATCTTGTACTTGGACTGAAAATACATGGGATTCCACCCACTTCTTCAAGCTGCACAATCATGTAAACTTCATATTGTAATTGGGTCACAAATGCAAGGGATTTCATCTATGTCTTGTAATTGGTTCACAAATACATGGGATTTCATCCATGTCATGTAATTGGTTCACAAATACATGAGATTCCATCCATCTGGTCAAGTAACACAGTCATGTAAAGTTTTATCTGTTTATTGGCAATCCCAGAGTCTAAAACATATCTGCTGAGTCATTTAATCCTTCAATTGACATACAAAATGATACAAAATACAAAACACTATGTTGAAACGATATTATATATCATACATGACATAGAACCAAGAAAATACACAAATAATTAAAGGATCACAATGTAAAAAAAGTCCACTGGCCAGAAAAAGGAGAAAAGACATTAAATGGAGAAATTGCAAAGTCCACTTTCTGGGGTTATAATGAATTCTGAATGATAAATTCAAAGACTTTCCCAATCTTTCAAAGACCACAAACACAAATTTCCAAGACCAAATTTCGCAAACTTTTTGTATGTAAGTTATATGAGAAAACAACAAATGCAAAATACAACAATATTGTTAAATGATGAAATTCAAACTATAATTAATTTCCTAATATTGCTTTACAATTATCTGGAAGATAGGTTAACATGCATTGTTATTTCAGAAATATGTAACAAATGCATTGGATTTAATACAAAATAAATTGTTTTCTTAACAGACATCAGCACTGCTTTAATCATTTTGGGAAGAGATGTCACTGCTGTCATCTTTGTTCTGCTCTTCTCCTAAGAGCATTTCATTCTGTGACAAGCAGAATCAGTTCTTTTAAGTCTGCTTCTTCTGCCTTCTGAACAGAGGAAGCATATAGGCTGACAATGTCAGCTTCAAGACAAAGCTTTTTGGCTTTAAGTTCTTCCATTTGATCCATGGCTCACTCCCATTTATCTCCTTTCATGATTTTTTCCTCATGCTCCTCGTCTACTTTATTCTTATCCAGACAAGCATGGTACTTATGTCTTTAAGAGGAGGCAAATATCATCATTTCAATCCTAACGATTTCCAAAGGGTCCACCTGCTTTTCTCATTATGTCAATGATTAGCCTTTGACCCATGATTTGTATTAGACTTCAACAGTGATGACACATTATCAAAACAATTATATCAGTTGTTTATTGAACTTATTAAAAGGATGTTAAACCTTCAGTTCTATATTAAAACCAAGGAACATTATTATGTAGAATAACATTTTTGAAAATGATTTTTGTCCCTAAAATGTTTTCAAAAATCTGACTGTAAAAGTATATTTAAATGGGCCCTCTTTTCAATTTGCCATGTCTCCCAAATCATCGAATTAAAACATATCGTATTGTATACCGGAAGTTATTGTTATTTTGCTCAAAACTACCAATAACTTCAACTTCTACATCTTTGTTACACTCAATGAATAGTGTGTAGTTACTGTATACTAATTTACATCCTACCTTCGGCATGACTTGCAGGGACTTCGAAGTTGATCATCTTTTTACACAATGCACAAAATGCTTTTCATTTACATGTTTTATCCTTTTTCAGCCATTTCTTGTATTTTTCTTGTTCAAGCTAGATACCATTAAAAGAGCAAAGATCTGGCATTTATAAACACAACATGAAACAAATTGACAACAAATTACACTGCTATGTCATCAGAAAAAGACATGGTTTTATACTATATTGTGAAACTGGTATACTGCTCTGTGATCAGAAAAAGACATGGTTTGATACTATATTAAGAATGCCTTGGATGCAGAGGGACATGGGTTTTTATTCCCCAGCAAGTCATATCAAAGACTAAAAAAAATGGTACAAACAGATGCATCATTTCGCACTCAGCATTAAGTGGTTAGTGTTAGGACTGGTCAGGTTGGTGTCAGGATAATGTGACTGGGTGGGACATCATGCAACATGTCTGCAACATGATGCCCTAGTGCCAGACATCATTATAAATTGTCACACTGCATACATTATAGCGATATGACTGAAAATTGTTTTAGCTACATTAAAAATCAAAATTTCACACACACACACACACTACTCAAACCCAGAAAATGTGCAGGTGATATTAATCTTATGATATCTGAAAAAAAGAGAAACTACATTCTCTGCATATAAGGTCAACATTATAGGCACCTAGGTGACTAAGCATCTGACATACCTTCATCTGGGTGATTATTCATCTGATATGACTTCGGCTCAGTCTATTTTAGCTTAAATAATTTTTCCAGCTTTACTTACCACAGCTTCATTGAAGCAGCCGTTGTCATCCTGCTTGCTAACTGGTTGGAAGTCAAACTCATCAGCAAACCTCGAGGATGACAATATAGTGGAAAATTCATCATCAACAGAAACCGCTATACTGGTCTGTAAATAAAGTACAGCATCTATAAACTGAGATTGTCATACTGTATCAGGGGTATAAAAGTAAAATTAACTAAGATGTTTAATTTTCTATTAGGCGTATGCAAGTAAAATTAATTAAGATGTGTAATTTTCTGTTAGTAAACATATCAATGAAAAGGTTCCTGTCTGAAGCATTTGAATTAACTGAAGACTTACTGGCAAACAGACCAGATCCATATCAAAGAAGTCAGTCAGCTGAAAAATATTTTTGCTTTACATTGTTTTGATAAAATCTCCATAGTTTGCAATGGTTGGCAATACCATCATTGGATTCACAAAACTATGTGATGTATCAATCCCTGAAACAAATAAATTTGTTTAAAAAAACTTGCTGAAATTTGGGGTGTGGGCGGGTCTTCATTTACTTTTTATTACTACATTTCCATTATTTCTGAGGCAAAAAGCTCCTGATGTAATGCTAAAACTTCTGTGGCATAACAGGCAATCTCTGGAATCAGAGATAGTCTTGAAATTCTGGGCATCAGACAGTGTGGAACATCATATGTGGTTCTGGTAGAATCAGATTTTATTATCTCAATGCAATCAGGTGGGTATACATCTGCATTAAGTATCAGAATCATAGAAATGCTTTACAATATCATAAAAAACACAGCACCCATGTCATTTAAAAAGTATAAAGTAATGAAAATATTCGGAGATTTTGAATGGAAGAAAATGCATTAATAATAAGTACCGATATACCAAGACTACTTTTCTTATGTTAGATACTAAACTTAAAACAACATATTAAACATAAAAGTCATGGCATGTAAGTCAAGCCCCTGATCAAAGCACATCTGTAAAACATGACCTTGACACCAAGGTCAAAAGGAGAGAGAAAACATGTTGCAGATTGAATTATATGAATTTTGATGTAAATTGAATTAATTTAACATGTAAACTAAATGCATCAATGAGTTTCGAAAATATAAGCCAATGATAAAACCTTAATGGAAAGTTTCCATGACGATGACTTTGACTCCAAGATCAATGGAATGACACCATGTGTCATGGAACAACTTGTTATAGCTTGATTCATCCGAGATATGAAGAAATTCCATCAAGGGTTTACTTAATATAAGCAATAAAATAAATTCTCTCTGACTGTGACCATGCTAATAAGGATGTGGGATGTGGCCTTGTTTTGGTTCCTGATATAGTGGGCCAAATAACATAAATTAACATAAGTTATATACTGCATTTTCTACAAATGCATTTTAATTAAATGACTGGGATCATTACTTAAGCCAAGTCACAAATGTTGGCTTTGTACCACTATTGAAAAACTGAGAAGCTGAACCCAATGATCCTTTTAATTACCTCCTTATGTTTTAATATTGCAAACCATTGAAAATTAATGATTTTTTAAAAGGATAAAAACAGCTGATTCGATCACTAAGTAGCAAACCTTTAAGAGATAACAACTTGTGCAATACTTTAATAAATTGCCCTTTTTTGTATCTTTAGCAAAATCTAAAGAATAACTAACTATTATGGCCTTCATTGTCTAAAGTGCAATTTTTCTTACAAGACAGAAGTTTAAGATGAGTACAATGTGTGCAAATTATTTTACAAGACAGCTGTCTCAGATGAGTATAATGTGTGCAATTTATCTTACCTGATAGTAGTCTCATATGAGTATAATGTGTGCAATTTATCCTACAAGAGAGTGGTCTCAGATGAGCATAATGTGTGAAATTTATCTTACAAGACAGTAGTCTCATATTAGTATCATGTGTGCATGTTATCCTAAAGACAGTAATCTCAGATGAGTATAATGTGTGCAATTTATCGTACAGGACAGTAGTCTCATATGAGTATAATATGCAATTTATCTTACAAGAGAACAGTCTCAGATGAGTATAATGTGTGCTGTTTATCTAACAATACAGTAGCTTCAGATAAACATAATACATACATTTCATACACGGCTGTGGTCTTAGTGAGTATGTTCTTACAATGCAGTAGTCTCAGATGAGTATAATGTGTGCAATTTATCTTACAAGACAGTAGTCTCAGATGAGTATAATGTGTGCAATTTATCTTACAAGACAGTAGTCTCATATGAGTATCATGTGTGCATTTTATCCTAAAGACAGTAGTCTCAGATGAGTATGTGTGCAATTTATTTTACAGGATAATAGTCTCATATGAGTATAATGTGTGCAATTTATCTTACAAAAGAACAGTCTCAGATGAGTATAATGTGTGCAGTTTATCTAACGAGACAGAAGTCTCAGATAAACATAATACATCCATTTCATACAAGACTGTAGTCTTAGTATAGTATGTTCTTACAATGCAGTAGTCTCAGATGAGTATAATGTGTGCAATTTATCTTACAGGACAGTAGTCTCATTGAGTATAATGTGTGCAATTTATCCTACAAGAGAGTAGTCTCAGATGAGTATAATGTGTGTAATTTATCTAACAATACAGAAGTCTTGGTGGAGCATCATGTGTACATTTTATCTTGAAGACAGTACTTTTGGATGAGTATAAAAATGTGCACAATTTGTTTTACAAGACAGTAGTCTCAGATGAGTATAATGCATTCAATTTATCTTACAAGACAAATAGTCTCAGATAAATATAATGCACATATATTTCTTAGAAGACAGTAGTCTCAGATGGGTATAATTTGTGCAATTTACCTTACAAGACACAAGTCTCAGATGAGTATCATGCATACAATTTATCTTAAAGACAGTAGATTTGGATGAGTATAAAAATGTGCACATTTTATCTTACAAGACAGTAGTCTCAGATGAGTATAATGCATATAATTTATCTTACAAGACAGTAGTCTCATATGAGTATAATGTATACAATTTATCTAATAAGACAGTAGTCTCATATGATTATAATGCATACAATTTATCTTACAATACAGAAGTCTTGGTAGAGTATAATGCGTGCAATTTATCTTACAAGACAGTAGTTTCGAATGTTTATAATGTGTAATTTATATAGCAATACAGAAGTATTGGTGGAGTAAAATGTGTGTAATTTATCTTACAATACAGAAGTCTCAAATGAGTATAACGCATACAATTTATCTTAAAGACAGTAGTCTCAGATGACTATAATGTGTGCAATTTATCTTTTAAGACAATTGGTATCAGTGTTATGTCATGCCTTAGGTGATAAGAGCAAAATCCAAACACAAAGACACACTTTGCCATACTGATAAAATAAAGCTCTGTCAATTTGACATTTTACATCTGTTTGTGTTCCATAGTTGCACTTTATGTAGGCACTAAAAGGATATGATTGACCACAGAGATTCTTGACCAAATAGTCTATTCAACCTCGACATTTGATCAAGACGTGCAGAAACCAATTTTTTCTTTCTGACTTGAATAGTGTTGTTTAACCTTAACAATCATTCATGTGAAAATCCCAGTTATAAAACTTATTTTGTCACAAAATGCTAAAGCATTTATTCCCCCTGAAGACATTCTGATGGTCAAATTTAAGGTAGTCTGGAAAACCCATGATCCCTCCGTGGTAGACAACATGTCTGACAGGTTGACGTTTTTTGGGTAGTTTGAACAGACGATATGTGACAGATGCATATTTAATATCACCTGTATAATTTAGAAATGAATATTTATGTGCATGTCTCAGATCCATAAATATAATTCATGTTTGATTACCACAATCAGTCAAAATGCAATGGTGGATATCACAGTATTAATCTATAAACCAAGCTTAACATACATTAACAAACTGAATGTTATTATATAACAGTATTCATCTTATTCGTATTAAACTATAAATCTAGCTTAACATACATTAACAAACTGAATGTTATTATATAACAGTATTCATCTTATTATTATTAATCTATACAGTTTACCAAGCTTAACATACATTAACAAACTGAATGTTATTATATAACAGTATTCATCTTATTCATATTAATATATAAACCAAGCTTAACATACATTAACAAACTGAATGTTATTATATAACAGTATTCATCTTATTTGTATTAAGCAATAAACCAAGCTTAAAATACATTAACAAACTGAATGTTATTATATAACAGTATTCATCTTATTCATATTAATCTATAAACCAAGCTTAACATACATTAACAAACTGAATGTTATTATATAACAGTATTCATCTTATTCATATTAATCTATAAACCAAGCTTAACATACATTAACAAACTGAATGTTATTATATAACAGTATTCATCTTATTATTATTAATCTATAAACCAAGCTTAACGTACATTAACAAACTGAATGTTATTATATAACAGTATTCATCTTATTATTATCAATCTATAAAGTTTACCAAGCTTAACATACATTAACAAACTGAATGTTATTGTATAACAGTATTCATCTTATTCATATTAATCTATAAACCAAGCTTAACATACATTAACAAACTGAATGTTATTATATAACAGTATTCATCTTATTCGTATTAAACTATAAACCAAGCTTAACATACATTAACAAACTGAATGTTATTATATAAATGTCCACTGTAATTTAACTTACTACATAATATACAATTAATACTTATTATCATTTAGTTTCAGTTTTCCAAGAAATTTGCTTTAAGTGTAAACAATGTATACAACATTTCAAGCAGCTATGGTACTTTTATCTACAATAAAATACTACTGGGGTCTTAAGATAGTTTTTCCAGCAGATATGATACTTGATTCATCTATATTAACATTACTACATGGAACCACTACTTATCAAGTTCCAAGGGTTGTTATCGCTGGGTTGGATGTGGGAGATAAACACCCACTTCCCTTGGAAAAAATCCAATGACCTGCATCTGATAGAGCCTCTGATAACCAAATCCAGGTCCAGGCCTTCATGAGTGGCTTAACTAAGCCTGGTGGAACCTATTTAAATGAACTGGAGAAGGGATGGCAGGCGAGTTTATGTTGCCTCATAACCAAACACTTTAGGCAGATGGGGCTCGTTAACCTTGGGTGGTCTCCCATCTAGGAAAAGGCAAACTTTACCTTCAAACCTTCATTGCCTTGCACCATTGCACCATTACTCTCACATGGGAAAGGCTAAGGGAGTAAACCCTAACAGAAAAAATGGAGACAGAGTCCCTAAGGTAACTTGACAATGTTTTCAGTGTCATCATGGCAACTCCTGCGATATCGCTGGTACCATGATGTATCGACTTGTCCTTTCCCTTGGATCTATCAGCTGCGTGGAGAGGGGAAATCAGTTGCATGTTCAACAACTGATTCCCCATATCACCCTGCCCAGGCTTGTGCCCTGGAAAAGACACTCCAGCTTTGCTTCACAGTGTCGACACAACACGGGAAACAGCAGTTTACTTGTTATAAGTCATTGCTCAATTGTCATAGAGTCAGATGATAGGGGTTGCTTCTGATAGTGGGAGAGACCAACAGGTCTCACTGGACAGCTATCGCTCACCTCAAGCTGTGCAGCTCCCAGACAATAATGTTCCATCCCGCAACAGTTTGTCTGTCATACTGGGTTTGTAGGGCTTAAGGTACACAAGTACCAAACAAAGCAGACTGCAACTATTGCACCAAGAAATAACAAACGAAAACCAACAAGTAAACTTCCAATCTTCAAGCTAAGTACCTGAAATATCAAGACCATGCTGACTGGACTCTCAGATGCTTTTATGGCAATCAGAGATGTTCAAAAGACTTCATTCATCAATGACAAACTTACTACAGGTCGACATCACTGTACTACAGGAGACAGAGCTACCACCAGATTCCAGTTCCATCAGAGAAGACAACTACATATTCTTCTGACAAGGAAAGAGTGCTGATGAAGCCAGAGAGTTTGATGTTGGATTCGGCATCAAGAACTCTCTGCTGGGGATGATAGAACCCTGCCAACAAGTAAACAGAAGACTCTTATCCCTCTGCCTCCACACCACAACTGCGACAGTCAACCGGATCAGATTTTACACTCCCACACTAAGTGGCACCGAGGCCACCAAGGATTAATTCTACAATGAATTAAACTAACTCATTGAATAAATTCCCAAGGTAGAGAACTTGATATTACTTGGCAACTTCAATGTTAGGGTGGGTGCTGACCATGACTCTTGGCCTTCCTGTCTGGGCAAGTTTGGCATTGAGAAGATGAATGAGAACGGGGAAGTGATTCCTAGTGATGTGCTTGTACCATGAACTCAACATCATCAAATCATTCTTTCAGAAAAAGTCACAGCATAGAGTGTCTTGGAGGCATTTCCAGTCCAAACACTGGCCCCATCTGGACTTTATCGTTATGAGATGGTCTGCCATGAAGGGTGTACTTCTTACCGATACCTTCCTCAGCACTCACTGTTATACTGACCACTTGCTGGTGTACTGCAATATGAAGCTTCAGCCAAAAAAGATACAAAACTCTAGGCAACAGGGTTAAAATTTTACTGATGTGTGCAAGATATCATATCCAGACAAGGCTGCGGAATTCACTTATGCCCTCTTCAAGACATTTGATTAAGAACCTCCTAACTGCAGTGCCTAAGAGAGATGGGATCATATCAGAGACTGTGTACAGCACAGCCACATGGATCTTTGGTAAGAAGCAGCCAGAGAACAACAAATGGTTTAAGGCTAACTCTGCCACACTCACGCCAGTCATAGAAAAAGGTTGCAGTGCTCATCTGGAATACAAATGATCCCCATGCCAGCGGACTCTACAGTCATACAGGTCTACAAGATGCATAGCGAAGAGGTTAGCACAGCAATACGCCAATGTATACTGGCTTCAGCTCTGTCAGAGCATACAGTCAGCAGTGGATATCGAAAACATAGAGACATGTACAATGGCATAAAGAAAACAATGGGTCCCAAGAAGAAAATGATAGCACCAAAGAAGTCTGCTGCAGGTGATACCATCAGATACAAGGGCAAACCGATGGAGTGTTGGTTGGACTACTATTTTAAACTGTACTGCAGAGAGAACGTTACTAATGATGCCCTCAATGTCATAGAAAACCTTCTGATCATTGCAGAACTAAACAAGGCCTTAGAGAAACTGTCCTTAGGTAACTCCCCAGGGAAGGATGGCAATAAAGCAAAAGTCATCAAGTGCTGCTGCAGTGTGCTGCTCACACACCTGCATGACCTCCTATACCAGTGCTGGGATGAGTGTGCAGTGCCTCAGGACATGAAAGATGCCAAATTGTAACTCTGTACAAGAACAAAGATGACAGAAGTAACTAAGAGAACTAGAGGGGCATCATGGTATAAGTCAGCGCATACATCATCCTGAACAGACTGCAGACGCTTGCTGACAGAGTGTATCCAGAGTCGTAGTGCAGGTTCCAAGCAGAGAGGTCCACAATCAACATGATATTCTCTGTCAGACAACTGCAGGATAAATGCAGAGAACAACACAAACCCCTCTTCCTAGCCTTTATAGACCTCACGAAGGCGTTCAATCTGGCTCTGAAACAGACTTTTCATAATCCTGATAAGATTTGATGCATTCAAAAGCTAATAAGCATGATCCAGTCCTTTCCCAATGATGTGAAAGGTACAGTGCAGTATGATGATTCAATGTCCGACCCCTTCCACATCTGCAGCGGAGTAAAACAGGGTTGTGTCCTAGCCCTCCATGCTCTTCGGCATTATCTTCGATGTCCTGCTCAATTGTGCCTTTGGGACATCCACAGAAGGATGTACATACACCCACAATCAGACGGCAAACTGTTCAACCTGGCATGACTAAAAGCAAAGAGTAAACTGCGTGTAACAACTATCAGAGACATGCTATTTGCAGACGATGCTGCCGTAGCCACTCACACAGAAGCCGAGTTACAGCACCTGATAGACTGCTTTACAAAAGCATGTGGCCAGTTTGGGCTGACCATCAGACTAAAGCTAATAATACTGATAGCTCAGAACACAAACCCTCCAAGCATCATCATCATCAACTAGGAACACGAGGTAGTAAGTCAGTTTAGTATTAAGTCAGCAGTAAGCCAAGATTCCCAGCATGTTTACACTCCTCCGCCAAAGTCGCATCAGATGGCTAGGCCATGTATGTCGGATAGATGACTGATGGATCCCCAAAGACCTTCTTTATTCAAAACATGGTCTCTTGTGACTAATGGATGCCAACAAAAACTGGGACCTAAGACAACATTTCAGGCACCTATGATACTTATGTCTACATTACGCTTACAACTTGGGTCTTAAGACAGTTTTTCAAACAGCAATGATACCTACATCTACATTCTGGGGACCAGAGAAATTTCAAGCAGCTATGTTACTTGATATATCTACATTATGATTGCTATTAGACACCTAAGACAGTTTTTCAAACAACAATGATACTTAATACATCTAAATACTTTTTTTGTGCAGTGATACATCAAAATCTTACCTAGTTTCTGTTTGAAGTCTTCTTGATTCACTAAGATTGGATATGCTGTGATAAGCCTGGGTCGACTGAAACCTATCTCTTCAGCAAGGGAATACAGATCTTTTCAATATAAAGCACCTGCCAAACCATCTCCTGTGACAATTCAGAAACATAAAATTGCAATATCTGTACATGGAACATGAAACAAAAAAAGTTATCAATGTTGGTATATTTGGATTTGGCAAGTCCGTCAAAATGGTACTCCTCATTAAGCATTTTGTTGCATTACAGTGCTGATAAAAGAGTTCAAGAAACTACGCTAAATACAATGAAGCCTAAGGTTGTTAATTTTACTAGCTGACAGAAACGCCTCTTCTAATTTTGATTACAAACTGAAAGCACACAGAAAATGTAAAGAAGAGAAGATGAGCCTTCAGCGGAAATGATTTTGCATTTATTTTAGATATAGTGCTCACATACAACGATCTTTGAGGCAGCTTATACAAGTGATTATCATTGAGGCAATCAGTATGCAAGGCAGTTAGATATAAGCAGCCACCATTTTTCACAGATCATTTAACTGGTTAATAATAGTCAATACATGCACTAACATCATTTTAAGTCCCGTAAGCGCTACTGTTAGAAAGGCTAGTTTGCTAATTTGCATAGGCAATATACATAGGTATATCAAAGAGGTGCATACCAAAGAAACAAAAATGATCACTTTTGTTGCTTGAATGACAATGTTTAAAGCATTGCTCATATCAAGCTGGATTTTACTCCAATCTGATGTCAATCCCATTGTCATAGTCATGGAGGGCATCAGTAGCATGGAAGAGAATATCATACCAAAGAGAGATGGGGTCAATACAATGCCTTGCTTGACTCAACTGATGACTGGGAAACGTTCAGATGACTCAACATTTTCCCCAACATAAGCAAGTATACCATCATGAAATTGCCAAACTATTACAAAGAATTAATTTAGGTAACCGGATTTTTCCTATTTAAAACTTCTAATAATTACTGACTGTGTCAAAGGCTTTTGTTAGATTGATGAATGTTATATACATGTTGGAGTTCTGTTCCTGGCATTTCTACTTTTGCTGATGAGCTGCAAAAACCATATCTGTGGTCTTTAATGATTTCCTGAAGTACAATGAACTCTCAGGCTGAAACCCATGTTTCTTATGATGTACAAGGCAATATAGCAGAATTCTGGCAAGGAATTTGCTGACTGTTTACAGCAAGGAGATGACCCAATTGTTGCATACTTGTACTCCTGTGGTATAGTTCCTCGAGTCCACATTAACTGGAAGAGTGTAGTCAGTTTCTGTGCCATGTGTGAGCCTCCAGCTTTGCCGACTCCTGCTGGTATATCATCCATTCCAGGTGCTTTGCCATTTTACAGCAGGTCAATTAATTTCTCAGTTTCAGACAAAAGTTTAGGAATGGCATATGATTCTTTGTTTTCCATTTGGAACAGTCTAGTAATTGCCTCCTCACTAAAACACAATTGTACATTGTAATGTTGCTTAAGTGTTTTACACATCTTTTCAGCATCTTTTCTTTGTCAGTGAGCAGTGTGGTGTTTTGTTGTCAGCACTCAATACTGGAGATGCTCTTGAGGATTGTCTTCAAGGTATTATATAAGTTCTTCATGTCATTCCCATTTGTGTAAGACTAAATCTCATCCGTCTTGTTGCTAAGCTATGGGTCTTGCAATTCTCTGAGTTTGCATTGGACATTCCTTTGGTGTCCTTGAAAGCTGCGTTCACAGATGATGAATTCTTGTCTACTTAACAGGTCTTTTGGTGCTGTTTTTTATATTCAGTCATCTCTGTATGGCGGAATTATTCTTTTCAAACCAATTGATGTTTACATGTGGTTGGACCAATGGTTTTGGATGCATCTGAGCACACACAGTCTCTAAAAATGTCCCAACATTCTCAGAGTTCACATGAATTGTTCCTAGTTGGCTGCACAGATCTTCAACAAATGCCTCTTTTCCACTCTTCTGTTTCTTTTCACATACGACAAAGAACATATCCAAATTAGTCATTCTGCAGTGTACACTATCAACAACAATTAGGCAACAAGAAAATGCATGAAGGCAGAGCTCAGTCAACAAGTTTAAACAGCTCTTGCATGCTTGAAACTCCCTCATAGTCATGCAAAGGAAAAAATATCAATTCTTATGTTGACAAAAATATGACATCTGACAAGTTCATCCAGGCACTAATGGCACTTGCATTAACTCCACACCTACCACTGAATTGATAGAAGCAAAGATTTGATTCCATTGTTCAACATAATTGGGAGCAGTAATGTCTTAATTCCACTCTCCAACAGATTTTTCAATTTGTTTTAAGTCTGTCTGTTTGTGTGGTGATGATATTTCACAATGTTCAAAGTCTATTTAGTTTTCAGGGTGGAAGGTAGTACAAAAAATATCCCTTCCTGATCTTTACCCACCACTTCAAAAAGTAAATGGTCAGTTTCTAACTATACTAACTATATTCAGTTTCAAAATACATGAAATGCTTGAAAGGAAACAAAAACTCTATTTTCTTTTAATCTGATTTGAAGTTCCAGTAACTTTCTTTTGCACTAATCCTCCTTGGGGTGTATAAAAACACTTTTTGAGTTTCAAAAACAAAGTAAAGATCTCTGGGAGGTTAAGAGTAATTAATGGATGATAATAAAAACAATAAAATATTAATGTCATTTACCTGTTTTAATATCATATAATATTCCAATATTCTCCATTTACATAAGTAGTAACATCTTTTGGGATTCACTGCAATGCAACATTAAACTGAAAGACAAAATTATGAAATAGCAAATATTCAAACCTACCCCAAAGAACTTCATCATATTGAACACACTCTGGAACTCTTCTGCCGGCATACATATCACTAAAGTACAGCTCTCCTTTACCTGGAATTAGGAATGAAAAGATTATATAATCAATAATATACCAAAAACGTGTCCAAGCAATAAAGATGACCCTGACATTATAATGTAATTAAAAGGTAAGATCCTCAGTCAAAAATGAACTAAACATAACATGACAAAGCAAATTTGACCACTGTCTTAAAATTAATCTAAAACCTCATTATCAAATTAGCTTCAATTTATTAAGTCTTACAAAAAAGTATCACCACCTTTGTAAAGTTAATAGAGTCATATGGAAACTGTTAAAATGTGATAGAACCATGTGGAAACTGTTAAATAGCTTGAAAGAGCCATATGGAAACTGTTAGAAAGTAATATAATCATATGGAAACTGTTAGACAGCTTAATAGAGCCATATGGAAACTGTTAGACAGTGACATAATCATTTGGAAACTGTGAGATAGGTTGACTGAGCCATATGGAACTTAGAAAATGATAGAACCAAATGGAAACTGTTAAAAAGGTTGATGGAGCCATAGGGAAACTGTTATAAAGTGATAGAACAATATGGAAACGGTCAAACAGGTTGATAGAGCCATACGGAAACTGTTAGAAAGTGATAGAACCATATGGAAACTGTTAAAAAGGTTGACTGGGCCATATGGAAACTGTTAGAAAGTGATTGAACCATATGGAAACTATACGAAAGTGATAGAACCATATATAAACTATAAAAAAGTGATAAAACCATGTGCAAACTGTTAAAAAGGTTGATGGAGCCATAGGGAAACTGTTAGAAAGTGATAGATCCATATAGAAACTGTTAAAAAGGTTGATGGAGCCATAGGGAAACTGTTAGAAAGTGATAGATCCATATAGAAACTGTTAAAAAGGTTGATTGGGCCATATGGAAACTGTTAGAAAGTGATAGAACCATATGGAAATGGTTAAACAGGTTGATAGAGCCATATGGAAACTGTTAGAAAGTGATAGAACCATATGGAAATGGTTAAACAGGTTGATAGAGCCATATGGAAACTGTTAGAAAGTGATAGAACCATATGAAAACTTTAAAAGGTTTATAAAGCCATACTGAAACTGTTAAAAGGTTTTTAAAACAAGATTCCGTGGGAAATGTCAGGGTTTCTTTGAGCAAAGTAGGCTATAACTGTACTGTATGTTAATATGAACAATTATTCATCTTTCTGTATGTCTCATGGTCCTTATTATGATTGAAATTCTACAAAAGAAACTGAACTTTTATGAATTTCATCTTATAACTCTTTACTGAACTATGACAAACAAAAGGGAAATATTTTAAATGGAATTAGATGAAGAAAACACCCAATTTATCAAAGGGTTCATTATTTACCTGCCTGAAGGCCATTCAATACATATTTATCTATCCATCTATCCATCCATCCATCCATCCATCTCCCCTCTACATACAGATATAATGAAACCAGAAATATTTATGAATTGCCCATTGCCTACATCAACTACCCAATTTAGGATCTCATAACTGCAAATTATCTTATGACCATTCATGTATTTCAGTTATACCCAATTATGAATTATACAACTGAAAATTAAGTCATTACCATTCATGTTTTTCAGATCCAACACAGTAGCTCAACTGGTAGAATACTGAAGTTGTAATCCAAAGGTCATGAATTTAATACCCTATCAGGCAAACCTACATTGGCTACTTTGGTGGCACAATGAAAGGCCCTCAACTAAAATTTCCTGGCAATAAAGTAGCCATCAATGTGTTCAAAGTACCGTTTAAAAAATAAAAAGCAAAACACAAAATAAAAATACAACCAAACTTTGACAAAAAACTTAATCAAGATTTAAATTGACCTTGACCATCCAATCAAAGGAAGGATCTGAATGCATAAATCAGGTCACTGTGTCTTAGTATGACAGCAATATTTCCAATAATTTTAAACTCATAGCTAGTGATGGGAATCGGTCAGAAGTTCACAATCGATAATAGGTTCCCCTCAACCAATTGATCATCGATTATAATCGGTTACTAAGAGCGAATTTTAATTTTTGTTAAACAGTTATATCTTTAATCAAGAGTTCAATATGTTTATAAATGTACAGAGTAATCTCTTTTAATGACATGTATACTTTAACCTGACAATAATATTACATTGTGTGTTACTTTTGTTCTACAACTTTGTTAAATGAACGCAACTTTTGATGGCTGATCAGTCATATGTAACTGAAATACTGCTACATTTCCCCGAAATTCTTTCCTTCACATGTGATGTGTCTATAATTAAAAATATAGAAGGACATGTTTTTCTTGTCATTGTTTATAAATATTACAATAGATGTTGCAATTTAACTGAAACAAATCAACAAAATGTGTTTATATTTATTAACTGATCAATTTAACAGCTTGACCATATAATAATGACTATATGTTCCTAATTATGAAACAGAAGGTTTCATATGTGTGGTTGTGAAGGGAATTAATAAATTTCAGATCAACTTTAGTGACTGGGAGTTTTACTAACCATTGTGCTTTGCATACACCTAAAGGTTTAACGGTACCAATTGTTTTTCCATAGACCTCAATGCTAATATTTGCAGAGATAAATATATTTTCTATCCTAATTTAGCGTGCATCTCACACACTGTTAGAGAGAGCAATGTTACATTGTCAATTTGACGATGACAAAACCAGGTACTCCATTGCATTTAAGAGAGATAACTCTGCTGGAACTAGACAGGGGTATGAGTTATCTAGTCACAACATACCTATTTTCAGTCATGTGTATGACATTTTCAAAAAATCATAAAAAATACAAAATATGATCTATATAGGAATTAACATACATTCACATGTTGCTTAGAGGAAAAACTCTTTTTTAAGCCTAACAGAAAGTACAACTCTTACATAATCAACCAATCAAAGCTTGTCTTGTTGTTTTTTCTGCCTGCAATGGACCATACACCTTAAGCACCGCCCACCTGGTCATGCGCAATTGGTACCGTTATACGTATAGCAAACCTTGATTTTTCCAATAATCTGTGAAATAGCTCGGGACTATATAACTAACAAGTGTACTTAGTCTCGCTTGTCAAAAACAATTTTATGAAGTACTAAGCTATGTTTTATATGATTGTGTATAGAAATGTTATTCAGCTGTTTTAACTCCTGTTTTCATACATTTGCTTCACTATCAAACTCATCTTTTGAAATAAAATGAATTCTTTTAACTATGAGTTGTGTTTTATTCATATTAGCACTTATCATACTTCACTTTGGTGACATGGGATAAATCACATTATGTCATATTATGTAATAGTAAGGTCAAAGGTCAATGCACTAGTTAGCATATACCAGTTCTACTCTTAAAGAGACATTTTGATATAAAGTAAGGACTTATATTTGTGTCACAAACACAGAAAGTAACAACAAGGACAGGTGGACATGGCCCAATCTAATTATAAAGTATTAGCTTTGAACACTTTACACTGTCTGCATATGCAAGAGGTCACTATCCTCTAGTCCTCACACAAAGGTCAAGCTACCCAGCCTCTTTGTCATACAAATAGAAAGCTTCCTTTCTTTCTGTAGTGCATACAATTGATGCAATAAGCCAATCTGACACCAAAAAAGTAGATAACAGCTTTTCTAAGTGGTTATCATGGATTTGTGGGTGAAAATGTGGACTTGAATACAGAAAAATGCTAAAGTTTAACAATGAGTATAGTGAGTCCAATGGATTTAAAAACAGGAAAAAAGTGTGTATCTAAATGGGAGATGTAGCTAATGATACTGGAATTAAAGGAGACACAAGCAGCAATTGGAAAAATGAGAAGCGAGAGCTTGATGATGTTACCTAGGACAATATTTGGAGGCAGTCGACCAAAGGTACAGGGACAATAAAAAAGGCACCTGTGCTATAACATCCCTTACAGGCACCAAATATCAGGTGATATGGTGTTCATTCCCAGCTAATATAAAAAAGTGAATAATGTAGATAATATAGATACATGTAATTCATATTTCTTCTAAATAAGAAATTAATAATAATGGGCTTCAGTTAGGCAGAAAATATCTAAACCAAACAAAGCATGTTTGATCAGTTTTCAAACTTGTAAACATTACTTGGAGAAATTATTAAAGTACTTTTAGTTCAATTTGCGTCAAGACCAAGGGCTAATATGATAAATCAAAAAACTTCTCTTGATTTTCATACAAACTCACTTAAATTGTGGGTTTTTATCTATTGGAATTTTAGGTCTGGTGTCAGGGAGATAACTTAATGATAGACATAAGGTGTGGTCTTTTTATTTCCATCAAGATATTTTTCATGTAATATATGGATGAATTCAAGAACACATGTATTAACTTCAATGCAATTAAATTATCCAAAAAATGCATTACTGATAAAGTGAGAACCTAAAATCCAGGCTTCTATATGTAGTAGAGATCTCAAGAATGATTATCTAACTAAGGAATCGCATGTTCATTTTTCAAGGCACAAAAGTTTACAGCAAAAAAAAAAAAAGACATTTAGAGCAGGACAATTCAAATCAAAATAGGAAGGAACACCATATCTTTAATAAATTACTTAAAATACTCATACCAGAATATTCTTTATGATACAAGTGAACTATCTACAAGAGGACCAATAGTGTCTTCTATCCTGGTCTATAACATGCTTTAGAAGAACAAGAGAGTTGTTTTTCATCCATGATTTTTCATCTTTTGTGCATAAAAGAGTCAATACTTTTGCTAAAATTAACTATATTAACTTTACATAACCTTTTTTTTGCCTGTATGCTAATATTGGAGCTGACTACACAGTCACAAAGCCATCAGCCTATATATGCTATAAATATAATTACAAAAGCCCCATTCCAAAGCTAATGTGTGTTATTTTCTACATTTTCTTTGTAAAAGTCTGTCAATATTAGACCAAAACATCTCAATATCCATTGTTTAACCAAATGACATTATGACAGTATAGAAGTGGTGGCTATGTATACTCGTTACTATGGATACATTGTGAAGCTGGTATTATCTTTTAGGTATCATGGTACCAATTGTTTTTCCATAGACCTCAATGCTAATATTTGCAGAGATAAATATATTTTCTATCCTAATTTATCATGCATCTCACACACTGTTAGAGAGAACAATGTTAGATTGTCAATTTGACGATGACAAAACTAGGTACTCCATTGCATTTAAGAGAGATAACTCTGTTGGAACTAGACATGGGTATGAGTTATCTAGTCACAACATACCTATTTTCAGTCATGTGTATTACATTTTCAAAAAATCATAAAAAATACAAAATATGATCTATATAGGAATTAACATACATTCACATGTTACAAACAGGCTAAACTATTTTTTAAGCCTAACAGAAAGTACAACTCTTACATAATCCACCAATCAAAGCTTGTGTTGTTGTTTTTTTCTGCCTACAATGGACCCTACAACTTAAGCACCGCCCACCTGGTCATGTGCAATTGGTACCGTTATACCTAAAAGGAGTTTCCCTTTACACACAATTGATTATTTTATTGGTTTGCTAAACCAACTGATGATCAATTATAATTGATAATCAGAACAAAACTACCCAGCCACACACAAAACCTTGGAAACCATATCAAAAATGGATAACAATGATGATAGAGATAATGAAATCAAAATGAGTGATACATCTGTTGTCTCTACTAAACAGGGGAGGCAACTTATATGTACTCTTCCCATGGCCAGGTGGATGCAGAGAGTATTTTTAAAGATGATAGATAAACAAGTCCTAGGAAATAACCTTGATACTTGCACTTGCTGCAAGAAACTGAAATCAAAGTTCAAAGGTCATCCCAACCTTAGACCTATCCAAGTATCATAATGTATTATAATGGCAATAATACATCTGATTCGATAACACCATATGATGACAATTTTCACAAATACTCATAATGAATTATTACTGCAATATTACATCGTTAACTCCAGGTGATGACAATTATCACAAATACTCATAATGAATAATTACTGCAATATAACATCGTTAACCCCATGTGATGACAATTATCACAAATACTCATAATGTAAACCTAGCTGTACCTTCAGAGCTTTGTATGCTTCTTTTAGCATGCTTTTCTTGTCTGGACAAAGGCACATGACACAGTTTGACCTGAAAGAAGATTAAGTTGAAACTTAAAAGAGTCACTTGAGACAAATGTTACAATGGCCAAAATGAATTTCTTAGACTTTTTAAGATAAGGCTGTTTTTATTTCTTCTTTCTAGATGCTAAGGGATGAAACCATCTCTGACATTCTGAAGCAAACACAAGGTTTTCAAGATGGCTGTGATAGCCAACTTAAATGTAAGATAGGTACCATATTCATTCTGGACCTTATATATATCATATTATAATTTTGGCAAAAATCCCATGTAAATGTGACCATCCATTTAGGAATAAAACCAATAACAAGATGGCTGCCATGAACAGAACTAATAACAAGATGGCTGACATGATGCCTATAGTGGAGGCCAGATCAGCATAATATTATTTTAATGCCAAAAAGATACTAGATGTATTCAGGTGTTGATCTTTTAGGTAGAAGTAGCAATAAACACATATTAAAAAATTCTTCTATAGTATCCATATTTCATGTCAGGCTGGCACCATTTTCATTTAGAAACAATTAGCATTACATTATATCATTTTGGTGGAAACTCCAAATTTATGTATTATCAATCCTAGAGGAATATCAATGAAAAGATTTTTAAAGAGATCAGATCAGAGCCATTTTTTTTAGGCCCAATCAGACATTATAAGAAGTTTTCTGGTGAAAAAAAACGATATTGATAAATCTTAAGAGATCATACAATTTTTCAATTTAGAAAATATAGAAATAACATGATTTTAAAGATAGTTGCCATGGCAACTATACTGTATGTAAAAATTAGAACTATTTCAATTTGTGACAATCTCAATATCATATTGAGTCATTTAGTGGACCAAATGACTGTCCATTCTTGAGAATGAGAAAGGTAGCATCAATGTTGAATGTCCAAGCAAACAATTTATAATAGTGAACTTATAGGTGATTATTACTAAACCTTTTCCAAATAATCAAGTCACTAAATTGTCAGAGATATCATATGCAGCAAAAAAAATCTCACTCATTAGAGGGTCTGCTAACTAGTTGTAAACAAGCTATTTTCTCTCAATGATTCCCTGATTTTTCTATTTTTTGACTATTACTAACAGAATAAATACCAAATGAAATCAAATATTTTCTTTCAAAATTCTTTTCCTCCTCCTTCTCCTTGGACACTATGAAACCTAATTGTAAATTCATTATACAAATCTTAAAACTAATTAGACAAAATAAATATATAACTCTTAAAAAAACTGAATTATGCTCTAATCACAAAACTGTTATCTTGATCAGACCTTCAGATATCTTAAGAAAAAATGAAATAGTAAGAAATAAATATACATTTACCATTCTGCTTAATAGATCATAGAAAATCAAAATAAGAAAATATATATTACCTAAGTTTGACGAAGAGAAACCAAACAAAAATGGGCACCTAATTTATAAATATTTTACATACAGTAATACCTGTCCTGATAGACCACTGCTGTGAGAGAGCGGTTATTTTGAGGGACCTAAATTTACATGCAAAATTTATTGAATATATAGTGTTATGAGAATCTTGAGAGTCCATTACTTTTAGGAAGAAGGGGTGAACTTTCAAGATAGAGTCTTCTGTACAGCATGTACAGCTGTTGATCAGTCATACCTGGCATAGCATAACAAAGAAAAAGCACTGATGAAACATAAATGCTCATCTGTGGTGCCAATAAAATGGCCTAAATATAAAAACTAACTGAATGTACACACATAAAGATAGGGAAAAGGATTGCAATATGCAGCTATCACATTCATGATGGGCATAAAAAAATAATTAAAATAAAATTAAAACATTTTAAGTCTTTACAAGAGAATTTATATATATTATAATGCATACTGTATTTGAAATACAAGAATTTATATAATACATACTGTATTCAAAACATGACCATGCAGTGACATAGTACTATTGATATGGACAAATCTCTAAGGAAAATAAGCATACACAATGATATCCTGTGAGTCCTCTGGGATGCCTATTTCTGTCAACTTTTCAATGTACCCTTGAATAAACTTCACATTGGGGGTGATGTAACCAAATTTATCTGTGTGGTAGTCAATGTAATCCCTGGCAACATTCAACTGAAATAATGGGGAGAAAAGATTGCATGTACATATTACTGTTGTAAAACCAGAAAATGTGTGGCAATGGTTCATTTAAGTATGATTGGCATCAAAAATACTGATTAAATTTAATATCACTAGGATTCCAATGACTGCTTTGTCTTACATTTTCACATTCTGCATCTTCAGAAATTGTCAGTGACTTCATCATGGAAATTAGGTCATCATAATGTAACCTACATTTTGTTACAATGAACAATAATCTGCATAACAAGTGAACCCATGTTGCATGAAGAATGTTCAAATAAGAATTAGACATATATAGTATTTAATATAGACTAGAAAGACTTAAACTAAAGTTGTTATTAAAGCCGAATTAAAAATATAACCAAAAAAGAAAAGGGTTTTGGAAGTTTATTAACTCTTTGTTGCAAGATGCAGAATACGCCAAATACCTATCGTATTGTAAAACAAATGCCAGATAAATCAGCCATTTTTTTTCAATCATTGTGGATTTCTTTTTGTGTCTGGAAGGCATCTTAAAACTTATAATCTTTTACTTTTGCAATCAGATGCAAAAACAAAATACCAGGAAATTCAACTGATGCATATGATAAGGCCAATAAAGACAAAGTAGTTACAAAATTGGTTATAACCTAAATGCATTCAAATAGACTGAGCAAGATTTTAAATTTATAAAACTTTACACATAGGTAATAACATGCCTTATATATTACATTAACAAAATGCCTTTGAAATCACCTGTTCATCCGTCATGTCAATGTCTGTCACAAATCCATTCTGACCAACCAGCCTGCTCAAGGCAAAACAGTCCCGCCCACTTCCACTGCCAAGGTCAAGGACATGCATGCCCTCCAGCTTCTCTGGGATCACAAGGCCACATCCATATTGTCTGAGAAAAATTCACACTCTGTTTATTCAATAACATGTTGATTACACATTCATTTGCACCAATACAATTTGTTTACTTAACACTGATGTATATGCAACACAAGCAAATCAATTCAAAGTAGGAAGTGACTTAATTTAAATCAGATTTTACAACTCCTGCATTTGGTAGCATATATTTGTATCTACTAGGCTTTCATATTTCAAAGTAACAAACCTAGAAGCCATCTGATATAAAAAAGAACAAGCTACTTGCATAGAAAAACTAACCTCTAGTTATTTGGCAATATAAGGACCTTAATTTAAGTGATAACTCTCGAGAAAAATATGAACTCTAAAAACTCTGCAATTAGGAAAACAGTTCCATTACATTAAATGGCTGCTCGTAGTCAACAACAATAAGCTGTTAAAGCATTTCTTCATGAATACTTACCCAATCATAATACCTTAGAAGAACTACTACAACCTCAAAAGCCCAGCCTTCCTAGATTAAAAACTTTTAGGTCAAAAGCAAAATTACCTGCCCATTTAGGTAATGGTCAGGCATAGTTATCTCTCCATAGAATAGGGACTGGAACAGAAGGCATGTTTGTTAAATGGATGTAATTCTGAGGAGGATGGTAGGGTGTATGTTTTTTTAATATTGGGTACGAAATCGCAAAGAAACATATACTAGAAAAATTCATTTCTTCTTTAAATACATTAACGAATTATAATACCTTAGAAGAATAGGTAAAAGTGGGATCATGTTAAATCCTCTTACACCAGTGATGCCATCCCCAAAGGTATGAGACAGCTTTTAAGTAACTAGACAACAGAAAACTTCACCTGTCTGGAAGCAGCTTTCATAGTGGAAAATGTGACCACTCGCAAAATCCAGTGAAGTCTTGAACCTGCATCTTAAGAAGCTGTCAAACAAACTGGACCTGTTGCACCATGATTATAAGTTATGCCAGATCAAGGTGAGCCTTTGGAACAAAAGGTCTTGGAGGTAGAAACTGGTGAATGTAGACTCTATCACACAGCATCAATAAGGTCATTTAGAGAATGGGTCCAGTCAAAGATTATGCTTGTGGTAACTCCTCTAGCCTGAGCTGAAATGTGCAACTAATTCATTAAACTGGAGTTATTTCTCAATAAACAGAGTAAATAATCCACATAGTCCTGAATTAAAGGGTTTGTGCTGTCAAATCATCATGTTCTGAGCAAAATAGTGTGATATCCCTCGACACATTAGCTCAGTTATTTTATATACTACTTCAAAGCTTGGATTTGATCTTGTAAGTGGTCTTGAGTTGAAGTGTCCTGAGTAGACAGTGATTTCATTACAAAAGTCTGATTACCCACATGGGCGCCTGAAATGAAAGAGTGTGCATAAATGAGTGAAACTGACTCATCTTGTTGACACCGCATGCATTTTGAGTCCACTGATAACGCATGTATTTCATGATTCTGCCTGCCATGATTGCTCATGCAAATGAGAATGCAGTTCTTGTATGAAAGGCGGGTCAATGATGCGCTTGTAAGTTTGGGGCTTTATGAACGATATTGATCCATTATGTTGAAACTGTAATTAGATGGGACCTCTACAAAATGCATTGCAGATTTTGTCTGCCAACTGCCAAAGTAGTGATGCAGGACTTCTACAACAGGTGGATTAATTAAGATATTTAGTAGTTCAGGTGGTGCTATGCTCATATAATGAGTCTGTTGTTTGTAGCCTGTAGCCTGTTGTAGACATATCAAAGAACTTCTGAAAGCCATTTGAGTGGGGTGAGAAAATGTGTTCTTGCAAGTCAACACTGATCACAACTGACAGCATTAGGGCCCATTCATGTATTCCACTGAAAAGCCAAGAGCATAACAGAGTTGACTGAATGTACTTTAGGTAAGGATTAGCTTATAGCTGTGTTGTTGCTGAATGCGCTGTGACAAGGCTAGGTACTTGCACCCAAGGAACTACTGTTGGATCCCTATGTCATCATGGTAAATCTTCTACAATCAGCCATGAAGGACTGGAGTCTGAAATAAGAGTAGGATGTGGGGCTTGTATGAATGTATTTGAGATTGGGATGGTCTGATGGAAATGCTTGTGGAAATAAAGAACTTCCCACTGACTCGTCCACTTGGTTCGGCAAGTTCTGCAGCTGTAGGATTGTTTCCCAGTGACATGCACTCTAAGGACATATCTGTGACTTTGTTGCCTTGCAAATTCCTCTGCTATGACTGCGATGGAGAGGGACAATGGTTTGATGCAAATTCTGTCAACCAGGAAGGAGAATAAATCATGGAGTTTGCAAGCATACCTTGGGCAAAGATAGTTCTGTATGGTGTGGGTAGAGAGTATCAAATCTCTTCCAGTTTCTATTACGGCTATAGGGTGTTGTACCTCAGTCTATAATATGAAATGGACCGCTTCTTCCATTGAGATTCTTTGTGGAAGGATATAAACTGTGTTCCACATACAGATGTAATACACATGTAGATGCTTGCAACTTGTAATTGACAATGTACAGCAGCAGAGGAGGTGAACAGACCAACTTTTATAGGCGTCGATTCGGGTACTGGGGCTTCTACGAAATAGTAAAAGAAATGGCGTCTATTCGGTAAAATAAGATTTTCTCATATTCGCAATTTTGGTTGGCGTTTACTCCCTCTGCTGCTATGGGTTAACAATTGTTTACGATTTCAACCGAATATTTTATCAGGTCCGATACGATATGGTGTCCGAGGGTCATGTAAATTTATTCTTATAAATCCATGAGGGTTCGACTGAGCATGACTAAAGAAATTTTTAAATTGATTGAAGTCCATATCAGAGCACCATGTCTGCCAAATATTTCGTTGCGTATGTGTATCAACGCCGTTAAATACAGCAAGAATATTACAATTATCCCTGATCACTTTTGGAATCTGAGTGTAGCGTTGAATGACATATATCACGTCAGTGTTTTATGCCTGCCTCTGGAAAATATTCTAGCTGGGTTTTTTTTTTGATTGTCTAGCATCACATCGTCGTATACAACTAAATTGTTGATACTTCCATTGAGGTCCTCTACTGATGGTGCATTATCAATATCAGTTATAAACTCAACGATATCCTCGCCGGCAATCTCTGAAGCGTTTTCATTAAAATCTTTAGCACTTCATAACACCGTTGATCATCTACACTAGGCGCCACTAAATACAATTTATTCCACTTCATCCGTCTCGTTATTAGATTAAGTAGCAATTGTGTCTTGCCGGATCCAGATGGTCCGATTATAATCATACGGACAGTTTGGTAGTGCTGGAACATGTTTAACCGGTTCTCTTGTTTTAGTTGCTGAAAAGTCAATTATATCCATATTGTTATATATAAATTATGGATCTATATTGTGTGAAGTGTAGAACGCGTACGTCAACAACCGATGTAACGACTGTTACTACAAATCGACCTGCGCTTACTGGTAAGTGTGGAACATGTGGTATAAAAAAATTTAGATTTAAAAAAAAAGCCGGGGAGGTGATATTGCAGCCAAGTTTGCAAACCTCCCCGGAACCCCATGGGCAAAGTATCCCGGAGAATAGCACCTTCCAGAATATATCTACTGTGGTCCAGGGACACGATTAGATATCAGACTTGATGAACAAAATCAGCTCCGACCCAGTGAGTATCCGATAAATGCTATTGATAAGGCATGTCATGCTCATGATGTTGCTTATAAAAGCAGCAATTTGCAACATAGACATCTCGCAGTTTTGAAATTATTACACGCGCTAAATGCTATTCCTGATAAATCCTTCAAAGAAAAGTTAGCTTCATGGTTGGTAAAATCAGCTATGAAAGGTAAATTGATTATGGTTGCTGGTAATTGAAAACACTAGCGATTGTAATAATAACATGGAATCTATTTATTATTCTCCAAAAGGATACTGGAGAGGTAAGGCAGCAATTAATAAACTCGCCAGTGCCGCAAAAGTGAAAAAGACAACTGCGGCTTATTGGCTATCCAAACAGGCTATATGGCAAATCTATTTACCGCGCCCTAGCAAAGTCAACTATTCGAATTTTGATGTCATTGTACCCAATGAAGTTCATCAAGCTGATTTATTATTTCTGCCACATAACCACGGTTACAAATACGCGCTAACCGTAGTTGATGTTGCGAGTCGATACAAACAAGCAGAACCGCTAAAAAAAATCGGTTAATGAAGTTGCTTCTGCATTTGAAAGGATTTATCGAAAGGTCCTCTACACTGGCCAAATCTATTACAAGTTGATCCTGGCAAGGAATTTCAAGGTGCTGTTTTATCAACAATGAAACATCACAATGTCACAATACGACGAGGACATACTGCACTACATCGTGATCAGGCAATTGTTGAACAATTCAATCGAACTCTTGCTGAGCGGTTATTTGGATATCAATACGCAAAAGAATTCATCCAAGAAAAGCAATCCCGTGAATGGGTCAAAAGGTTACCAGGAGTAGTTGCAGCGCTAAATAATGAGATTACCAGAACAATCAATATGAAACACAGCGAAGTAATAAAAAAAAAGTATATACCCGGACAGCCAAAAACAGATAGAGTTTTTCAGCCAGTTCTCAGCAATGTCACTGTGAGATATTTATATGAACCAGGAGAGCTTGAAGGTGGTAAAAAAAAGGGCTACTGATCCTTTTTGGAGTGTCACTACGCATAGCACATCTACTATAACACAATCAACTTGTAGATCTCCAATCTATAAATTGGATTCAACTGCGCCTCACCGGGGTTTTATACGCGAACAACTACAAGTTATTCCTGACGATACTCAATTGCCTCCGCGTGGTCTTAACTAGCGCCGCTGTGTCTATTACACTCAAGACAAGTCAACATCACATTGTTTCTGATATGACCGAGACTGTTATTTTTTCTGTCTACGGTAAATTGGCGAGGGTCTTTATCCGAATACTGCCAACGCATTATACAATTGTAACTCACGCAGTGATTATTCTGTTGTTGTCGTAACGCAATTATTAATTTGGCATCAATATCAAATTGTCGTTGTTTTTTTTGTCTTGTTGTTTGTAACCGGAGAGTTTTTTATCAATGATTTTAATATCAATATCATCCATTGTTGTGTCTTAATCGAAAACAATTCTTCGAAGCTGATTTATTTGCCGTACTCTGGATACTGCAAGATAGACTAAATTCGACCACTCGATGCGATTATCAACTATCCAAACAGTTGTATCCGTGATGGTTAATCCCTGTGAGGAATGTAGCGTTGTTACATAACCCAGTGTCCATGGCGATTTATCAGCACGTAATGCATTTTCGACAACACTGATATCAACCAGCACAATATCATTTAACACTAGTGTTTGTTTTTCGTTTTGTCCTGGAATTTCAACTTCAATATTCTGCCGCCGTGTATCCGTGGGTCTATAAAACAGTGGCATTGGAATTGTTGGGAATTTTTCTTTGTGAAGCTCAAACAACTTTCTCTGAGGTGTGTCTCTGACTATCTTTCTACTTGCCACTACAAAATCGTTTGGTCTCCACGCTTCCCAAAATTCCTCCATGGGAGTTTCAGGAATCACTTCACGCGCTACTTCACATTGAATTCTATCAGGTTGTAATCTAATTAATTTTTTTGAATTTACGCAATGGTTCATCAAGAGCTCTATAGTCCGTATTAATTTCTTCATAGTAATCAACAAATCCTTTTAGCCAATCATGTGGACTCTCGCCAACAAATGGTGGTGGTTGGCCATGATCGCCGCACATTATCACTGCTGTATTCGATAGCAATAACCAATCAAGAAACATTTTAATACATCCCCGGAAACCGTAAATACTTCATCCCAAATAATAACCGCAGGGATGAATATCTCACAAATTCTTTCTGGAGTCCATTCATCACCTTTATATCGAAAAAACTATGGCAAGTACAAGCCTCACCGTTTCGTTGTTTTATCTCTCTCGGTAGTCTGTGTGTTGGTGTAAGCACAATCATATTTGCTCGCCCCCGAAATAATTATATCGCCCGAGTCGTTTTTCCTGACCCGCCACATCCATTTTAGGAAATTGTTTTATATCTACAAATTGGGTCGGAAATCGGTGGTGCGTTAGACCGCTCTGATAAATTATCATTTTTCAGGTAGTTGTTTTTAATCTCAACATCTGCTGATTCAGAATAATCGCGTCGTATTTCATTTTTAATTCTCCATGTACCCCAACTCTCATTTGGACTAGTAAATTCAGCCACGTCGTTGATGTACTTACTGTCGATGTACATTGAATCGATGGCAACTCTAACCGCGGTGTTAGGGAATCTATTTACATTGAAAATAAATTGATAGAATCATAACCCAGCATTGACGCCCTCAAATGTGCATACGGAGAACGGTCTCCATCACTGTAAGTAACAACTGTACCCAACTTTGTTCCATTGGACAAGAAAGCTGTTTTACAATTCACATATATATTTTTCGCTACTGCATCTTTAATTACAAATTCGTATTCGGCGTCATCTATAATCAACCGTGAAGAATATTGTTTATAATCGCAGTTTTTTCCGCCTTGTGTGAATTTACCAATTATTCTTCTGCCGAGATCTTTTGCTTTGCTGTTTCGTTGGTTGAATACCTTTTTGGACCACTCAATGATATATTCTTCGTCGGCATCAATAAGTCTCTTGGATTCGTCAATTATACTATTAAGACGTTCCGGTTCTGGTAGCCAGACTTCAGTCTGCGCTCGATATGATATAATTGCCTCACTGACAACTAGCGAAATTAGCATTTTACAATCAATCATATATCGCAATAACACTATTGGCAGCCACTTCTTTTCAGACATGTGTCTACCAATCCAAACATAACAACAGCGATGAAGTCCTGTAGCGAATTCAAATGATACCACACGAGCGAACCCGGTTAAATCAAAATCAGGTATTGGTCCATTAATAGCAACGCAAGTCATTTCATGTGTGGGGTGCCCAAATCGTTTGAAATACTAGCACATTCTCCATACCCAAGAAAACTCCCTGGATAACAAGCAACCATATCAACGGAAATCATACTAGAGGAACCTGTGGTTTCAGGGTCGTATTTTTGATTCCATAATCCGCCGTGATAGTATTCCAAACAGCTGGATAGTACATCCGGTAAGAAATCTCTACGCGTTGGTTTCCATGCAGTTTTCTTTCTTGCAAAATGAGCTGCAATTGATGGAATTGTAAAACAATTTGTCAGTAATTGTTCATCGTGTTCACCAAACCCCATGGCGAGTTTTTTCAACCTATCATGGAGACCTTCAGTGTGATATAATTAACCGTTGGGTCTTACAAATTGATTGAATCCACATTCTTCATCTTCAGCACTGCAAAGTAACCACACTGACACAGGTTCGTCTTTACACACACTAGCAATTGTATCGAATAGTCTTTCTTCTTTAAGAAAACCATCCGAGACTTCTTCTCCTACGAATTTTTCAGGTATTTACTTCACTGTTCTATCCCGTTGGAATATTGTGACCGCGGACGTCCATGCGTGTTTGTTGTGGTCGGTGATTTTAATTGGAGCTCCTCTCGATATGTATTTCGGTTCATATAATACCTCACCGGTTATCGTTTTAACGGTTATTGGGAATTTTAGTATTCGTTCTAATTTAGCTATATCGCTTATATTTGCTCCGCGCTCCCTTACGGATAACTCCCATTCATTATTTTTTTTACGTCTTAAATCAGTTAATTTATTTCCACGGAGTGCATTTGTAAAATGTTCTATTATTCGTGTTGCTACACAATTGAGCGACAAAGTCGACGACGACTGTTGCATTGGTGCTAATTTTCTTATATCAGGTTTTTCATTTAACGGATATATCCCATACACAACTGCTGTTTCGGGATTTGCTCGTTCATAGTATGGTTTGTCAATTCCAGTTAACAGACCCGGCTTAGAATTACTGTTTTTTTGTCTTTGAGAATTGGTTCAAATTTGTCTCGTATAATCCAATCACCTGATTCTAATTTTACAATGAATTTCACTCTAAAAAAATACTTTTTGTTGCCAAGTTGTGATAACATCATGGCTGCTTTGCTGTCGTTCATGGTGGCATCAATAATGACTTTGTCATCACCGCCAATTCGAAATGTTGACCAGCTATGAGATGCACCGTCGTGTTTAAATTCAACAGCGCATTCGGGAATTTTATTTATCAGGGCTCTATCTGCTATTGCCTTTTTGGCACGTCTTTGAGGGTTCTATCGAGATTGAATTTAACATTTTTGAAAGGCTTAGATGCTGATAATCTCTCGAATTCCTCAGTCATATAATTAAAACAAGTATTTAAATAGAAAAATATAGTATAATAAATAACTGCAAGTGGCTTATGATTGGATCAGCGACCCCATATAATAAATTATGCAGAAGCGAATTTTGTGGGTATCATTTACAAAGCGTTCGGCGAGGAAGATTTGGCCCTACCCCATGTCTGGTTTGCCATGTTGGCGTTCATGGGAAATCACAATTATGTCTCAATTGTGGTGGCAAACGATACAGAGAACTAAAACGCTACTATGACAAACGAATCAATGACCCGTTCAATGACAAAGTCATCAAAACCCCTCAAGACTACATTGATAGACTTATATTCAAAGGAAATAATAAATTAGAAAAATAGTATTTTTATACAAATGAGCCAATATTTCAGTCCTCACCCAGTGCTTGTTAATTATGAAGCCTCCCATGATGGTGTTGTCAGGCACCGCAGACTAAAGAAGCCGGTTGGATGGGTAAATAATATGGGATACTTGATGTTTGCAGCTGGGAAGAAGAAATATCTCTGTCACAGAGCCATCTATGAAGCATTTTACGGATTAATCGAAGACGGATTTGTGATTGATCACGTTGATGGATTTCCTCAAAATAACAAATTGGATAACTTACGAGTTGTTACTCAAAGTGAGAATGCAAAATTAGGTGGAACCGGCAAACACGCAAAAAAGGCAAAACATGGCAAATTATTTGATACAGAAACCAACGAGGAGAAATATTTCAGTCAATAAATGAAGCCAGTAGATATTTTGATATTTGTAGGCCTTCAGTACGATTTGTTGCAGAAAATATAATTAAAACAGCTCTGTCAAAAAAATGGCCATAAAATAAAATTCGTATTCACCTGAAACGATTCAAGGGAGATAAATCCTTTATGTATAAGTCCGCCACCGCTCATAACACTCTACTCACTAAGTTTCCTTGTATTATGACCGTCGAAGTATTTGTGTCGTCTGCTATTCTCACTTGTAGAGAGAGAGGTATAATTGACGTGGCGCGCACACGTGACTGTAATGGAGTATGATACATGAGTTTCGGTAAAGTTGATAAATATAACTTTTAAGACTTTCAAAACTTTATATTGTCGCTTGGCTAAAACTGCATTATTTAAACAGTTGTATTTATTTAAACCCTTAGACCATCTACATTCAGCTATTATACACTTTCAGTACAAAGGTTCTTTATAATCCAACGCGTTATCTATGTTCGCTCAGCCAGAACGATCATGAAACACTAGTGTTTCCCATACATTAAAGTAAGTGGGCGTGGTTAAAATTCCTCCGTAAGCAGCTCTTTGTGGCCTAATTGGTAACGCATTTGTCTAGAAGATTAGAACAGAGAGAATACACGCTGTTACCTAACAACTATATTCTTTTGTTTAGTGTTTTATTTAAATATTTTGTCCAATTTAAATGTTGTGAAACAGCATTAATAAGTAATTCAAGGAAATAAAATAACACACCCGTGAATCAATGCTGCTGTATTAGTCACCTTATATAACATATGAAAGGTATTAAGCTTGGGGCTTTTGAAAGCCAATTCCGACCAATCAAAACTAACCAACACCATTGACCCGAGCGTGTGGCTGTCTTTTGTAAATCATGCAATCGGGTTAATTTAATTGGGTTGCTTTTGATTGGTTAAATTGGCCGTAAATTCCGTCCCGTCGTTTCATGTTTGTGCTGTCCTGTGCCGTCCCACATCATTACATCACAAATTCCATCATCGTTTCATTGAATATAATCCATCCTTAATTAAGTTAATTAAGTAAATGTTATGCCTAAAATCGGCCACAACACTCGAGTGGAGATATATACGGCATTGTGCCGTCCCACATCATTACATCACAAATTCCATCATCGTTTCATTAAATATAATCCATCCTTAATTAAGTTAATTAAGTACATGTTATGCCTAAAATCTACCACAACACTCGAGTGGAGATATATACGGCATTGTGATGTCCCACATCATTACATCACAAATTCCATCATCGTTTCATTGTAAATATCCATCCCTAATTAAGTATATGTTATGCCTAAAATCTGCCACAACACTCGAGTGGAGATATATACGGCATTGTGACGTCCCACGTCATTACATCACAAATTCCATCATCGTTTCATTGTAAATATCCATCCTTAATTAAGTTAATTAAGTACATGTAGTGATGTCACCAAACATATCTTCTGGGCGGTCTAAGATGACGTTTGTCACCTTAGGCCTCCCTTCCAGAGATGTATGTTTCGGGTCCCCTTGGGCTTACTTGGATGCGAAGGCACCCAAGGAGTTCCAAGATGCGTTTTCGTATATGTGACCTCTCGGTCTCTGTGACGTCATAAGGCGCCAGCGAGATTGCCATATTGGGTTATTATTTTTTTTAAAATTGAATGCATAAATACCTTTGGTATAATAAATTATGGATTCTCATGATGTGCAGCTTATAATTTCCAAAATTTCAGATTTGAAAAATCGTGAAATAACACTATCAGAGGGTCTCGACATAGAATCTATTACCTCAGAATTTAACCGAATAAATATTAAATTAAAACACGGGTACTACGAATTGCCAATAATGTATTCATTTATTAAAAAGATTATAACATCAATTAATTCATCCCTGTATGGAAATGATATAACCGACTTTGTACAGTTATATAGTATTGTTGAATCGATCAGGCGTAAACTCGGTAATGAATATGAAAAGCGATCAGAAATATCGTCTCAAGTGAAAAACATTAAACAGATTATTAATGAAGGGCCTCACCATGACACTGTTTGAGATCTCTTTATCCGTATGTGAAACTGTGAGTTTCCAATCACATCATTGTGTCATCCAAATAGAATTATTTACGTAGTTGGGGCGTGGCACTGTTTCACCTTTTTCACATCCGTATGCGTTATTAAGTATAAGTAGCACTGTTTAAGTTTCCTTTTCCACAAATTTTTCAAGCACTGTTTGAGTTTTCAACTTTGAATTAGTTTTTCTTTTTTTTAGTCCCTGTAAAAATAGAAGACACTCAAAATGTCATGACCGTTTATTATTGCAATGAAAACAACTACGTAAATTTCTCTACTATAACTATTTTTGGATTTGGGATTAAAAAAAACAACAAAAACGCCGATAAATTTGTTTGACTAGTTTCACATTTATACTTCTTCAGGCACAAAATGTTTCTGAAAGAAACTGATGACGTCTATAAAGTTATAAACAATTACGTCATTAACATAACGTCATGCTTTTGAAAGAAGCGGATGACGTCTATATATCAATAATTACGTAATTGACATAACATCATAATTTATATTCTTTATTACACAAATATCATATGTATAACTGGATCAGAATGATACATGAGTCTCTTAAGAAAACTGAGAGTGAGATTATAATGTAGAGACTAACAATATTACATATAACTGCATATTTATATATATATATATATATATATATATATATATATATATATATATATATATATATATATATATATATATATATATATATATATAATTCTAAATTCTAAATAAAACATTACAAAAAAACTGGAAATTAATACCAACTCCCAATAACTTAAAAGGTAGATTAATACACATTCTACTGGATAACACAAACTTGATAAATATTTATGCTCCATCAAGTGCGAAATTCAAAAATGTTTTTTATGATAAACTAAATAGTCACATATCCATGTATGCTCAAGAAGACATAGTTATTTTTGGCGATTTTAATGCATGTATTGAAAAAATAGACAGATCAACTCTAAAAATTAGAAACCAACAAGCTTTGATATTAAATCAATTTATTAAAACTAACAACATTTTAGATGCTTTTAGAATATTACACAAAAAATGACATAAAATATACTTTTGAACTGAAAAATACACCTTTTAAGTCAAGAATAGATTACTTTTATGTATCACAAAGAAATAAAGATAATGTAATAAAATGTCAAATTTTGGATCAACTATTTGCAGATCATAAAACAATCTATTTAGAATATAAAACTCAATATTTTAAGAAATGGGGAAAAGGATATCGGAAATTGAATTCTAGTGTACTGAAACTCCAGGAACTACAATTTGAAATCAAAAATGAAATAGAATCTTTTTATTTTGAGAACCTAAAATCATGGGATGAATTAAAAGAAAAATTTAAAACAATTTGTCAAAAATATTCAAGACTTCAAAGTAAAAACAACCAAATCTTGGAAAAAGAATGTAAAAGAATTATAGAAAATGAGAATACCACTGAAGATCAGAAATCAAAAAGTAAAGAAATTTTAGATATTCTAA